>JACEFZ010021550.1:727500-870000 GCA_014155875.1 Cepaea nemoralis | reverse complement strand
GCAGCGAAGGGGCAGGCACGTCTGCCCAGAGATCATGTGTTCAAATGCACTTCGAGACCGGATTTTCCCCCCATTGACTTTGGGCTCCCAGATCGCCCCATCCTAAAAATTGGGACCATGAGATGTTCTGGGAAATAAAGGCAGCTATCGGGATATTTGCCACGTCACCCATTGATTACCGATTGGTAAAGACATATGAGGCTTGTACTGTATACCTGATACACCCCATGACCTGACAAGGAGTCCTTTATTTACTATCTAGTTACCTTACATAATCTTGTGTTATTTGTTATTACTTGCTGATGTTATTATTCACGTTTATGATTAATTTGACTTTATATTGAAATATTCTAGGTTGTGATTTTTAATGTAATTGTTTGTGTCTGGTTGTGAATGTTCATTTACTGTTCACGTTTAAAATCGAGAGGCTCGACTTCACTGCACGAGGTTTTACCCCACCTGGCTCGGTCTGTCTTCACAGAACAGCCGGACGTCTGCCGACAGCATCGCACAGGGCACGAGCTCCGTGGCGCCAGTAAGGACTTCCTGGGGTTTCTGGGAAAATACACTCATCTGAACGACGCAGTCCAAAAACGGAGCGCGGGACACACGGCTTGATCACTGTGCCACGGAGATTAAAGTTTTCATGTGATGCCTGGTTCCAGCTGGACGATGTCTGATTTCCTAATCCACACTCACTGTAAGGCGTAGAGATTGGAGGATCATGCGATTGCGTTCCATGGGAAAATCTGTTGCTTTGGTTGTGTGGTATTCGTGATTGTCTAGTGCAGTGGTTCTCAACCGATGGGGAATTCCCCCCCCCCCCCAGGGGGGCATTTTAGGGTTTCCGGGGGGGGGGGGAATTAAGATTATTTCAAGATCGCGTTAACACAAGAACCGATTACTTGATATTGTTTTTCCCTCCATACTTTACGGTTCTGTACTTCTCGCCCTTCTGAAATTTGTTTTATAACGTAAGTAGACCCGCAAATCACGTTTTATGTAGACGTCTAGACTTGTTCTAGTATGTGTTATTAAATTTAGGGGGGGGGGAGGCGATTTATAGGGGGGGGGGAGATACGAAAGGGGGAAATGACATTATGAAAATATGGTGTAGGGATGCATGGGCCAAAAAAAGGTTGAGAACCACTGGTCTAGTGTGTCCTTGATACACTATTCTATCCAACGTGTTCCTGGTCATTCTCAAGTTCCACATCCAGATCTTGTTGGTTGTATGTTCTTAACGCCACTTGACGGTAGTTGATTGGTTTTCATCATAATAAACTGTTCCAGCCACTTTATTTGTTGTCTCTTGAAAAACTAGACGCACGATGATATTCCTATCATATTTCCTATGTGTTATTTCGCATTTTATCTCTTCTGAAAACCCCCAGCAGCCTTCTTCAAAATCTCTTATGTGATCAGTTTACTCTGGTGTGACGTTGATGACTTAATATGGTTCATTTGACTTCCATTAAAGTATATTGATCAGTAAGTATATTGGTCAGTAATTTGTAAACATTTTTACAGAATTATATTGATGTTAAACATCAAGTGAATATTTAAACAACAATTATAACCAGGACAAAACAACAAAAAGTTGCCAGCCGCAGATATTCGCCGCTCATTCTTTAAGAGCTAGAAGGCATTAGGCAAAGGATCGTGCAGAGTATCCTGAAAGCTTTCCACATTACAAGAACGCTAATTGCATGTGCTAAGAAGAAGAGGTGCGCACATTTTAAACATGATTTTTATTGGAGCTATTTGCGAATTTGAGGCAATATTGATTGGAGCAGACAAGGATTATTGTAAAGTGAAGGCACAAGGCCAGAAAAATCACGGAATAAAACGTGGATAGCGATAGTAATCATTCCATGACCTATGAGTGTGGGAAACTGAATATGCAAATAGTAATTGGAATATACAAGGGTTATTGTGAAGTGTGAAACTACAATAAGAGAAAACGTTATGGAGCATATCAACTTATCTGTAACACGGAAGCTCAAAAACCCCAGTTTCTTCTCTATGGATTGCGGCATGGCATGGTCTATGACTGACAGCCGTATGTTGTCACATGAAAGATGCATATTTTCAACACGTTGTGATGAACTTATTTGCTGGTCTCGTGCAATAGTGTGTTTTTTTTTTTTTTTTGCGCTCGCTCGCTTTGAACTCAAGCGTAGTCCATACACACTATTTACAGTAGTGATGGACTGAATTTTGGGTGTGGATTAGCTTTCCCTATTAACAGGGTCCCTCGCCATCAGGCGAACCCAATCCGACTTCAGAGGTACTTGTAATTGACGTCCCCAAGTCAAGGACGACAGGTCAACATTTTAGTTCAGCTGTCCAGTGTAGGGGTTGCACCGCTTACCTCGGCATCTTTGCGTTCTTATCCATTCGGCCACTCGGACCTGCGTGCTATAGGTTCTGAAAACAGTCTAACCTCTGCCTCGCTTTGACCAGACAACTTCCGACTTCCTAAAAACAGTCCACGTTGTTGTTATGGAACCAAGCTATTCAAAGATTATGATATTTTCAATTTCTTTGCTTTTGATTGCGTTTTTGATTGACTTGTAGCTTTGCCCTTGGGTATTATTTTTGTGTTTGTTTTTATATGTTAAATTAATTAAAAGATGATCATTTTCACGGTGTCTCTTGACAGATAGAATTAGGTCTTCTAATCTCGTAGTCAAGTATAAGTGCAGGACTATGCCATATTTATATATAAGCTCTAGAAATACGCGACACCAGCTTCATATAGATGACAGAGATAACCTGAGCGTCGTGATCGCCAGTGTCTGGTACAGACCAGGCACACGAAGAAGAAGTACTTACGGCAGACCATTCAACTATTGTAGTGTCTAATATTTAATTATCTCTCCTTCTTATCTTAATGTTTTTCACTTTCTCCTTTCTTGTGGTTGGCGACAATGTTATAGAAACTTCAAAAATACAAGCAACTTAAGTTGTTTGGCACATAACGTGTCCTCTTCTTCATCTCCTCTTCCTCTTCTTCTTCTTCTTATTCTTCTGCAGTCAACATTTTCTATGCGTGGTTAGCAGCGTCCGATATAGTGCATAGATGTCCTTTTCTAGTACCTATGCCACTGAGGCCAACACCAACAACACACAAGCTGTGTAAGTAACTACCCATAGGATGAAGCCATGTTCATGAAGACGGTTAATGCATAATTATATGATATTGATCATACCATGCCATAAAGAATAGTCAGTATAATATTGATCACAACATGTCTCTCCCTTCGATTTACAGAAAGTATATTTACCCATGCATTACGAACACTGCTGCACTATACTACAGCGAGTACTAACCACGCTCCCTGTGTGATTTTTACGCGGTAGCCATCCAATATTTCATGTGTTCCGGTGCCAGGTTAAGCGTCTTATGTCAGATTAGTCCTGTTGACGTTTTTTGTTGTTCACTACTCCATGCGTTTTTGTTTTGTTTTACTCGATAGTTTGTCGTTTCTGGAGTTATCTGGTATTTACTTTTTAGCTCAATGTTTTATCGGTATTATAAACAGTATTGTTATCTGCTCATCTCTGCCATTTTAATTATGTTTGTCTGTTTCTCATTCTATGGCCATGAGTCGTGGACGATGTGTACATAATCAATAACATGATTTAAAGCCGCCGAAACATGAGCTTTATGACAAAACATGTATAATCAGCAAGCAGTTATAATACATAATGAAGATGCCATAAAAGAGACAAATATATAAAGATAACAACTCATAGTAGACATCAGAAGGAAGCAATTTGTATACATACCTTAAACCTGCTATGAGAAAAGAGTACTGGGAATAACAAGTGGTGAGATTAATGCAGAAAGAAAGTGGGTGACACGGAGAAACTCTCTGTTATTTTCAGGTCGGCAAAAACAGTTACAAATAAATTGCACATGTTTATCATCGATTGCTGCGCAAAATAGAAAGACTGATGTTATGATATAATTTCCACCCAGTGAGAGGCACACTCCATCCAAATTAAGAGGCGAAGGAAATGATGACGTTGGTGGAGTTGGCACACTTTGAGAAAACGGGTGACACGATTAACTATTCCCCCCCCCCCTCCCCCTCTGAAATCTAGATTAAAAAAACACACACACACACACACACACACACACTACACAAAGGCACAGCGAAGACACAAAGATAATGAAAACGAGAAGGTGTTTGATAATATTATATATATATATATATATATATATATATATATATATATATATATATATATATATATATATATAAATAATATATATTATATATATATATCGTGAAGCTGAAGATGATGAGAGAAATTTAGCCACAGTGACTGGCATCATAGCATGGACAAATAATAGGGGCAAACATGAATAATGAATGTGCTGAACATGACAATGGTAGCCGAAGCCACACGAAAAGGCACACGAAGTCGTCTACGCTTTGAATATTAACGTTTGTATAAAGAAAACAAGTCATGAAGTTTCCAAAGGGTTGGGCGACAAAAGTTTCATGTGCAGACTGGGAAACTAGCATATGCATCATCATCATGTGCCATGCAGATAAGCGTGGGCAGTCATGTTTCGCCATCTCACGAGATCACCAGAGTTGTGGATCAACTCTGTGTTCTTGTCTTGACCATAAAACGTGGCCAAGCCATCCAGGTATGTACTTCTCTGCCTTCCCCTTTGGAAACTAACAACAGGTTTCAAAAGGGGTTACTGGCCAGAGAATCGACTCAGCTGTCTCACTTGTTATGGTATACTGTTAGTTGGTAACCTAGTTACATGGCCAAACCATTCAACTTGCTGCCTTGTAATAAAATCTAGCGCTGCTATAACCCGGACTTTAGTCCTGATTTCTTCATTTCTGAGTTTCGCTCTTCCTGATACACTGAGTATTCTATTCGGAGACCCCAATGAGTCTCTGAGAAAATTGCTCTTGAGGACCTAAAGACAGTGTCAGGAATCGAACCTACGACCTTGGGAGCGAAAGGCAGGCGACTTAACCACTTCGCCATGCAGCGAGCGCTACCCCCCCCCCCTTCCCCCACATCCCCCACCTTTTTCATTAAAAACAAAACATTTATAATGAGAACGCTGTCATTTTATGGGGCGGGTGAGTATGCAGTTACGAAGTCAACCTCTGACTTGTATGGGCGTGGACTGGACTGTCATGTCATAAAATAAGAAAAGACTGGTGTACCAGTTCCTCTACCGCCGTTCCCCGGGTAGTGGATGGGACTTCTAGACTTTTCGGACTGGTGTAAAAAACTCGGAAGACCCATTTAGCACACTGCGGATGTTAAAAATTCATGGGCAATGACAAGAGCAGGCCGAACCAGCCACTGTCTGGGTAAGATGTTAAAATTAGAAACGCTGTCCATGCAAGAATTTTATACCAGGCGTGATTATAGGGGACACAAACACGCACGCACACATGCACGCACACACGCACACACACGCGCACACAAACACACAGTTTTTCCACGTCCCTTAAAGGACGTCGCAATGAACTCAAGCATTATTTGGTGGTTTGTAATTTTCCAGGCAACTTTAAGTTTAGTAGTTTGACATTATTTTCTGAACGACCAACGCCCATCTCATTGTTAAAAATCAACGCAAGGCGATCTGCTTCCAAATCGCTGGCAGCTGATTTCGAGCCCGGTATGCGGGATTGTGAAACGCGTTCGCTACGCCTTAGCCACAGACGCCGGCACCATCGCACAACCTAGCGCACATGTGGGAATTAAGCAAAACCTGTTTGAGTTAGTAGTTTCAGCAATGGAAAAACAAAAGTACTACCCGCTGACGCACTCGCGACATTTGAGATGTCAATAGTGGTTGACAATAACGACCGTCTTATTGGGAGATCAGAAGACAGTAACTCAAGCAATAGTACCGATCAACCCATAGAATCTGGGTGAGCGAGTATGCCAATTATAGATTCAACAGTGGCCCATTGTAAGAAATTTTAATTACTTCACTATAGATCATTGTAATGTCGTTACCGTCTAGAAATTGTTAGTGAAGCTGCACACCTGTTTCATGCTTCGCCTGTGAGACCCGTAATTGAACTCAGGGCTACTATTATTTCATTATAGTCGTCATGGCCTCTGGTGCTGTTATGTCGCCACAGTGTCGCTACTGTGTGTCCCAGATTAATTACGGCCTGTTTGTGACGTTGGGATAACGCGCTGGAAGACGCGACCACCCAATGGTATTAATTGTCCTTTGTCAGTGCTAGCTTCAGTGTATGACTCACGCATGGTCGTTCTTTATCTTTACTTCTGAGGGGGAAACACCGCGACAGCATTGTT
Organism: Cepaea nemoralis; assembly: GCA_014155875.1. Lineage (NCBI taxonomy): Eukaryota > Metazoa > Mollusca > Gastropoda > Stylommatophora > Helicidae > Cepaea > Cepaea nemoralis. The sequence continues at coordinate 863,676 of JACEFZ010021550.1, read as the reverse complement.
TTCTTGTACGCACTAGTAGCAGCTTAGTGAAAACAGGGACGAGTAATTTGACTACAGCAGAGGTCAATTATTATAGGTCGTAAGGTCAAGCTAAGACCCAGATGATTTTATGACAAAGAATCCAGACGGTGTGATTGCGGAGATAAGGGGGCAGAGCGTGGTTGGGAATCGATCAGCTTTATTTTAAAACCCTGAGAGAGGAAACCATGGAAGTATCGCAGCACGCTTGTTGTGGCGGAGAAATTGACGTTACACCGGGGAATCAGTCACCATCGCTGTTGGGAGGGAAAAAAGTATCCTGGCTTTCATTATCTAGAAAAATCTGGCATATGTACTTCGGTGTATCTTTAGTTGCTTATCGCGTATCTGTAGTTGTAGGCCTATCAGTGATATTTGTTGTTTGTGTGCCGACTAAGGCTTTAGCCGCAACGTTCATTTTTGTTATTTGTGATCGTGTTCTAGTACATCTAACCCATTATGTTCCTCAATTTTTGTTTGATACATTCATTGAACGTCTAGTCTGCGAGATGTGATAAGTTTTGAGGATATTTTATACATGTGATCTCTGTGGTTACAGAGACAATCTACGTAAAATCCCCGATAGGTTTGGTCTCTGCCAGGAAGAAAAACAATGGCGGACTGCCTTCCTAGCAGATACCTAGAAAACTATAGCAGACAAAGAAATTATGGAGAAAGGCTGTTATGGGAGTAACATTATGTACATGAAAAGCCATTGGGCGATGATGATGGTAATTATGATGATGATAATAATGATGGTAATGATGATGTTGATGGTAATAATGATGATGATGATGGTAATGACGATGTTGATGGTAATAATGATGATGATGGTAATAATGATGATGATGATGGTAATGACGATGTTGATGATAATGATGACGATGATGGTAATGATGATGGCGGCGATGATGATAATGAAGATGATGATGATATTAATAATGATGATGAAGTTAATGATGATGGTAATAATAATGATGATGATAATGTAATGATAATGATGATAAATGATGGTGATGATGAATCTCAGTGGAGCTATTTACATTGTCAATATTTTTAAATGTTAATACATTCAACCATTCATCAAGCGCCGTCTCCACAAAGAAGGTGCGACAGCAATCGATCTCAAACTGTTTCGGATACACATTGACAGGCTGATTTCGTCCATCTCATGTTAGCTTCCTGTTTGTGCCGATGGTACATCTTGTTTGTATGGGAAGATACCTGTATAGAAGAGAACAAGGAGTCACCATAGTTACCAATATGTTTATACACCAATCGTGGTCAATACCACACGGTCTCCTTTGCTTCCTCGCTACTCGATGGGTGGTATGGTCAATACTGCACCGGTCACTTTTACTTCCCATGTCATTTCCTTATACCCATGTTAGGTTGGGAGCTCAGGTTCATTTTCCAAATCGACCTCCATGGGGATGCAAGCTCATGTACAACGGGCCGGCAGGCAATCGTTCTAGCCACTGCGCTACCGCGGCTGCCTTCATGAAGATGTGTACACACTACATAAGCTTGTTTGAAGGTTGGGGAATACTTCCTCGCAAATCCACGTTCAAAGACAAATGCTGATTTCTATGTCTAAAAATAGTACATTGGTCTCTTCTTGACTGATGTTTGGTCTTGTCTTCTGAACATGTACTGGTCAATTGTTTACAGGCCTCTCCCCCAGTGATTCAAGAGGCCGATTGCTTTATCTACGTCTTTGTTGACAATTTGAATGCATGATCTTATCAATGGCGTAATTTGTGCTTTGTGACTGCTCTGGTCCGGATCCCCGTTTTCCCCCATATATATCCCCGTGTCTCTTTCAGTGTCACGGAATCCACTACGTGACCAACTTGACCCTATAAGCTGTACTAATCTGATCGATTAGTCAGGGTCATTGTGAAGTCAAGTCCCCAGTGTCCACTGTTATTCATGTCATGTGGAGTCGGCATAGAGCCAGTGTTGATAACGATATTGTGAATCCCTCTGGGTGAAATGACAGCTATTGCGGGCAATAGCTACAGTTGTTTCTATTGATATAATCTAAGCTTTATTATTGGAGCAATGTTTTTCACATCCATCAAACATATTGTCAGCGTCTTGCATGCACACAGGTATTCAAATCCTTCACACGCACTCAAGAACACATCAGTCCTACTATGGTATATACATTTTAATTCAGGCGAACCTGATTATTGTCACAATGTACACACATAGAGGTGAAATCATTATGTACAGAATGCCGCCTTACAAACACTTATAGCACTCAGCCAATTACACAAGCCCTACACACAATTGCTCGCTATCTTCAACTAGCACTCCCGCAAAAGCTATACACTCGCTCCAGAACACACAACGATCCTTCCTCTAAACTGTCTGAGTCCTTTCTGACGTTTTCAAACTGGTCAGTTCGTCTCGTGGTACTGGACCACGTGTCCCTCGTGACAACTCGGGCTGTCTCAACAGTCGCGTAGTGCGTTAATCCGCCCGTGTTGTGTTGGGTCGTTCGGTGTAATCCCGTCTGGTCAGTTCAGGACAGCGTCCCGTGAACTTATGTCCCCTTATATCATTAGGTCTTGTCCCGTCGGTGTCCTGTCTGAGACATCTCCGTGTCCCCACCGATGTCCCGTCTCTAATCTCTCTACCGTCCTGCAGATGTCTTGTCTTATGAATCTTTGTGCCCTTACCCATGTCCTGTCTGTCGTCATCTCTGTAGTCCTTGACTCTATTCTGCCCCTTGTCCTCTCTCTGTCCTGTTCCTATTCCCCCAGACATACTCTCAATCAGCTCTACTCATTATCATGTGCCATTCCGATAAGCGTGGGCGGTCATGTTTTGCTATCTCACTTGATCATTAGAGTTGCGGATCAGCTCAGTGCTCTTGTCTCAACCATACCACGTGGCCAAGACATTAAGATATATACTTCTCTGTCGTTCCTTTATTCTCTTCCCCTCGATCTTGCCAGTTGTCACCAAGTTCTCCAATTTATTTCTTCTCATAACGTGACCAAACATTTTGACTGTCTACGTCTAATTTCTCTAATCAGTTTACGATTTTCATTTGTTTCTTGTAGGACTTGGCCATTGATTTTTCTGGTCCTCCATGGTATTCTTTGCATTTTCCTCAGAAACAACATTTCCACAGCCATCAGATGTTTTTCAGTTTGTCTGGTTATTGTCCACGCTTCAAATCCATACAAAAGTAGAGGTTATATGTAGCTCCACTACATTCTTTTTCTCGTTGCAAATGACATATTTTTTTTTATTAGTCAGCATGTTTTCCATCTTGCAAAAGGCTACCTTCGCCATGGCTATTCTTGTTCTAATCTCTCAAGTTATCTCCCATCAGATGCTATGTGTGTTCCGAGATAACTGTACCGATTCACTTGTTCAAGAATATTCCAATTTACTTGTATATCACATTGTGGTATTTACTTCTTCCTAGTGTCCGTTTCTTCTTACAATTTAATTCTAACTCTAGATGTTCACTGTGTGCAACAACCGCATCTACTAAATGTTGCAGATCCTGTTCATTGTCTGCAATCAATACTGTACCATCCGCATATCTAATGTCATTGATGTTACGTCTCCGAATCATGATTCTTTTCATATCTTCTACATTTCTGAAAATATTGTCACTGAAACCGGAGGGAAGAAAACACAAGGAAGAACAACTTCTTACTCATGTCACGGTAATCAGAGGTAAAGTGTAGCAAAATGCCGACTGCGCATGGGCCAGAGAAAAAGACAAGAGTAAAAGGAAGATAAAGAAAATCTTTTACATCGTCCCTCAGTTTAGAAGTAAATAATAGAGATAAAGATCAGAAGAAACTCATGGTCTTGAGCCGACAGGGAATTAGAATATTGTCTCTAACTCCTGACAATAGATTATGAGGTTAGACAGTACCAGCACTAATGAGTGCAATAGCAATAAACTAAACTCATACAGACTAAACAAACAAATCAAAGACAACAAAAGCATATCTTTCATTTGCCACGCTTCGCAGATCATGGACAAGTAATATTCATCATTAAGTTACAAGGTACAGCAGTATAGGTAACTACAGTTTAACAACATGGTTCAACAGTGGGTTGTGCCCCACACATATCTAGACCTCTGCCCCTCAGCAAGGTCCATGGAGTGCCCCACGTAGAACAATCAGATATCACATCTCCAAACTGATCAGACACGATACAACAAAAGGACTTTAACAATAACAACAATAAGGATACAAACACAAGCACAGGTCACCCCATAGTGTGACTCTAACCTAGCCCAGGAGTGCTCTGACACTACGGTCAGATGCCACTCCACTGCAGGCATCCACGATTATTCCCAATCAACAACCTCTTGGATCTTCTTGACCCTTTCCATGGGCATGACCGCCCTTCTGACTCGGGTCGTGGATTGGAGGAGCCGGTCCTGGCCTCCCTAATATACTGTGGGATGTGGATTTTAATTTATGAGAATATTATGGTAAGTTGTCTAGGGGATTTAATGATTCTCTGGTCACTTCAAGAATGCCAGATGATCAGGGATATTACCACAAACACCAGGAGAAAACACTTCAATCCTTGAAACAATGGCATCTGTGTGTAGGTTTCCCTTCCCACATCATCACCTTCTAAAGCTTAAATAGAGTGCTAGAGGACATTGATTGTTCACAACATATAAACAACCACTGGTGAACACCACATTTACGTGATGTACACATCAACAAATTTTGGACAAACAGTTCAAGTATTAAATCAAGATCTGAAGTAACATACATGAAAGTGTAATATTTTCATTTGATTTCATGAACAGGCATGGGAATGATTTGCATTATCAAAACACATTTACCCCCTTTAAGCCAAGAAAAATGTTATTACAAACAACACAACAACCACAACTTGGTTCTGCTAACTTGACTTATTTTACCTAGATAAAAGCACAACATTGGTCTAAGTGCAGAAAACCCAACATATAAAACAGTTGTTTCTGACACCCTTTACAATTCTCATATTTAAAAATAATGAGATGGTGTCAAAATACTATACCATAACCTTCATTGAAAAAAAGCTACTGACCTGTTACATCCATGGCATAGAGAAAAAAAACACATATAAAAAGCAGTTGGTACTAATAATTAAACTAATTAATTATAGTATTCCTTTAGGCATTGCGGGTGGGTATTCTTCTCCAGTGCGAAGCAGTTAATGTCCATAATTATCCGGGACAGAAATAAATGTACTCACAGTCATGTTCTAATGTCCACTGAAGTTTGCTGCTGAATGATTATAATCCATTTTAGGAAATAAATTCACCACCTATCCCCTCCATTGGGGCTGAATTCACGAATCTTCTGTTGCGAATGGCTCGGTGCCAGTGGAACATTGAGGCCTGGGTTGGTCATACCTTCAGGAGATGCATCTTGAGTCTTGGACCAAGGGTCTTCCCTATATCACCATATCCGATGAAAAGGATGCCGACCTTTCAGCTTCTCGGCTTATAATATCCGAATCTCAATTATGTTCACAAAGAGTTTTCACCCACCTAGTCACCAGTCTATAACCTATTCCACAGTTGATGGCATTTAGGCTGACATGGGACCAGCACAGAGTTCTGATTCAGTATTTTCCTTTCAGTGTAGACATACAATGCTGCTTGTCATTTATTTGGTTCAGCTGGAAATATTTCCAGGATTTATGTGCTGCAGGCATGGAACTGAAGAATATTACTTCCAACACATAACCAGGGTTGCAAGCAATCAGATGATTCCTTTGGTTGCAGGCGTAAAGGCATTTACTCCGCTAGCTGCTTTCATATGGTCTTATTGATGGTGTTCAGGTTTTGGATCCTTGAGGTAATCTGGTGTAGTTATGTTTCAGAGGATCTTAAGTTGGTACCTTGATTGTATTGGCTTATGTGGTTTCAGTGTCTCTTCCCATTTGTTTGAGTTGGTGTTAGTATTCTAGAACTCGGTGTGGAGTGTCTGGTACCTTATGTTTGACTTTTGCTGCTGTGAGACTTTCTTTCGAAGACCTATCCATTGTTGGATATCAACTTGGTAATCCAACCGACAGTTGAAGGGTTCTCACTGTTGCTAGTTTTAGTAACTGGTAGGATTTGCCTATAGTTTCACTGATGTTGCTGAGGGCTGAGGCTTCAGGTGGTACTTCTCAGAAGTAAAGCAGACGATATACTGTTGTCAGTTACTCTGTTGATCTTCATCTTTGTAGATTATTAGATCCTGAAGTCCATCCTGGATATTCCTACTGAAGTAGGACTTCATCAGCAACGTTGTCAGTTGTCTTCGAATTGGCCTTTTGCTGGCTTTTGCAGCTAATGAGTGCAGCAGTACACATTGAGGTATTGGTCCAGTCTAGGTTTAGGACAGGTTGCCATTTTCACTTTCTCTTGGCTGTTTACCCAGTTTCCAGTTGATAGTGACGCAATGCAGTCCCACCAAATCCACCACTCGCTATAGAAAAGGGATGACAAAGAATTCAACACAAGCATTAACCCACTGTGATGTGTTAACATTTCACAACATAATTACAAAAAAGGGGAAGGAGATAGGAGTGGGTTTCCAAGTTCCCTGTCCCTCGTCGCTTGTTGTAGAGCTTTCCTAACTCTAATAGTAAGTGAGGTATCTTTTCACTCTATGTTTTGTTCTGAGATTGTTACTGGGACTATTAGGTGAGTGAAGCCATTCTGTCCATCCAACATGTTGATATTGCCTCTCTCTCTCTACTTGAAGAGAATAGCCTATACATAATCTATGTGGTTTCTAATGCCGCGTCTTCCTTCCGGCCTATAATCAGCATTAGGCCAAGGCTCTTCAACATTGTCTTCTTAATTACTGACATACACATGTTTCATACTTCATCTCATGTTTCCACAGGAGTCACATTAAAATGTATATTTCCCACAGTAAAGAGTAACGATCAGGGCAGAGAAGAATTCTCATAACAGAGAAAACATACATGTACATTTCTCTGATATCAAGTACATGATAATCATACATGATAATTAATCATAATGATGATGCAAGGAGCCTATGTTTTTGGATTTCCTCAGGGGTTAATCCATACTAAAACATACAATGTTTTCCCCCACTGCTTACAGCAGTATAAGGATAGTGAACGCTGTGATATATTTTGCCAAGTGCTACTCTTATTCGGAGTGTATTTATCAGAATAACTTATGCTGCATGGTCCAGTCTTCTGAATATTGCAAGCAATTTATTAATATCAATCTTCGCTTCTGTTCCTACCACAGTGAGGTGATGTGGATTGCAGGCATTTCCTACCAGAACATTCCAATGTATATCATGCGTTTACTTTCTTTGTTCTTGAATTTATATTCTCAAACATGGCAATTTCCTAGCATCTTTATGAAAATATTACATGTCTATCACACCTATGGTGTAGTTACTAATCTGTTAACAAAAAGCTTGTACTAAGACTTAGCACGATAGTTTAAAGTTACAGATTAGAATGTGGCAAAGCATTTTATCCACTGACTAAGAGTCAGGAATATGCATAATCATTTGTATGTCTCCGCATGGATAAAAGTTCCTTTGAAAATGTTCTTTAGAGTTTCATACTCTATAGTACATAGATTATTTGCAGATTTCTAAGCATAGATAGTGAGATATAGTTCCCAATGCATAGAAGTTATTTAATCAGAGGAATATGAACTTGGAAGAAACGAGTTCTCTACTTTGAAGTATGAATCAGGAGTCTGCTCCCAAATTGAGAAAAGTTCCTAGAATGTGTTTCTGACATGAGTTTGCTACTCTACAGTACACATAATATTTATAGGTTATAAGTATTGCTAATGAGATATAGGTTCACAATGCCTATAAAAGGTTTTAACATAGGAATAGAAATTGACAAGCATAGGAAAAATTACAGCATGGCCTGGCATGGCGCTCGGTGGTAAGATCAATCAGACTCTAGTTTACAAGAATTGTTGATTTATCATTCTAACTAATTCTTAATTAAACACAATGGTATATGTACTTTATCAAAATACATGAATACATCTTAATAATGTAGATGTTAACATACCAATGGCTGCAGAGAATGATGGTTTTTAGGGCAACATTGCCTTTCCCCACACGGGGAAAAGCCGACGTCTGTCTTTTGTGTTCTCTTCCACAGAAATGGCCACTTTCGTGCCTTTGTCTTTAAAAATCGACGACGGTTGGCCAGGTACGTGAACCAAACTAAGGCCAAATTTTTAACCTACTGCCAAATAAATTAGGCTCTGTTTTCTTTTCTTCTCCTACACTAAGTAAGATTTTTAAACAGTAATTGTTAGGGATTGGTATTTTTAAGGGCGTCAATAGACGGATGTTAGTAGAGACATTTTTGTATACCACATATACTTATGGGCATTTGTGCTCTTATGCCTTTGGTCGTGGCTGAGAAAGGTCTGTTTTGGCCTCCTCGATGTTAACTACCGGCATGAATGACACTCAGACACCCATACCATTTTATTTAAAAAATCCTCACCAAATCACCCGCAGCTGAGTTTCGAACGTGGTTTGCGAGATCATGAACTGCGTCCGTAACGCCTTCGCCATGGATCAGGCTATATATAACATGAGTACTAGTAAATTTAATGGAAAGTAAAGGAGACCAGCGCGATACTGACATCAACAACCATTGTGTGATACTGACCTCAACAACCATTGTGCGAAACTGACCTCCACAACCATTGTGCGATACTGACCTCAACAACCATTGTGTGATACTGACCTCAACAACCATTGTGTGATACTGACCTCAACAACCATTGTGCGATACTGACCTCAACAACCATTGTGCGATACTGACCTCAACAACCATTGTGTGATACTGACCTCAACAACCATTGTGTGATACTGACCTCAACAACCATTGTGTGATACTGGCCCCAACAACCAATGTGTGATACTGACCTCAACAACCATTGTGTGATACTGGCCCCAACAACCATTGTGTGATACTGACCTCAACAACCATTGTGCGATACTGACCTCAACAACCATTGTGTGATACTGACCTCAACAACCATTGTGTGATACTGACCTCAACAACCATCGTGTGATACTGACCTCAACAACCACTGTGTGATACTGACCTCAACAACCATCGTGTGATACTGACCTCAACAACCATCGTGTGATACTGACCTCAACAACCATTGTGTGATACTGACCTCAACAACCATCGTGTGATACTGACCTCAACAACCATCGTGTGATACTGACCTCAACAACCATTGTGTGATACTGACCTCAACAACCATTGTGTGATACTGACCTCAACAACCATCGTGTGATACTGACCTCAACAACCATTGTGTGATACTGGCCTCAACAACCATCGTGTGATACTGACCTCAACAACCATTGTGCGATACTGACCTCAACAACCATTGTGTGATACTGACCTCAACAACCATTGTGTGATACTGACCTCAACAACCATCGTGTGATACTGACCTCAACAACCATTGTGTGATACTGACCTCAACAACCATCGTGTGATACTGGCCTCAACAACCATTGTGTGATACTGACCTCAACAACCATTGTGTGATACTGACCTCAACAACCATTGTGTGATACTGGCCTCAACAACCATTGTGCGATACTGACCTCAACAACCATTGTGTGATACTGACCTCAACAACCATTGTGTGATACTGACCTCAACAACCATTGTGCGATACTGACCTCAACAACCATTGTGTGATACTGACCTCAACAACCATTGTGTGATACTGACCTCAACAACCATCGTGTGATACTGGCCTCAACAACCATTGTGTGATACTGACCTCAACAACCATTGTGTGATACTGACCTCAACAACCATCGTGTGATACTGACCTCAACAACCATTGTGTGATACTGACCTCAACAATCATTGTGTGATACTGACCTCAACAACCATCGTGTGATACTGACCTCAACAACCATTGTGTGATACTGACCTCAACAACCATTGTGTGATACTGACCTCAACAACCATTGTGTGATACTGACCTCAACAACCATTGTGTGATACTGACCTCAACAACCACTGTGTGATACTGACCTCAACAACCATCGTGTGATACTGACCTCAACAACCATCGTGTGATACTGACCTCAACAACCATCGTGTGATACTGACCTCAACAACCATTGTGTGATACTGACCTCAACAACCATCGTGTGATACTGACCTCAACAACCATCGTGTGATACTGACCTCAACAACCATTGTGCCGATTGGTCTACAAGTATGGTGCCAGCAACATATACCATGTACAGGCATCAAGAAGTGGATCGGGATCCTTTTTTAAAATTTTAAATAAGGAATACAAAATTAACCCTCCTTGGGTTGAACCGTCTGCCGTGCGCTCGTTCGTCGATTCACAGAACTGTGATCATGCATAGTTAGTTGCATATCTTTTACAGGGCGAAGTAGTCAACTTCAGCATTTATTGGCCGTTTGTGATTCCTGGGAAATCGGAAAGTTTTACGTTCAGTAGTTTAACATTGCTTTTTGAACAACCGGCACTCATTCCATTGTATGAAAACCAATGCCAGGCGGTCTGCTGCCAAACAACCCCAAGCTGTGTGTCGAACTCGGTATGCAGGATTACGAATTGCACATGCGACCCCTTCACCACAGAGCCGGCCATCATGCGCAAGATAATGTAATTACTGTTGAACTCTCTTCGAGCGGCCGTGTCCCATCGTTAAGTGGTGAGTCAAACATCGACGCCGAGCGAAGAGAAGTTTCTTCTTTTTTAAAAATCCACGTCTGATATAACTGAATTTTCCTGCTTTTCCAGAAACCGGAGGCTGTGATCATACACGACGACCAATACCGCACAGCATAGATCTAAGAAATATTGGGAAGTAGAAATTACCCAACAAATTCCACAACAGAAATAAGAAAGCTATTGCTAATTCGAATATCGCACTACCTTTACAAAGCTTCACTATTTATTACAGTTACATGTTTTTCAGCCTGTTTGCTCATTGTCCATGCTTCACACCCATACAAAAGCACTGGTTCTATGTAGCACCTCAACACTATTTTTCTCGTTACAAACGACATCTTTTTATTGGTCAGTATGTTTTTCATCTTGCAAAAGGCTACCTTCGCCATAGCAATTCTTGTTCTAATCTCTTCAAGACATCTCCCATAAGATGTTATGGCTGTTCTGAGATAATTGTACTGATTCACTTGTTTAAGAATATTCCCATTTACTTGTATATTAGATTGTGGAATTTCCTTATTTTTAGTGATGACCATAATCTCCGTCTTCTTACAATTTATCCTAGTTGTTCACTGTGTGCAACAACCACATCTACTAAATGTAGATCCTGCTTATTGTCTGCAATCGATACTGTATCATCCGCATATCTAATGTTATTGATGTTTCGCTAAATGATGATTCCATTTCTGAAAATATTTTCACTGCACATGGGAAAAAAAATCTGGAGACATCCTGTCTCACACCTCTCTTAATAGGCTGATATTTACCTACTTCATTATCAATCCTTATGGCAGCTTGTTGTTTCCAATATACGTTTTTTACAAGTCTAAGGTCTTTCCCATCAATTTGTAGATCTGCAAGCATCTTTACCATGTTGACATGTCTTGATCCTTATATACTAAACTAATATAACATTATGAGATTATCCTTACATACTAAACCAATTTAACATAACGGTGTAATCCCCTATATTCTAAACCAATTTAACATTACGACGTGATCCCCTACATGCTAAACTAATATAACATTACTCGGCGATCGTTTACAAAGTAAACCAATACCGTATTACGAGATTTGTGGGAACTTGGTCAGTCGCTACTTCTGCCAACCTGACACTCGTGTACGTGCGCTGAAGCTAAGAGCCTGGACACTTGCGTTAAAGGAGAAGAGAAGAATTATCCTAAAACCAAACCTCAAAGGCAACAAATCCGAGTTCTGCCAGGACGTGTGTAAACTCCCCACCTCTCCCCCAACAAGAGGACTAAACGCGCGCCGTGTGTGTGAGTAACCGAGTGAGTCATAGCAATAGAGATGGGAAAACATATTAGGACTTGGGCGGTAATGCTGATATTGACTGAAGATGAAGACGAGGGAAGAAAAAACCGACACAGCTGGAATATTGTCAAGTGTCGGGTGCTGTTCGGCTGTGTAATCTGACAACGTGAAGTTGTTAGTAGAGAGAACGATATAACAGGATAAATGAAGCGCGGAAATGTTGGTCACAATAGTTTTACAGCGAGGCTCTGTCGTCCTTTGGAGGAGACAGGTTCGAATTCCGATGTAGTGCTATAACTTTCAATGTTTATATTGTCTAGCGCGTCTTTTACTCTCTGCTTCTTTCCTCTATTTACTTGAGTCCCCATCATTATCCGTGTATTGATTTCTCATGCTATTTAGTCGCTTAAAAAGTCGCTTAAAAGTCGACAGGGTCGACTTCATTGCACCGTGTTTTATTCCATATGGCTCAGCCTCTTTCCGCAGCGCGGAAAGCGTCGCACAAAACACGAACTCCGTAGTTCTAGCGACGACCCTCAAGAATCTCCGGAAAAAAATGCACCCGCGAACCGAAAGACGCGGCCCGGAATCGAACCCACAACCTGTGGAGCTCGAGTCAGACAGCTTGACGACTTCGCCACGGAGAATCCCAATTACTATTTAGTACGAGGGTAAGTTAATAAGTAAGTCACAAATGGCTGTAGAAAAATAACTACACATGATAACAACTTGAAACTAGTTTATTTGTTATACATACATTGTCCCTTTATTTCTCAACATAATTTCCACCAACATAGATGCACTTATCCCGTCGTTTTATTAGTCCTCCCAAACCGGCTACATAGAACTGCGTGCTTTGTTTCCATTTACCGGCCATCCCACAGAATTGTGTGACCGACTTATTGACTCGCCCTCGTAACTTTTTCTACCCAGCTATACACCGCTTTACGGGACAAACATTTGTCAGCATAAACACTGACAACCCACCCTGGCGGGAGACATTTCGCGAATGACGCCGAAGTTGAATGTGAAGTGAAAAAGTGGTTTAGAAAACAGAGCACGCAGTTCTATGCAGCCGGTTTCGGAGGACTGATAAAACGATGGGATAAGTGCATCAGTGTTGGTGGAAATTATGTTGAGAAATAAAGGGACAATGTATGTATTAAAATAAACTGGTTGCATGCATGTTGTTATCATATTTAGTTATTTTTCTACAGCCATTTGTGACTTACTTATTGACTCACCCTCGTATGTGCTATGAATACGTGTAGTGTTTGTAATGCTCGTAATCCCGCATACCTCGCTTGAAACACAGCTGCGAGCGATTTGGCAGCAGACCACCCGGTTTTTTTTTTTAAATAACATGGCACGGGTACCGTGGTTCAGAAACCAATGGCAAACTACTGAACGTAAACTTGCCAAGAGATCACAAACAGGCAAAAAATTCCGGGGTTGACTGCGACGTCATGTAAAGGATACGCAATTAACTAACATGTTATATAGGGTGGATCTGGGAACACAGATCAATGGAAACATCCCAACATCGAAGGAGATCTAAACACACGGCCACCACCAGGCGAGCAAGCGTGCTAACCACTGCCCAACCTTGGCTTCCGGTTTCCGTATGTGGTTAGCAAATATCAAGTTAACAATCGCACATTTTATGTATGCCGGGTTCTTTCCTACGCTTAACGTTAAAGGGTGATTCATGAGCACTATACAGGCACATTTTCTGTAGCCATTGCTAGGCTAATTCATTTTTTCATTTGTGCTCGTAGCAAAGTAAAGGACCACTTTTCTTGCCTTAAGTCGCACTGAGCATTTGGTAGTCAACCCATATATTTCAATATCAATCGGCACTCAGTAGGTGATGTGGTCGGCATCACGCCGGCCGCCTTTACTTCCCAAGACATTTCACGGTACACATTTTAGGCTGGGTCGATCTGGAAGCCCAGGTTAATTAAAAAATTCGCATCTGCCCCGCTGAGGATCGAACCCATGACCACTGGGTTGGCAGGCGAGCATCATGCCACTACACTACCACATCTCCCAACAATCATCCATCCACTACACTACCACATCTCCCAACAATCATCTATCCACTACACTACTACATCTCCCAACAATCATCTATCCACTACACTACTACATCTCCCAACAATCTAGCCGCTACACTACCACATCTCCCAACAATCATCTAGCCGCTACACTACCACATCTCCCAACAATCATCTATCCGCTACACTACCACATCTCCCAACAATCATCTATCCGCTACACTACCACATCTCCCAACAATCATCTATCCGCTACACTACCACAGCTCTCTTTCTGCACGTGCTTTACCCTATTAACAGTCCATATATTCCTGGGTCCTATTGCCTCGCGCTGTGTCCTTTCTGTGTACATTAGGTTATCCATTAGTCAGGGCTCCCAGAAGAAACACCCTATTCACTTGACTCTGCCTGCTGTTTTTACATTCCAGACACGCCATATATTCTTTATTTTATTTTATTTCTATGATATCTAATGTATTGTGAAATTAGATCCTGTTGCCACAAAACTCACAATAAATCAGTACGGCATGCAGTTATTACTTTATAACAACATTACTTTTACTCTATAGTTTTAATTATTGATCTTCTGGCTTCTGGCGCATTGTTTTTCCACCAGTGACTACCATGGTACACTTGTATTAATCATTTATTAATATATATATTAATGGCAATTACAATTCCCTTCTTTTTCTTCTTGATATTACTCTTATTAGCCCCTGCCTCTTCTTCCTCCTCGCATTCTTCTTCTTCCTCAGCTCCCATCTTCTTCTTCCTCAGTTCCCATCTCCTTCTTCTTCCTCCTCTCCTTCTTCTTATTCTACTCCTTCTTCTTCTTCCCTCGTTCTTATTTCTCCTCTTTTTTCTTCCGCCTCTTCTTCTTCTTCTTCTTCTTCTTCTTCTTCTTCTTCTTCTTCTTCTTCTTCTTCTTCTTCTTCTTCTTCTTCTTCTTCTTCTTCTTCTTCTTCTTCTCCTCCTCCTCCTCCTCCTCCTCCTCCTCCTCCTCTTCTTCTTCTTCTTCTTCTTCTTCTTCTTCTTCTTCTTCTTCTTCTTCTTCTTCTTCTTCTTCTTCTTCTTCTTCTTCTTCTTCTTCTTCTTCTTCTTCTTCTTCTTCTTCTTCTTCCTCCTCCTCCTCCTCGCCTTCTTCTTCGTCATCTCCTTCTTCTTCTTCCCCTTCCTCTCCTTCTTCCTCATCTCCCATCTTCTTCCCTCTCGTTTCCTTCTTCTTCCTCACACTTTCCCTCTTCTTCGTTTATTTCACTGTTGTTCTAGTAATATCCACAGGAAGGTCAGTAGCATTGAAATCTATGTTGCTGTCTTGGAAAGCTCGTTGAGACTCTCAAACAGTGTTGTGAGAATATTTGTCTCTGTGAGTCAGTGTTCAGTACGCAATTGACAAAACATGTGGCGGTCGTTAAGGATATATATATCCGGTCTCTGTTCTGCTATCCACGCATGTACAGAGATGATGGAACCACGGCATCCATGCTGTTTGCGAAATATCCTCATATACTGCTGTTTTGTACAGCAGATGTCTGTAGAACAATGGATAAAAAAAATATTTGGTCGTTTAGCTAAACATGTAAACACATGTGTACTTACATACTGAACATTAAAAAATAAGAATAATGTATAAATTAGAGGACATACGAGACGAATGAAGAGAAAAACATCTACAGATTCGCTAAATATCACACAATTAGCATTTTTGGATTATACGAAACAAGATGAAAGGGAGCAGACAAAAAAGCTTCTAAACGCAAAAACATCATTCCAGTGCACTAGAAGCAATAGCAGATGTACATGGCCGACGTTTGAGTTCAAAGCGGGCAAAAAACAAAAACCCCAGTTGAAACAATTCTAATCTCAGACAATAAAGAGGAAAACGTCCCTATGCCCATCACAGGGAAGGGGTTGTCCTGATGCAATCTCAAATAGACTGAGATCTCTAATAGAAAGGAACACCGTAGTTCCAAATAATAACAGCACATTTTAGAACAAGAAAGTAAACATCAATGAAATGAAGTGTTACGCACCAAAAAATGAAAAGGATGGACCATTTTGGTAGAGAATGTATTTGAAAATATTTCACAATTAATTAAAACAAAAAAAATTGCGGTATCAAACTTTTGATGACTGAACCGAATGCCAAGATAGAATCGGATAATATGGGTTATAAAGAGTTCTTGGGTAAACACAGACTTGGGACAAAGAAGGACAATTGAGAATTACTCACCAACTGTTCAGCTGTGAATCAATATGTCATGGGAGCAAAAAATGTTCCACATTAAAGAGTGCACAAGGCAATGTGGATAACAATAGATCATAATACATAAAATTAATTACTTATAGCTGTATTAACAAGAAATGTAGACCATCTCTACATTACGTAATAATTATTAGAGGTACATATGTAAATTCGAAAGTCAAGAGATCTATAACATCTTACAAACAATGACATCAGTACATTGTAGGATCATCATGTGCCATACCGATAAGCTTAGGCGGTTATGTTTCGCCATCTCACACGATCACCAGAGTTGTTGATCAGCTCAATGTTCTTGGCTCGACCATACCACTTGGCCAAGCCATCCAGGTATTTACTTCTCTGCCTTCCAATTGTTCTCTTTCCCCAATCTTTCAGTTGTCATCAAAATCTCCAATTTATTTCTTCTCATAACATGTCCAAAAACACTGACTGTCTACGTTTAATTTCTCTAATAAATATACGGTTTCAATTTGCTTCTTGTCGGACTTGGTCATGAATTGTTCTGTCTGTCCATGGTATTCTGTGCATTTTCTTCAGAAACTACACTTCCCCAGCCATAAGATGTTTTTCAGCTTGTTTGCTCATACTTTCAACTCGGCTCTCATATTGCGTGACTCCCTACATTATCTGCCAAGATTTATATGGACTTAATAATTTGCCGTCTTTTGCCATGTGCCTCCTTCTCTCTTGTGTCTTACATCCTTGCTGCCAGTTATGGTCCTATGTAGAAGATGCCTGATATCATCATTGATCCCTTGAAAGGCCTTACACTGGGTCAATGCATATCTGGAAGCAAAAATAAACAGTTGCAGACAAACAAGCACACACCGTAGTACAACTATCTTACCGTTAAAAATAACTGTATCAATACTGAGACTGTGGGAGATAACAGCAGGGCGATTTAGACATGCAGAAATCATTACAAGAAATAGCATACGCTAGAAGAAATGTAACAAACAAGCTGGCACCCGGAACAATCAGCATTGATATCCTTTGACTTCCACTAGAGAGAGCCAACACTTGTGGACTTGTACCAAGTGCAGCTATGCGGACTACTCATCTTATTTATAAAGTGTCGGTCACTAAAAAGCAAATATAAGGCAAAGTTAATATTGCAGCACAGTGGAAAAAAACAAACATCAGATAACAAGAAATGAAAGATTCACCAAGACAGCATCCAAGACTGCGTTGACAAGTGCGAAACATAAAATCGATGACGCTATTTTCAATAACATGCACAATTTTTGCTTTAGAAAATTAAGAAAGATGAGGGAATTATTGAAGCCATAAGGTAGTTGCAGAAAAAACATAAATCGATCTAGTAGTAGAAAAACATCAGTTGATCAATAATTAATATTTAACTACTGACAGAGAACATTAAATGATGGGCAAACAGCAAGTCAATGAGAAATTGTTTAAAGGCTGCAGAGATTTTCATTCTGTATATGAATGGCGAGAGCGCATAAATAGATAGAATGACTAATGAAAAAGGGTTTGAGAGACAATGAATGCACCAAGAGAAGCATCTTTTCGCACGAGAATAACCCGATATAGCCACTCTGGAGATGTGGGGACACGGTGAAATATAAATACTTTGTGACAGCAGTAAAGTTGCAGAGGAAGAGCGATAGGAGAAGACCCAGAGAGACAGAAGAAGATTCAAAGAGACAGGGACACTTTAAGGAGGCAGAGGATGATTAAGACAAACAGGGAGAGACCCAGAGAGACAGAGGAAGATCAGAGAGACAGGGGATGATTCAGAGAGGCAGGATAAGATCCAGCGAGACTGGGAAAGATTCAGAGAGACAGGGAAAGACTAGAGAGACAGAGAAAGACCCAGAGAGACAGAGGAAGACCCAGAGAGACAGAGGAAGACCCAGAGACACAGAGGGAGATCCAGAGAGACAGGGAAAGAGTCAGAGAGACAGAGGAAGATCCTGAGAGACGGAAAGACCCAGAAAGACAGGGAAAGACTCAGAGAGACAGTGGAAATTCTAGAGAGACATAGGACAATCCAGAGAGACAGGGAAAGACACAGAGAGACAGGGAAAGACTCAGAGAGACAGAGGAATATCCAGAGAGACAGAGGAAAATCCAGAGAGACAGGGAAAGACACAGAGAGACAGTTGCCAGCTTGCTGTTAGGTGGCAACAGTGAAATACGCAGAGAGGCAGGGAAAGACCCAGCGAGACAGGAAAAGACCCAGAGAGACAGAGGAAGATCCAGAGAGACAGAGGAAGATCCAGAGATACAGAGGAAGATTCAGAGAGACAGGCTGATTCAGAGAGACATGTAAAGACCCAGAGAGACAGAGGACGGTCCAGAGAGACAGAGGATGATTCAGAGAGAGAGAGAGAGAGAGAGAGAGAGAGGATGATTTAGAGAGACAGGGAAAGACCCAGAGAGACAGAGGAAGACCCGGAGAGACAGAGGGAGATAGTTAGTTAGTTAGTTAGTCGACAGATCATCCTCGTTGCACATCGGACCATTCAGTCCATAAGTGCTCGGATCCCCTCCTCAGCAAATCCCGCAGCGTGTAGCGGCTAACGACGCCAGTTCTGTGTTGGTTTATCAATCTTCTTTGGCTTCCTGCGTAGTGTTCTTGTTTGGCCACCCCTCTTTTAATTTGCTGCTCTCGCAGTCTGGCCATTGTTGTAGATTCACAGTCATCACTTGGTTCTTGCAAAAGTCTCACTTCTCGTAGAGCATTCAGAATGTCAGCCTGGTCCATGGCGCGTCCGCCCTCAACAGTAGCCTCACCTGCGAGCTTGTCAGCCCGCTCATTTCCTTGTACTCCCGCATGCCCTGGCACGAAGATGAAACTAATCTTTGCCAGCCGAGACCGCTTCAGAGGCAGCAACCATTCTCTTCGGATCGACCCCTCCTCTATCCTCTTGATCATGTTCATTGAGTCGCTAAGGAAACAAGCCCTAGTGAATGTCTGTGTCTCGAGCCATGTTATTGCTTTACTTACTGCCATGACTTCCATGGTCAGGCTACTTGTGGTTTCAGTGAAAGCACCAGAGTCCTCCTTCACAATTCTCCCTCCGGCCCGAGCTGTAAAGGCCCATGAGCTTCTCACATGTCGGACGACCGACCCATCTGTGTAGATGACCGCGTCACTGTCTAGCGAATTCTCGAAAATCAACGCTTGTACTTCAGCCTCAACAGCAGCCGGATTTTCTTGTCTGCATTTTCTATCTAGTTGGATGCAAACTGAAAAGGATGTGCAGCAGTCTGTTGGCACTTGCACCCACTCCTCGCCAGGTTCTAAGTCCTCAAGTGAACACACCTGTTGAAGAATGTCCTCGGCTTGACCCATCCACGACCGTCCTCTTTTTAACCTGCTGCCCTTCACCTTCCTAATTTCACTATGCAGTGGATGCTGTGTGTTTGCGTTAATTCTGAGGTAGGCACGTGCCCTGCAAACTTGCATTCTCTCTTCAATGGTTGGAAAATCAAGAAGGTAGCGCATCGCCCTGCATGCTGTATCTCTTGTACATCCAAGAATAATGCGCATAGCTTCATTCTGTATCCTTTCCATCCTTTCTATCTGCTTATGGCTGACAGTCAGGATTGCCATTGCATACTCCAAAACAGACATGACCAGCCCCTCGTACAGAAGACATAGATGGCGCTGCTCACAGTTTGCTGCCGCCATCACCCGCATCGCTGCCAAACCCCGCTTGGCCTTTGTTATCACCTGGTCTATGTGCACATTATAAGCAAGGCTTCGATCAAACCGTATCCCCAGGTAATTCATTGCCTGCGTTCTTTCCACCGTCTCTGAACACAGCATTACAGTTGGTGTTGGATTGTTGACAATATGATTATTCAACGAGAACCAAGTCACTGTTGCCTTTGTTGGGTTGACCATTGCCCCAGCTTCATCACACCAAGTACTTATGCGATTGAGTTCGGTTTGTAGTTCCACAGCAACCTCCTCTCTATCCTTACCCTGACGATACACTAAAACATCATCGGCATATGACAATGTCCTGCCAGGTCCAGTGATCTGCTCACTGGTGATTCTCACTGTGTAGGCGTTGAACAGTACCGGAGATAATGGTGATCCCTGTGGTAGGCCAGGATATATTGTTGTTGGTTCCGAAGTCCAACTGCCACATCTAAAAACTACTTTCCGTTGGAAGAGAGCTGCAGCGATCCAACTAAGGAGGAATGGACTTACGTTTAGTTCAAGAAGCTGAAACATTAAAAAATCCAGTGGTACTCTGTTGTATGCGTCCTCAAGATCAATCGCTGCAGCAACGGTTTCAGTGCCTGAGTGGAAACCTTCATAGACATCGTGGGCAAAGACTGCTGCATTGGTCCAGGTTTCTCTTTTTGGACGGTACCCACCCAGGGTAGGTGGGAAAACACCTTGCCTCTCTAGTTGGCTTGATATTTTCCTGGCAATTACCTTCTCCAGCAGCTTGCCTATTGTATTCTGCATGGTTATAATTCGATATCCCTGAATTTTCTTGTGGTCTTTGTCAGGCTTCGGCAAGGGAATCAGATAGCTGTGTAACCATTCCTCCTTGATGCTAGCACTCCCTATACTGTTGTTGTACATGTCTGCTAGTTTCTCTAGCTCATTGTCGGTACACCTATTTATGTCGTCGTATCTTATGCCATCAGGACCTGGAGCACTGTTTTTTGATCGTCGAAGCACAGCCTTGATTTCTTTCACTGTCACTGTGTCTTCATCCGAAGTGTTCTGGGCCTTGCATCTGTCTGAGGTGACCTCCTTGGCCAGATTCCGGCCTCCCATGTCTGTCTGGTTGCTCTGCTCAAGGTAGCGTTCAAAGAGGGCTTTGCCCTTGTCCTCGTCAGTCCTCTGCCAGATGAGGTCAGCACCTTGGAAGTCAGAAATGCTCTTATTCTTGACTACACCACTCATGCTTTTATGTAGTCGCCAGAACAATTTCAGTGACTTGTCTGTGCTTACTCTTTGACACACCTCTGCCCATTTTTCGCTTTTAACCACCGTGACCAGTTTTTTGAAATAGCTTACTTTTGTGTGCATCTCTCTTTCTAAGTGCAAGCAGGGACTAGGATGACCAGCTCTGTTCTTCTTGGCATTTTGCCATCTCCTTACAGCACTACGCTTATCCACCCAAGCCTTCTCCACCTCGAAACTCCACCACGGTGGCTGCTCCCAGCTTTTTTTCCTTTTCTTCCTGCCCTGAAACGTTCTGCGCTTGTCACGTCTTATTTTACTCACCACATCTTGCCCTGTACTGTCATACTGGAACGTCTTTACCTTTAGCTTGTGCTGCCTGGTTCTGCCTTTCTCCACCAATATGCTGCATGGGTGGTGGTCGCTGCCATGGTGTCCTAGGACACCCCATCTACACACTGTAGTGAGTGAAGGTGAAACTAGCGCCAGATCAATAGCACTGTCCTCATCGCCTGGACGGCTTGCTGTCCTGGTGACACAGCCACTGTTGATACAAACCAGGTCGATGGTTTCCAGTGCAGTCTCGAGCTCCTCCCCTTGTGTATTGGAGGAAGTGTTTCCCCATGATCTGCCTTTAGCGTTGAAGTCACCACAGAAAATAACATTTCTCTCGTGGCCTAATATGCCACTTAAGCACTGCCACTTCTGGGCGTCCACACTCGCATTGCGGGCATAAACATTAACCAACACGAATGGTATACTGGAATGAACTCTCAACGCCTGTATTTGTATATCGTCACTGTTCCAACTGGACATGTCTAGCTCTGACGCCACCATGCTGTCGCGAACGAGAATCGCCGTTCCCAGATGTCGTCTGTTATAGAAACATTTGAAGCCGGCAATTCGGAGTAGCTGATCGCCCAGTCTCGTCTCCTGGAGTGCTACAATGTCGTTCCTGTAAACTAGGGTTTCTAAAATAGAGCCCCGTTGTTTTACACTGGCACAGTTCCAATATAGAATACGGATGTTCCTGAGTCCTAGACGGTGACACTTGAGTCTAAAACGTCTCAAGCCACCGCGCTTACCTGGCTTCTTTTTCCCTGCGCGGCTACCACGCCGCTTCGGTATGTTGACTGCTGATCGTTCGGAAAACACACGTTGTTCCGCCATGTTGAAAAAACGTAAACACAGACTTTTGATTGAGAACCACACACGCTGCTGAAAATTCACTCAAGGATGGCTTCGCTCGATGCACGAACTCCGTAGCACCCGCGCAGATCTTGAGTAGAAACTCCTGGTTTTACATCCTGGCACACCAATTACACGCAAGAAATGAATAAATCCATCCCTTACGCGAAAAAGTTAACGAACACAAAACAACACGACCGTCCGTCGCCATCTTGAAACCGGAAGAAGAGGGAGATCCAAAGAGACAGAGGAAGATCCTGAGAGACAGAGGAAGATCCAGGGAGGCAGGCACAGACCCAGAAAGACGCTTGAGAATATGCAAAAGTAAAAAATAATGTCCACACTACTAATTACAATTTATTTTTAACATGTTGCGTATCGTTCACCAAACCCGGCTCCCGACATTGTGCCGACGGCTTCGGGTCGAGGAGCGCATATACTTAATCTAGTGCGAGGAAATGCAACCTAAAGACTGAATGTCATGTAATGACAGACTAGGCCCTAAGCCATGGTCGAAAACAGGTCTAGGATGGAAGCCTCGACAGGCGGACAGTAAAGAGAATTGCTTTGCTGATGCGACACCTTCTGCAGCTTGTCCTGCTCCAGACGTATTGTTGTTACCTTTCCTCTGTAGAAAACTAGACAGGCCGAGCGAGGGATCATGCTGCATTGGCAACACATGGTATCTAAAACCAGCCTAGGCTTTGCGCTATGGAAAGGGATAACTCCATTTTACAAACTATCGTCTGTCGAGACGGTGAAGTGCTAGTCAGTCAAAGCGTGAAATGAGGTGATAGCAAGTGAGATGACAGCATGTGAGGTACTGACGTGTGCAGTGATAACTTGTGAGGTGATAGCATGTGAGGAGCTAACATGTGTTGTGATAACTTGTGAGGTGATAGCATGTGAGGTGGTAAAATGTGATGTGCTAATGTGTGCAGTTGTAACTTGCGAGGTGTAAGCATGTGAGTAGATGGCATGTGCAGTGATACCACGTGAACTGATAATATGTGAAGTAATACCATGTGAGGTGTTACTTTGTAAGTCACGAAACACGTATAATTATGAAATTATTTATTTCGACTTATTTTGTTGACAACTTGCAGATAACTCCGGGTATATTCTATCTTGGGTACAGCCCTTGCTAGTTCAGTGACCACACCGGATGTTTACCTAAGATCTACTCCTGGGGAAGAAAGGAATAGTGTTACAACACCGAAACAAGAACTCAAGCAAGTAAGTATTTGACATTTGACTGCATGCGAACTAAACACGATTGGAATCGCTTTCTGCGCCGCCGAATATAGCCAAATCATGATAATTTTCTGCAATGAGAAGTGTATTTTACTGACTCCGCTTAGAATACGAACGCCCTGGGCGACAACTGAAATGCTTTCTATGGAGCGCCTGAGCTAATTTTCTGAACATCTTCGGATGTTGTTTGCATATGTGTGTGTGTGTGTTTGTTTGTGTGTGTTTGTTTGTGTGTGTGCGCGTGCATGCGTGCGTGCGCGTGTGCGCATGTGTGTATGTGTGTGACACTAAACCGTTCATTATAATCATTGTTATCTTTTCCAAACTGCGTATGTTGCAATGGGAAAGACGCATGCTCTTAAAAATCCAATTTTTGTAGTTCTGTCTGTCCCACTCCATAATTTATTCAGTTGTTTTAGTCTTTGAAGAGCAATTGATAGTCGTCGTTTAATTTCTTTCATTGTGTCACCATTGTTGGTAATCAATGACCCAAGATATTCAAAATGTTCCACAACCCCCAATCTTTCCTCGTTAACATATATTTCTTTCTACATAGTAGTTTTATCTGGATGCATTATCTTTGTTTTTGCTATGTTAAGATATAAGTTGTAATTTTCACTAGTTCTTTGAGTTGAGGTTACTAGGCTTTCTAAACCATTCTGTGATGTGGATAGTAATACGATATCATCAGCATATCGCATCTCTGGTATTTCATGACCACCGATGTTTAGGGCATCGTATTGCTCTCTGGTTATATCATCTCTGGAATTTCTCATTATATTTTCGGCGTACAGGTTAAAAAAATAGGGTGAAAGCACACAGCACTGACGGACTCCATGCTTGATATCAAACCAATCTGATGTCTCGCCGTCAATTTTAACCGCAGTTTGTTGGTCTATCATTAACATAAGCATTTAAAAAAAAAAAAAACAACAACAAAAACGAGGAAATATTTCATAGCACTGGGAAATGCGTGCAAGTCAAAGGAACGACAGTAAAATGCTGGTATTGGCTGCAACGTCCTGTAAAGGATATGCAGTTTTAAAAAATCACAGTTAGAAGCAACGGCGTTAGCGTTGTTCATAAAGAGATGGGCTGACAATGTCATGAGTGGGTTCGCCTAAGTTTGTCGTCTTTCTAAGTGAGGGAAAGACTGGTCATCTTCCACTGTACATGCAGGCCTACACAATGTGACGGGCCTATCACATCACAGCCCCAAAGCTGGTTCGTTCTTCGGAACTTGTTTATATAAAAACTAAATTGTTGTTACCATATTTAGAATTTCTAACCTTAAGGTTAAATCAGTATTTCTGAACTGACTAGAACCACGGAGAACGACTCAAACAAATAGAAATAAACCATAAACATTCATTACTTGGTGCCTGCGCAGGACAGAAGGATTAAAACGTTATCTCCGAATCACCAATGTGGAGCTGGTGGAGAAAACAAATACCAGAGTCTCGATGTGAGGAAAAGACGCCAGCGCTGGGTGGGATACACATTCAGAAAACGTGATAAAATGTGACGGACACTTCCTTGTCTATAAACTAAAGGGCCAGTGGAAGAGAGGGAGACCCGAAACATACGGAGAAGAGACTTAAAGATAGAGATGATGAATAATATGGGTGGAGTTGAAAGAGATAGCAAAGATAGTATGGATTGGCACCTTTTGGTTGATTGCCTTTGCTCCAATGGGAGGAGTGCAAGACAGCAGAAAAAAAGAAGAAGAAGAACATTTTGGGCAGCATTACTTTAGCGGAACTGATTACTTATTTTTAATTTCCTTTGATTCGTTCAGATTTGACGCAATTCACATTTTGTAGAAATCCATCTGCCTGGCCACTTGACAAAAATGATTGTTGTTCTCAACGAACCGTTTCTCTTTATGAGTTTCCCGGCTGCAAAATGGCGCCATGGCTAGCATCCTCCCAAATGTGACATTTCCCTTATCGAAAAATCAATATCATCTATTCCATGACAGCGAGACAAGCGGTTGTTATATTGAAGTGAAAAGCCCTTGTACATTGTCATGCGGTCTGTGCGCAAATACGTGCAGTGTTCACACAGCGGAATTTCTATTTATTTCTATTCGATTTATGATATAATCAATCCGGCCATGGAGAGTGCGGTTGCGCAGTGGCAGTTCTCTTGCCTGCCCGCCCGGCGGTCTTCTGTGTTCGAATCCCCTCGAGTGGAATTTTTTTTAACTTTGAGTTAGCACTCCCAGACTAACCCAGCCTAAAATTTACTGGGGAGTTAAGACAGCTGGTGTTATTTTGACCACATCACCCATTTAGTGCCGACTGGTGCATACAAATATGAGTAAAAATAAACAACCCTGTTACACACCGTAAGGCGCGTTGGGTATATGGTGCCAGACCCATATTTGTATAAACCAACAGGCACTCGGCGAATGATGTCAGCATCACATTGGTCGCCGTTACTTCCCATGTCAATACCTAGTACCTGTTTTAAGCTGGGCCGACCTGTGGGTCCAGGTCAAATTCATAAGTTTAAATCCACCCCGATGCGAATCGAAGCAATGAAAAAAAAAAAAAAACCAGGCAAAAAGGTCAGCCCCTACGCTATCGCAGCTCACAAAAATATGGGGTTATCATCATATACCAAACACTCACCAAGGCGCCGGAAAATGGTCATTTACTTACAACCCGTCGCCCCGGAACACCCCATGTCCTGTACAAGTATCGTTTACCTTTGTGTCAACCCCGTCATATAACATTCAGTATCATTTACCTGTGTGTCAACCCCGTCATATAACATTCAGTATCATTTACCTGTGTGTCAACCCCGTCATATAACATTCAGTGTGCTGCAGACCGTGGCTTCTCGTTTATCCGTTTTGTAAACTGGATGTAAGAGGTCGCTGTTCTAACGCCATCGAGGCATGGAACATGCTGGTCATTGTCACGCCTGCAGCTTTTGCTTCCCAGAACATTTAATAGTACCCATATTGGACTGGGTCGACCTGGAAGCCCTCTTCTTCTTATACTCCATGTCGTGTGACGTTGGTGATTATGTCTGTGCACATTTTTATATGTCGTGTACTGGCACTTATTTCAGAGACTGATGGTCTTCCAGGCCATGAGGTCACACTGTCTCCTTCTCATGGCATGTTCACAGGAGGTGAACTGTCTACTTCTGATACCTAGGTCAACTTAAAAAAAAAAAAAAAACACGTTTCAATGGAGATTTGAATACAAGGCCACTGAGACGGGACGTCAGACAAACATTCTAGCCACTCCGTTTTCGCGACTCAGCGAGATATTGTGCTGGGTCCATATTTTCTTAACCAAACGGTACTCGATGCCTGATGCGGCCAGTATCACGCCACCCCCTTGAAACAATTTTGTAACCTTTGGGACCGAATTCTCAACAAGATTCCACTTGTGTGACATAGATTATCTTTATTGTAATTCTCCACCTCCTTTAGTGTTTTCAAACTGAAACCCATTTTATATTGATGAGAGAGATACAAACATATATTGTGAGAAAAAGAGAAAGAAAGTAACAAGGAAAGAAAGATAGACAGAAAGAAAGAAAATAAGAAAAACGCAAGAAAAAGAAAGAAAGAAAGAACAAAATATGTAGGGCAAAAAAGACACAAAGAAAGAGATGAGTTGAGTCAAAAACCGACATCATTGCACTCGGGGCATTCACACAAGCGTTCCGTCCTCACCTTCAACAGCCAGCAAAGAGTTCCAATACTAACGGTGTCCCTTGCAATCTGATTATATGTCCGCCTGGCTTTACCTCTGAGTGACGACTGTCTCCCAGATCCTCTGACCATTCCTTGCTGCTGCATTCTCTCTATACCATGATAGTCTATCTGTTCTTCTGCATTATTCACGCACTTAGAGAGGGCCTTGGCCACATGTTCCGTATTGTCACTTGTTTAAATTCCAGAGAGAAGGTTGGACTCAACAAGCACATCTATAAAACTGATTATCTGTTGGGGTTATTGCCTGACTTTGGTCTACACTCCTCTCTTCTGTCTTCCCTTCCATATATCTACTTCTGTCACTCTCTCTATTATTCTCTCAACACATACTCCGACAACTTTTCCTTTCAACATATAATAAAAGATTTATTAATAAAGAAAACTATGTCCGGTGTGTGTATGGATATTGTCTGTGTAGTTGCTATTGTATTCTATGGTTGTGGACAGAATGAACTCAGAATGTCTATCAGCTGTATCTTCTCGCCAGTCATTCTTCACGATTACAGGACATCACATCAAACAGGACAGAGCTCACCCGGGATGATCCGTAGGCTTGAATCTGATGGTAAATCCGTTAGTGAAATGAAAACAAACTGTTCACCACTGAGTCACCGTATTGCTATAAAAGTCCCGTAAGTTTATGACTGTGCCCAAATCGGTTTCATGATATTAAGTATCCATCATCAAAAAAGAAAACACCACATTGTCAATGTTCTTCCTATTGTCTATTATGATTATCACTATTGTCTTTGTCTATTCCTTCTACCCTATGTATGCAAGTCGTATGTAGGTTGAAGTCTCTGCTTGCCCCACCTTAACATCTTTTTCTGTTTAGGAGCCCCGTGGTATATGCGTGTTAGCATACAGTCTTCTGTATTTTACTTGATGTTAGTATTTGTTCATCTGAACGAACTGTTTAGGTTCTTTCTGGATCTAAGTATGTACTTTATTGGTTCACGTAGAGTAGGTTTTTCTTTCTTCTCTAATGTCCCTAGAAACTGGGAACCTGTGGATGAATATAACAAGTCGAGTGGTAAGCGTCCGCCCCTTACTCCTAACTTATGCAAGTGTCCTTCTCCAGCCATAATGACAAGGCTTTCGAAGTCACCATCCGCATAAGACATAAGAATTCACCTCAGTCTAAAACACCCACTAATAATATGTAATGATAAAGGTAATACACGCTCATCTATATTCCTATTCTAAAACCATATTTTAATATACCTTATACACATCTATGTTCCTTTATAGAATTAATGTAGATCCACGAATCGAAATTAATCCGCCGCCAAGCACTTTATCCCATTATAAGGGAGGATATTTCTTTTCATTACAGGACACATAATTCTATCTTTCCGTCCAGTTGGGGAACACACACTAAACTGACACAAAGACGTGGCCACTCTCTTTAGATCATCTTTGTCCCATCGTCCTTGACATTGCTGGACCAATCACATTCAGACTTCATTATCCTAGTTCAGTGGAAAATTCCAGATCTGGGCTTTTCCGTATATCCCTACCTCCAGAACGCAATAGACTGATCCATGATGCTGTCTCTCTTTGTCGCTACCCAAATTTTCCACTCGACAGTTACCTGTCCGGTTAGTCGGCTATTCCTGTCTTGACCCACATACACATGCGCTTGGTCACTCCTTGGTTAACCCTTCTCCTACCTGGGTATTCTGATCTGTAAGTTATCAAGGAATCATTAACCTGCAGTCTTTTCCGTGACATAGGCCCCCTCTTAAGAGATTAGACCGCGTCGAATCTTTCTCGCTGTAGGTTTGATTCCCATGATCCACAACCCTAGTCTTCTTCCTCCGGATCTGGATGTCTGGATAAGAAATCTGCTCCTACATTCTCCTTTCCAGGGATGTATTCCACTGTGAAGTGGTATGGTTGCAGCAACAATGACCATCTCATCAGTCTGGCGTTTAACTTCTGTGATGTAGCTAGGAACATCAAGGGTTGATGATCTGACTGGACCGTAAACTGTACTCCGTACAAGTATGGTTGAAATTTTTGTACAGCCCATACGAGTGACAAGCACTCTCTTTCAACCGTTGAATAATTTTTCTCTGCCGGTAGAAGCTTCTTACTGGCATACGCTACAGGTTTCAAAATTGAAGCATCGTCTATTCCTTCTTGTAATAAGGCTGCTCCAATACCGATCCCACTCGCATCTGTTCTTAGCACAAATGGCTTTGTGAGGTCTGGAAGTTGTAGAACTGGCTTGTTCACCAACGCCTCCTTTAATTGACTGTAGGCCTCCTCACATTCTGGCGTCCATATAACTGCATCTGGAAGTCCTTTTTTTAAGGTCTCTGTTAATGGATTTCCCAGTTCGGTAAAATGAGGAATGAACTTTTGATAAAATCCACACAATGATAGGAAGGATCTTATATCTTTCTTTGTTTTAGGCCTCGAAGCTCGTCTGACTTTTTCCAGGTTCTTCGCCTCCGGGACAATTTTCCCGGGAGTGATGGTATGACCTAGAAATTCCAGAGTTTGGTAACCAATCATGCACTTGGTTGGTCGCGCCGTCAGCCCGGCTTCCCGGAGCCGATCGAAAACTCTCTCTAAGGATCCCAAATGGTCATCTAATCTGTCACTGGCAATCAGTATATCATCCATGAATGAGATAATGGCCGGGTCACGCAGAGGATCCAACAACGCTCTCATCATGCGAGTAAATACACTAGGCGCATTACTGAGTCCAAAAGGCATGACATTGAACTCATAGTGTCCCGTAGGTGTGCTGAAAGCTAGTAGATGTCGAACTTCTGGTTTGACCGGGATCTGATAATAACCCCTACTCAGATCTACTTTAGAGAAATACTTGGCCTTATGGAGCCTGGCGAATAACTGGGTTGGATTCGGCAATGGTTCCACTTGGAACTGGGTATGACTATTCAAAAGTCTATAGTCAATGCACAGCCGGTGTTCTCCACTCGGTTTTCGTAACAACACCACTCCAGCATTATATGGGGATGTGGATGGTGCAATCACCTCATCCTCCAACAGTTTCTGTATCTCCTCCTCCAACGCCTTCTCTTTAGCAAATGGTACTGGGTAGATTTTTTGGCGAACCGGATCCGGCGTAGTTAAGGTCATCTCGAACTCAACTAGCTCCGTCCGTCCTGGTTTATCCGTCAGGATCTGCTTATGGGATTTGAGAACCTGGCCAATTTTTTTCCTCTCTTGGAGAGTCAGATCAGGGTTCACCTGTACTTCCCGATAAGTTTCCTGGTTTATTAGAGGATATTCCCTCCCCTCATCTGGTCCGGTTTCAGTTTCCACTGCTACCGCCATTGCCATGAGATGGGCTGCTCCTTCCCGGGTTCTTTCTGCATATTTTCTCAAGAGATTAATATGAAAAATCTTCGACTTTCCCCGGATCCGTATTTGATAGTTGGTTCTGGATACCATCCTTTCCACGGGAAATGGTCCTTGCCATCCTATCTCCAGTTTGTTGTTTCCCGTTGGGAGTAACAACAAGACTTTGTCTCCCACCTCAAGAGCTCTGTCTCTAGACCTACGGTTATAGTATTCCGCATGTCTCTTCCTGGCCTTTCTCAAGTTTCGAGTGGCCAGAGCCCAGCCCGTGTGAAGTTTTTCCTTCAGTTCCTCCACGTATTTGTACGAGGAGATCACCTCTTCTGAGGTTTCTTCTTCCGTCCAACTCCTCAATAACGCTTCCAATGGTCCCTTGATTGGTCGACCAAACAGCAGAGTTGCTGGCGGTACTCCTGTTGAGCCATGTGGCACTTCCCTATAAGCAAAAAGGGCTGCCGGGATGTATTCATCCCACCTATCCGGTTTTTCCTGGGCCAATTTCCTGAGCATTGTCATCAACGTGCCGTTGAAACGCTCTACTTGTCCATTAGCTTGAGGGTGGTAGGGACTGGTATGTATATGGTTGGAGTGGAACACCCCAAATACCTCCTCCATGAGTTTCCCACAAAACTGTGACCCATTATCCGTCAGAATCTGATTAGGGAAACCTAATCTGGTAAAAGTCTCCATCAATGCATCAGCCACTCTTTTCGAGTCAATGGTTGACAATGGTATGGCTTCACTCCACATTGAACAGCAATCCACCATGGTGAGGATATACATGTTCCTCTTCTTGGTCCTAGGAAGAGGACCCACTATATCGATGGCTACCCTCTCGAAAGGAGAGTTCATGATGGGCATCTCACCCAACACCACCGGTGCTGTCCAGTGTTTCGGTGCCACCCGCTGGCACTCTGGGCAGGACTTTACATATCGACTCACCTCTCCCGTCAATCCTGGCCAATAATAATGACAGGAAATCCGCTGCATGGTGGCGGCGATACCCATGTGTCCACTGAACGAAATGGTATGCCCCATCTGAAGAATTTGGGCACGGTAGGCCTTCGGGACTACCAATTGACCGTGTAGGTTGTCTCCCCTTCCGGCTCTCCGGTATAGTAGCCGATTCTTCATGTAGTACTGTCCGCGTTTGGGTGGGACAGCACTCTTCTGCAACTTCTTGTAGCACGGACGTAAACTATCATCCTCACTCTGGGCCGTTCGTAACTCCCCGGGCATTGGGTTTGAAATCCTTTCCTCTGCCTGATCCGTTTCCTTCTGAGAGCGTGTCTGCATAGCTCCCATGTGAATTGGTTCCTTAGGCATTCCCAGAAAGACATACCGGCAACCGAGGATGACTGGAAATATGGGATCACTCAATACGGCGGCCTTGATTGTGCCAGTGACGTATCTTGACCGAATCTCCACTTGAGCAATGGGTAACTTCATGGCTACAGCACTCTTAGTCGCAGGCTGTATCTCCATGGTCTCCCCTGTGAGTTGTTCGGGGGATACTAGATCCGCCGAAATCACCGCTTCCCCATCCAGTCCCGTATCGTATAAACATTGGACTGGTTGTCCATTCACCTCAATCAGTTCCACCACCGAGGGTCTCCCTTGGTCCGGAATGTCTTCCCCCTCCTCGACTTTTCCCTGGGATTCCTCGAGGGGTTCATCGAGGCGTGTTTCGAAGGGACCGTCATTTGCCTTGCCTCGGCATTCTGCAGTCGTATGGGCTTTCGACCTGCAGTGTGTGCACCATGTTCCCTTCCTAGGTTTTCGTGTGTCCTTTTTGTTCCTTTCTCCTTCGCCGACCTCAGCCTTGTCTGTGATCCCCTTCTTATAATTCACTTGGCATGCCGCGAAGTAAGGATTTTTCGGTTTCGATCTGCAGTCTTTTGTGTTGTGAGATGCCGCCTTGCAAATCGAGCACCACTTCTCGGACCACGGTCGTTTCGCTGGAGAATTCGAGGTGTTCTTGGTTCCTTCCTTCACCTTCTCAGAACTCTCCGTTGACGTCTTTTTATAAGGTTCCCCTTTTGTTTCTTTTCCGTTCGTCGATTTCTTTCTGTCTTGTTTTTCCTGACCTTTGGTTTGTGTACTTAGTTCTGCCGCCTCCCCATGTACTTCCACGAATCGTTCCGCCAGCTTGTTCACCACATCAATCCGTTCCGCCCCTTGTTCTCCTAAGAAGGTTCTGAGAGGTTTCGACATTTGCTTTCGCATTTGGTCTACCACCATCATCTCTTCGAGACTCTCATAATCCCTCTGGAATTCTGCCAAGTCCATCCATTTCTGTAGATAGGATTTCAGCCTCAGACTGTAGGCGGCGAATAGTTCTCCCGGCTCTCGTCTAGACGATCTAAACTTCTTCCGATACGTTTGTGCTGTGACTTCATAATGTTTCATCAAAGCTGCTTT
Source organism: Cepaea nemoralis (assembly GCA_014155875.1). Taxonomy (NCBI): domain Eukaryota; kingdom Metazoa; phylum Mollusca; class Gastropoda; order Stylommatophora; family Helicidae; genus Cepaea; species Cepaea nemoralis. The sequence continues at coordinate 830,469 of JACEFZ010021550.1, read as the reverse complement.
CAATTCCTCATACTGATTTTCCTGTCCTGGTGGTAGGCGTGTGTAGACCTCGTAGCCCGAACCACGTAAAGACTGGGATACTTTAAGAGCCCATCTGGTTCTATCTAGTCCCATAGCGACTGCCATAGCCTCGAACCGATCCAAAAACTGGTATATCTTCTCTTTACTTTCATCATAGACCGCCAAGGGAAACTTCATGGCATGGTAACCCTGTCCACTCATGTAGGTTGCCCCAGGTGAAGATGAACTTCCTTCTGCTGCATCTATTTCACCCTTAGTTTGTGTCTTGAGTTCTAACTCTTTCAAGCGGTATTCATGTTCCATTTCTTGTCTCCTGGCATTCTGTTCCATTTCCAGTTTCTTGGTCTCCTGGTCCATTTTCTTGGCTTCTTGTTCCATTTCCAGTCGCTTGGTCTCCTGGTCCATTTTCTTGGCCTCTTGTTCCATTTCCATTCGTTTGGTCTCCACCTCTATTCTTCTCACTTCCAACTCAGTCTTTCGATCTTCTCGTTCCGCCTGACGAATCTCTCGCTCTCTTTCTTGGATGTAATCAGTTAAGTCTGAACCAGCCAACCCAATTTCCTCTCCGTTTGCCCTAAGTTCTGCTGTAGTTAGTTTGGGAGTGGCCATAGTTAAAGCAGGTAAGTCAGCACGTTGAGTCAAGACACCTCAAGGCAGTAAAAAGTACTCACTATAAACCGATCATCTACCTAGAACCTATATCATTTATCTATATCTATTACTTATTATAAATCTCCAACACCACACAGTACCTCACAACCACTCTCTCATCCACAAGAGGAGATATAGGATAAAGACTTATGTAGACGTGTGACCGTGTGACTAGGTATGTAATATGTCTTTCTACCTATCCACATTCACTCTGTCTGGAACTTTCTCACTGCAAAGTCACCAGCATTAATGAAATGTTTCTACCATAAATGTAATGGCACCATATATCCAATGGACGTCCTTCCATTAAAAGTCATCAATATATACTTATATTTATTCCAATCAGTATGTCCCAACATGTAGGTACTCCGCTATGCCTGTGCCAATATGCAGGTCATATGGGTATAATGTATGTACGTATCCCCGCTGCTCCACCAATTATGTGACTGTTGTAATTCCCGAGAGGAGAGGTTGGACTCAACAAGCACATCTATAAAACTGATTATCTGTTGGGGTTATTGCCTGACTTTGGTCTACACTCCTCTCTTCTGTCTTCCCTTCCATATATCTACTTCTGTCACTCTCTCTATTATTCTCTCAACACATACTCCGACAACATTTCCTTTCAACATATAATAAAAGATTTATTAATAAAGAAAACTATGTCCGGTGTGTGTATGGATATTGTCTGTGTAGTTGCTATTGTATTCTATGGTTGTGGACAGAATGAACTCAGAATGTCTATCAGCTGTATCTTCTCGCCAGTCATTCTTCACGATTACAGGACATCACATCAAACAGGACAGAGCTCACCCGGGATGATCCGTAGGCTTGAATCTGATGGTAAATCCGTTAGTGAAATGAAAACAAACTGTTCACCACTGAGTCACCGTATTGCTATAAAAGTCCCGTAAGTTTATGACTGTGCCCAAATCGGTTTCATGATATTAAGTATCCATCATCAAAAAAGAAAACACCACATTGTCAATGTTCTTCCTATTGTCTATTATGATTATCACTATTGTCTTTGTCTATTCCTTCTACCCTATGTATGCAAGTCGTATGTAGGTTGAAGTCTCTGCTTGCCCCACCTTAACATCTCTTTCTGTTTAGGAGCCCCGTGGTATATGCGTGTTAGCATACAGTCTTCTGTATTTTACTTGATGTTAGTATTTGTTCATCTGAACGAACTGTTTAGGTTCTTTCTGGATCTAAGTATGTACTTTATTGGTTCACGTAGAGTAGGTTTTTCTTTCTTCTCTAATGTCCCTAGAAACTGGGAACCTGTGGATGAATATAACAAGTCGAGTGGTAAGCGTCCGCCCCTTACTCCTAACTTATGCAAGTGTCCTTCTCCAGCCATAATGACAAGGCTTTCGAAGTCACCATCCGCATAAGACATAAGAATTCACCTCAGTCTAAAACACCCACTAATAATATGTAATGATAAAGGTAATACACGCTCATCTATATTCCTATTCTAAAACTATATTTTAATATACCTTATACACATCTATGTTCCTTTATAGAATTAATGTAGATCCACGAATCGAAATTAATCCGCAGCCAAGCACTTTATCCCATTATAAGGGAGGATATTTCTTTTCATTACAGGACACATAATTCTATCTTTCCGTCCAGTTGGGGAACACACACTAAACTGACACAAAGAAGTGGCCACTCTCTTTAGATCATCTTTGTCCCATCGTCCTTGACATTGCTGGACCCCTCACATTCAGACTTCATTATCCTAGTTTGTGGAAAATTCCAGATCTGGGCTTTTCCGTATATCCCTACCTCCAGAACGCAATAGACTGATCCATGATGCTGTCTCTCTTTGTCGCTACCCAAATTTTCCACTCGACAGTTACCTGTCCGGTTAGTCGGCTATTCCTGTCTTGACCCACATACACATGCGCTTGGTCACTCCTTGGTTAACCCTTCTCCTACCTGGGTATTCTGATCTGTAAGTTATCAAGGAATCATTAACCTGCAGTCTTTTCCGTGACACGTATCATGCATCAAATCAAGAAAGAAAGAAAAGACAATCAGAGATATAGAGTGCTGATTCAGACTTTGATAAATTATACACGAGGTTGTCATTCAGCCGTGCTTATTTGATAGAAGGGGCGTAATGGCTGACGCTATCTAATATCAAGATAAACATCTATGTGTCCACAAAAACAATAGTATGAACAACATGGGACAGTTATACACAGTTGACTATTTCAGAATTTACCAAGGGCAACTGTAAGTGACCTTTGAACCTTAACTTTGGGATGTATGGGACACATGACCCGAAAATGTCGTGTTGTTCCTCACGCTGTTAATTAAATAAGTCATTGTTAACTTGCAAGGACGAAGTCTAAATGATTAACAGTGTTGTGGATACACAGCTTGTGGAAGATGGAGTCCTTTGTGCGTCATACTTTCTGTTCATATTAATTATATTGTAGCATCTGTTGCGTGTGGCTTCTTTCATAATGTAAAGACACACAGACAAGGGGTGAGGCATCTATGGCAGCGGAAATGTTAACTTGCAAGGACGAGGTCTAAATGATTAACTGTGAGGCTACACAGTTTGTGGAAGACGGAGTCCTTTGTGCGTCATACTTTCTGTTTGTATTGATTATATTGTAGCATTTGTTGCTTTTTGGCTTGATTCATAATGTAAAGACACGCAAACAAAGGGAGAAGCATCTATGGCAGCGGAAAATGTTAACTTGCAATTACGAGTTTTAAATGATTAACTGTCTGGATACACAGCTTGTGGAAGATGGAGTCTTTATGCGTCATACTTTCTGTTTATAATGATTATATTGTAGCATTTGTTGCTTGTTAGCTTCTTTCATAATGTAAAAACACGCAGACAAGGGAAAATGCATCTATCGCAGTGGAAATGTGGTTTCTGAGAAACATTCTAAGAATACACGGGTGAATAGAAAAACTACTGAGGCAGTATTTCGAGAAAAATATGAAAAATGAAAACCGTAAATTCATTAGAGGATATAGATTTAGATAGACACGTTTTTATAAAAAAACATTGTAAGAAAAAAAAAAAAAGATTGAAAACTTAGTTACAATCAACAAAATTGACGGGAAAAGAGCAACGGGAATGCAGAAAGATAAATGCCTGAATGGCTTAGCCATATCGTACAATCGGGGTAAGAACACTGACCTGAACCACGACGCTGGTTATCGTGCGAGATGCGAACCATGACCGCCCGCGCTTATCGGCCTGGCAGATGATAATGATGATGACGTTAATATAAGCGGAAGCACATTTCAACATAGAAGTATGCATAAATCAACCTTCATGTCATAGACTGTCAAAACAAAATGTCATTCATGTCTGCATGGTATATCTAGCTATCTGTCTGTCTATCCACCAGCCTGTCAGCCAGTATATGTCTAGATTTCCGTCTCTCTCTAGCCAATATGTCTAGATATCTGTCTCTCTCTAGCCAATATGTCTAGATATCTGCCTGTCTGTCTGCTTCATAAGTGATGTTGAATGAAAAAGATGAGTGAGAGGAAATAGAGAAGAAGGGCAGAATGTCAGATGGGCCTGCGTGCCCAATTCCTAACCCTTTGAAAATAAAGATTTTCGTTCGTTCGTTCGTTCGTTCGTTCGTTCGTTTGTTCGTTCGTTCGTTCGTTCGTTCGTTCGTACTGTCTCTGTCTAGCCAATATGTCTAGATATCTGTCTGTCTATCTGTCTCTCTCTAGCCAGTATGTCTAGATATCCGTCTCTCTCTAGCCAATATGTCTAGATATCTGTCTATCTATCTGTCTCTCTGACAGCCAGTATGATTAGATATGTCTGTCTATCTGTCTCTCTGTCAGCCAGTATGTCTAAATATGCCTGTCTATCTGTCTCTCTGTTAGCCAATATGTCTAGATATGCCTGTCTATATGTCTCTCTGTTAGCCAGTATGTTTAGATATGCCTGTCTATCTGTCTTTGTATCAGCCAGTATGTCTAGATATGGGGGGGGGGGGGGGGGGGGTGTCTGAGCGGTCTCGAGGTATGGTGTCCGACTCGAGTGCTGGAGATCCCGGGTTCAAGCCCCGATGAGGGCCGAGATTTTTTTACGTGGACTTCTAGTAACACAATTGTCCCTGGTATCTGGGTAGTGAGGTCGGACGCCCGTGTGAATTGTTGCGCATGTAAAATAATCCTTTGGCAGATAGAAATCGAACAAGTGTAGCCTAACAGCGCTGCCCGGGCAAAATTTCGAGTTAAAAATCTACCAAAAGTATTTCAGGATCCTCGCCAGTGCTACGGAGTTTGTGTACTGAGCTGAGATTTTTTGAACTCAGTCTTGAGTTAGGAGTAGAGCGGAGCACTTATCGGTTAAACCCGTGTGCCGTGATGTTGATCCGTCGATTAAACTAAACTATGTATGCCTGTCAATCTGTCTCTCTACCAGCCAGTATGTCTAGATATATGTCTGTCTATCGGTCTCTCTATTAGCCAGTACATCTAGATATATGTCTGTCTATCAGTCTCTCTGTCAGCCAGTATGTTTAGACATGTCTGTCTATCTGTCTCTTTATCAGCCATTATGTCTAGATATCTGTCGCTCTTTCTGCCTCTCTCTAGCCAGTATGTCCAGACATATATCTGTCTATCTGTCTCTCTGTCAGCCAGTATGTCTAGACATATGTCTATTTATCTGTCTCTCTATCAGCCAGCGTGTCTAGATATAGTTAGTTTGTTAGTCACGGTTCCAATTTCACGGCGGCAACGAGTCGTCCCCATTATGCTACGTTCCTGTGTCAGTGAATATCACACGAAGTGCTCCTAACTGTCCTATGTGAAAAGTGGAATAGACAGGAGTCTCGACAAGCCAACAGCCTGGACAGGTACACTGCATAATGCCATCGTCAGAATGCCAACACAAACATCCTCCACGGAAACTACAGTTCATCGTTGATGGAAATGGCAGTCACTAGAAAATCAGCAGCCACACCTTAGTGCATTAAAAGTCGAGAGGATCAACTTCATTGCCTCCGGATTATCCCATATAGCTCGGTCCCTTTTGGCATTGCGGCTCGCTCAACGCATCGCACGAAGCACGAACTCCGTAGCTCCAGCGACGGCCGCCAGGAGTCTCCGAGAAAAATGCACTCGTAAACCGAAAAGGCAATACAATCAATTCTGCGACAGGCGGACCGCCATCGTTCCGAACATGCAGTTCACGCTACAACAACCGGGGACAGATGTAAAAACATTCCAAGCGAAATTAACAGCTCTCAGTGTCGCTCTACGCACTCAACTCAGTATCGGGGCGACGAAACCATGCACTACCAGTCCAAGATGAGGAAAATGTGACTGCAGATCGTAGCCAGAAGCATAAAAACTCCAGAGGCTTAACGGTTCAAATGCCTATCCGCCACATAGGGGACCGGAAGTCTAGATATATGTCTATCTATCTGTCTCTCTGTCAGCCAATATGTCTAGATATATGTCTGTCTGTCTCTCTGTCAGCCAGTATGTCTAGATATATGTCTGTCTATCTGTCTCTCTGTCAGCCAATATGTCTAGATAATGTCTGTCTATCTGTCTCTTTGTCAGCCAATATGTCTAGATATATGTCTATCTGTCTCTTTGTCAACCAGTATGTCTAGATATATGTCTATCTGTCTCTCTGTCATCCAGGAAGCCTAGATATATATCTATCTATCTGTCTCTCAATATGTTTACATATGTCTATCTATCTGTCTTCCTGATTAGTTATCAGTCTGCAAGCGTGGTTATTTGTCTGCATGTATGTTGATCTGTCTATCCGTTTCTCTAGCTACTATCCTAATGTGTATTTGGTTGCCTAGTTACACATCTATGTGTTGTCCTGTCTATTAGTTTTTCTCTCAGCTCTATCCGTATGTTGTCAGTGGTTCTCTATGTCAAGTATACCAATCTGCCCTTTAGTTATTTCATATGTCTTTATTCGCCTCCTCTCCTCTCTCCTCTCTCTCTCTTCTCTCTCTCACTTCTCTCTCTCCTCTCTCTCTCTCTCTATCTCTCTCTCTCTCTCTCTTCCTCTCAGGGCAGAATGTCAGACGTGCCAATTCTTAACACTTTGAAAATAAAGATTGTTGTTCGTTCTCTCTCTATCTAGCTACCAATCTGTGTCTGTCGGCTTGTCAATCTGAATATTTTCCCGCCAGAATATACTCCATGTAAAGCACAGCTTACTGACATTTAATAAAAATGACCTGAGCTTAAACTCCCAACGGCTGCCCATTGGCCTATAAAAATATGGGGCTAGCACCATTTACCAAATGGAATTGCTAACATTGACCTGGGCTCCGAGGTCGACCCAGCCAAAAAATAGGTCACCAGAAAGTCCTGTGAGATAAAAGTGGTGGGCGTGATACTGACCACACACTCACCTGGCACAGACTGGTCTATAAAATATGGGTCTAGCACCATATTAAGGGGTCTAAAGGGGTCCTTTACTTTCAATGAACTCAGTACGCCTCAAAGCATGGATAGAGATCCTTTACTTTCAATGAACCCAATATGCCTCAAAGCGTGGATAGAGATCCTTTACTTTCAATGAACCCAATATGCTTCAAAGCGTGGATAGAGATCCTTTACTTTCAATGAATTCAGTACGCCTCAAAGCGTGGATAGAGATCCTTTACTTTCAAAAGAAAAAGCAGCGGCTGCAGCAGGATATAATAGTATGAACTGGAAACAATTAGGTATATTTTGCTCCTGCGAAAAGAAGAGACATACTAAACACAGACACAATGCACATTCACATACCTTACAAAGTTAAGAAAACCCATCGACACATGTGAAAAACAAAAAACGAAGGTGACTATCCAAAAATCAGAAGCAATCAATAAATATATAAAAGAAATAATAAAATAAATAAATACAATAGGACAACAAAGGACGGCCGACGTTTCGATTCAAAGAATTTTTGTCAAGGACAGGACAACACAAACAGATAAAGCAATGAAAAATAAAACACAAAATAACAAGAAATTGAGGTTTTGTGCCGATTGCGAAGGCACTCTTTGCTTTGGCTACAGAGTTTAAGTATAGTTAAGTTGCCAGAGGGTCAGGTAGGGTTTATGTTGCAAAAAAAAATAAATGCGAATAGTCCGATATAAGTATATAGAGGTGTGTAGACAGTTAGGTATGAATATATAGAGGGAGGACAGCATAGTTATAAACAGTGTAAACAGTTGGCTATGTATAGACGGAGGCGTGTGACCAGCTGGATATGAATGTATAGAGGGTTTGTAGCCGAGGGGAAAAGAGACAAGGGAAAGACTGATGTTTCCTTTGCTACGGTGCTAAGAGGTAGAGAGTAACTGACTTCGTTACGGCCAAAAAGAAAAGGAGTAAAAAGAGAGGGAACCTCACACCGCCCTCAACTGACAAAAAAAAAGATGATAGTAATTAGGTAAGAATATACAAGATCTTGGACAGGGGCGTCAACTCTGGACAATAACTGTCATATTTGAGACCCAGACAGTGGATTAAGGTGTTATATTGTGGCAGAAATAGTGGTTGTAAAAACTAAAAAGAGACTGAAAAAACAAATCAAGAACAGTACAGAAAGCTCTTTTATTTATCAACTACTACATTTTCAGTGATAATTTGTGTTCAAACGCATTGAATAATACATTCAATAATAGATGTCCAATAACAGATACAACAGTCAGCTGCATATATCAAACACCAACCAAGAGTAGTCCCTATCCAGTCAACAGAACCTACGACAACAGGGTACACCAAGTACCAAAACACAGGTGTTCCAAACAGTAGCTGAGTAGAATGACACAATAAAGGACTTTGACACAAGCAACACTGCACAGACAATAAGGCACTACAGAAACATAAGTTACACAACATAAATCCTAAGACGCGACATAAACAAAAGAGTTGTGACACAGTTTACTACCCCACCATGAACCCAGGCATGCTTACCCTAACTAGTCAGCCACTCGGCTTTCTCCTAGGACATAGGTTGTTCACTGATGAACAGATGGGAAACCCCACATATCTCGTCTCGAGGCGGGCTGGCCACAAAACTATATACACAAGGCCAAAGTGCCTGCCTTCAAACAACCGAGCTGGCTGCTACACTACAAATGGCATCAGATCTCTTGTCTCGCTACAGTTCCGGCAGTTGCCAGAGTCAAACTGCTTTAACAGGCCAAACCAAGGTACGCCGATTTGGCTCTGTTACAGGAAGATGGCACAGTTATACAGTGGCGTCTACAACAGTATTGATACCAGCTGGATGGACGCATCCCAGAGAGTTTATTAATTGGCTTTTAATCTTTAGCCTGATGGAGCTGTTGGAGAAGCAAGGTTTCAATGCAGTGATACATACATCGTCGACTCCATTATGGTTGGAAGAATTAAAATAGTTGGGGGCAGGTTTGTCAGCGTCCTGGTTAATATCTCTGAGGTGTTCCCTAAAACGGTCGGCAAGACGTCTGCTAGTTTGACCATTTATTTCATGTCACACCGTTGCAGATGATAACATATATAAGATTGCGGGATGTGCAAGTAAAAGAATCTTTCAAGGAGAAGGTGCCTATGGGGAATGCAATGCACGGTGTCTGAAAAACGTATATGGGCATGTCAAACAGTTCTTATGGTGGCATTTGAATATGCCCACAGATGAAGTATCTGTAGGGAGGCGACTATGCACAAGATGGTCTCTTAGGCTCCGGTTTCGACGGAAAATTAACCTAGAGCCATTAGAGAAAACCTCACGAGTGGTTGGATCGGATTCCAAGATAGACCTGTGTCGGAGAAAGATGTGCTTGATGGCATAGGCATGTGAATGGAAGGTGAGGATGAGCTTAGGTTCGTTGTTAGGGGGTCGCGTTTGTTCGACAAGGGACATTTCCAGCGAGACTTGAGTTATACGACAGAAAGCTGTGGACAAGATGTTCTCTGGGTAGGCCTGTCTGTGGAAAAAGGCAAGCATTTCATGGGCATTCTCAAGGACGTCATTATCATCCTGGCAGATGCGACGAAGACGGAGTAGCTGGGAGTATGGGGTGGAATCTTTGCAGCTTTTGGGATGTGGATAGAAATCGTTTACTTTCAATTAACCCAGTACGCCTCAAAGTTTGGACAGAGATCCTTTAATTTTAATGAACACAGTACGCCGTAAAGCGTGGACAGAGGTCGCTGACATTTACAGAAACACAACTTGTGCGATGTAACTCTCTGCCTGCCATACACACTACAGTTTTTGTTTACTGATTCAGTGACATGGGATGATTAATCGTCTTTAAGCGACTTCCCATATCTACCATGGGCTTTTATACAGTAGTTTTCCCTATACAACCCTTTTTAATTTAATATATAATACAACATGTCTGCTACCATATTAAAAACTTTTAAGTCATAACTGTGATATATCCCTACTCTCCATTTTCTGCTATCCATCTTCGGTTGGCCCAAACCTACGTTTCTAGGCCGCTGAATCTGTTAAGTGGAAGAAATCACACAGTTCCTCCTCATGCAGAAGACTGCTTGTTCCCTTACCCCTTCTTTTTTATGTTTCACCGAGCAGCCTAAAAAGCTTATACCCGTACAACCGATTTCATCAAGATTGCTACTAGTAGTAAGTTGGAGTAGACGGAAAGGACATCAGACTTATTAGTAACTTGTACTGGGAACAAGAGGCGTCAATTAGATGCGGAAATAATTATTCGTTGCCATAGAGAAAAAGAGGAATGCGACAGGGATGTGTGTTGTCCCTAAGCCTCATCAACCTATACACAGCAGGAATTTTTAAACAAGTTGAATTGCCTAGACTTAACATTAATGAAAGAATCATAAATAATCTTAGGTATGCTGACGATACCGTGTTACTAGCAGTAAGCGAGCAAGAGTTACAAAACCTAGTGGAAGAGGTAAACAGGCATAGTTCAGCATGTGGCTTAGATATTAACATCCTAAATATGAAAACTATGATAATTAGCAGTGGAAAGGAAAGGTCATCAATGAACATTACAGTAAAATGGGAGATACTAGAACAAGTAACAAGTTTCTCCTATCATGGACATGTAATAACAGATGATGACAAAAGTGAAGTCTATCCATCATGTGCCATGCCGATAAGCGTGGGCGGTCATGTTTTGCCATCTCACTCGATCAACAGAGTCGTGGATCAGCTCCGTGTTTCCCCTCTGCCGTGCGTCCACCTTGGCGAGGTAGAGGGGCTTGCGCGTTCCAATGACCCCAAGAGCTATGCCGACGGTAGCACAGCTACTGGTAGGGTCACCCATGTCGGACAGGTCAAGGGAGAGGGACCAGACGAAGTGACGCACAAACCTGCTGCCTTGTAGGTAGACTGGGGACAGTCAAAGGCTAGGGAAAGCATCCCGAAAAATGCTTGTCGAAATCGGATGTACTAAGCCACAGGCTTGACAAAGAAGTGCAACGTAACTTTATCATTTCATGATGCCACAGATGAAAATTAATCGTTATGGTGCTAATCCCGTGAAGTCCCATCAGACGGTGATAGTGCCGGGCCCCCTGCCTCGAGGGGGTCCACCCATGACTACTGGTGGTCACCTTCCCCTGTGCTGTGGAGTCAAGGCACAGAGGAGTAGGTTAAGAGCTATTGACCAAATACCAAGGATACTCAACATACTACAGTGGAATGCCGAAGGAGTTTATAACAAGAAAGAATCCCTGACACAGCGTCTTCATAAAGATAGAATAGATGTGGCATGCATTCTTCTTCTTCTTCTTCTTCGTTCATCCGGAGTTTTTTTTCGGATGTGATTGCGTTGTGCCTGTTTACAGCAGAGCTGCGTTCTTGCGCCGTTAGGCCGACACATCCGACTTCTGCGGGCATTTGTTGACCGGGTTAACCTTCCCGGGGTGGCATGCATTCAAGAGACACACCTCAACGCCAAGCGCAAATTTTCAGTCAGCGGATATCAGGCCACACGTTTCGGCCGCGAAGGACATAAAGGAGGAGTTCTAATACTTACACGAAATACAATACCTTGCAGCGAAGTATCTGTGATCTCTGACAACCAAACAGAAATTATAGGTGTTGATATAATGATAAAGGACGTGAAAATAAGAATTTACAATCTTTATAGCCCAGCAGATAAGGATCTTACACTCTCAAACATGAAAATAACTGACACAAATTGCATTATTGTCGGAGACATTAATAGCCGTTCAGAAAGATGGGGATACCCAGATACTGACAAAAGAGGAGATGAAGTGGAGGACTGGGAAATAGACTCGAATCTCCATCTACTCAACAAAGCGGATGACACACCGAGCTTCTACTCCAGAAGATGGATTATCACTTCTACTCCAGACTTAGCTTTCTACACAGGAGACATCCTTCACAAAATCGACCGCCATGTGCTGGACCAATTAGCAGGTAGTGACCACAGACCAATCAAGCTTGTAATGAATATGGAGTATGTTCCACAGGAGCAAAAGCCCTTGCCCCGCTGGAATTACAAACGAGCAGATTGGGACTAGATTTGCCACACTAACAGACAAATATTGTGAAAATATAAATACACGATATGGCAACATGAAGCAAATGGTGGAAAGTCTAAACAGAGCAATAATACAGGCAGCCACTGAGTCCATTCCAAGAGGAGCGAGGAAAAATTACAAACCATACTGGACTGAAGAACTACAAAGTTTGGAGGACAAAGTTGAAGATGCCAGGAAGACAGCAGAGAGAGAACAAACAATTGAAGCGAAACATCTCTCTCAAAGCCATCTCAGCAAAATATAAAAGAACAGTAAATCAAACAACAAGAGATTGTTGGAGGGAAAAAACAGAAAACCTGAATTTTGACAGGGATGGAAACAAACTATGGAAACTAGTGAAAGCCATGAACAATGAAGGACCTAGAAACAAACAAATAACAATTAAACAAGGAAATGCCTTGCTTACAGGAAAAAAGGCTGCAAATGCACTAATGGAACACTATGCCAATGCAAACCACATTGATATTACAACTGAACAGAAGAAAGCAATCAAAGACAAACAGATACATCATAGAAATACAGAGACAGCAGCAGAATATATGATGGCAAATCTAACAATGGAAGAAATGGAACAGGCAATGAATACCCTAAAAAAGAAGAAATCACCAGGAAAGGATGGAATCACAAATGAAATGCTAATAGGGACTAGGCACCAAGGCAAAGAAGAAACTACTAGCAGTCCTAAATAACAGCTGGAAGAGAGGAATAGTCCCACAGGCATGGAAGGAAGCTATACTAATACCAGTCCCAAAGAAAGGAAAAGACCTGGAAGAACCAAATGGCTATCGACCTATCAGTCTACTTAGCTGTGTAGGAAATTAATGGAACGCATTATCAATGGCAGGCTAACATGGCATCTGGAAGAAAACAAACTCTTAACACCACACCAAGCAGGATTCAGAAAGTACAGATCCACTGAAGATCAAATAACCTATATAGCTCAGGAAATAGAGGATGCCTTCCAAGAGAAAAAGCACACACTAGCAGTTCTGGATAGATTTAGAAAAAGCATTTGATAAAGTATGGAAGGAAGGACTGAAAGTAAAACTGCAAAACATGCATGTTTGTGGAAAAATGTATAAATGGATCAGCCACTACCTTGAGAACAGAACTGCCAGGACAAAAGTACAAGGACAAACAAGCAAAATGCTGCTGCTGGAGCAAGGTGTCCCCCAAGGAGGAGTTCTTTCACCAACAATATTCCTAGCATATATAAATGACATCACAGAAAATTTTCCAGCCAGAGTACACACATCCTCCTTTGTAGATGACCTAGCCATATGGACATCTGAAGAATATATTAGTCACAGCTAACAGCAGAAATACAGCAAGCCTTATTAGCGCTAGAGGACTGGTCAAAATCATGGCTAGTGAAGATAAGTGAGGAGAAAACAACATGCACAGTGTTCTCCCTCTCAAATAAACCTCAGCAACCTAAGCTGGCATTGAATGGAAAAATATTGCGCCATGAAGAAAATCCAAACTATCTAGGAGTCACCTTTGATCGTCGCCTGACATGGAAGACACAGGTTGAGAAAAAATCGAACAAGAGCAAGGCAGAGAATGGCAATCATGAAAAAGCTTGCATGGTACAACGTGGGAAGCAGATGAGAAAGTTCTCAAGAATTTATACATGGACGGGTGAGGCCAGTACTGGAATATGGCATTGCAGCTTGGGCAACAGCAGCTAAGTCAAACTTTAACAAAATAAGTAGAGTCCAAATACCAAGGAATGCGAATCATAACTGGAAGCCTGAAGACAACGCCTATTAATGAACTAGAAAAGATCACTTGTTTACAACCAATGCAGGATAGAAGAGATAGCAGAGCCCAGCAACAAGCAGAAAAATTTAGAAGATTGACAGACCACCCTATGTACAACAGATTTAATGGTTTTGGAAAAGGGAAGACTGAAGCGTAGCAACTTTGTAGAAACTGCAAAACGAAGGATTAGGGCAGATCCTATTCTTAACATATCAACAGTCAAGCCCATACACAATGCACACAAGTTCCCAGCTTGGAGACAGCAGCAACTGCCTGAGATGATAGAAAACATTCCTGGTATTGAGAAAAAGAACACTCAGCATGAAACCGAAAGAAGAGAAATAATCCTAAACTACATAAAAGAACATTACCCAAGCAGGAATTGGACCCATGCATATACAGATGGATCAGCCAAAAATTCAATAGAGAATGGAGGAGGAGGAGTTCTCCTAAATTTAAAAAATGGAGTGAAAAAAACACATTCAATGGCAACGGAAAATTTTCAAGTAACTTCAATGCGGAGGTAGAGGCTCTGAAAACTGCAGCAGAAATGCTCCTGATGGAGGAAAATAAAGAGAAGCAAATAGCTATCTTCACAGATGCAAAGTCAGCTGTCTCAATACTGAAGAGCAATAACAGCACAGAACTAACTGACCTAAGAGCAGCACTCCATGGTCTATGCCAGAAATCCAAGAAAGTTGTAATACAGTGGATCCCATCACATTGCAGTATACCTGGAAACGAAGAGGCTGACAGACTGGCAAAAGAGGGCGGACGACTACCACAGCCTGACATAGACATAACCTATAATGAGGCAAAGAGGTTGATAAAAAGCACTTATAGAACCAAATGGGAATCAGAGCATCCAGGCCATCAGAAGGATGATGCATATTACAAACTCGCCGAAGAGAACAAGTAGCAATCTTCAGACTCCGCACAGGACATAACAGGCTGAAATACCACTTGTTCAATAAACTAAAGATAGGAGATACCGATGAATGTAATTGTAGAACTGGAAAAATGACAGCAAAACATTTGCTGCAGGATTGCCCAACGTATGCAGAACAGAGAAAGATATTTTGGCCCACACCTGCTTCATTTGAGGACAAGCTCTATGGAGATATCAACAAGCTAAAGTTGACCGCAGATTACTTTAACTATATACAGGTTGACATTTAAAGGTGCATGAAGACCCAGAGGCATGAAATGGAATATTGCTTGGATAGCAAATCCATTACGTGGAAAGTCCGAATCAAAAGCCCATTGTGTGGGCTTCATAAAAGGTGGAAAAGTGTCCTAGTGGCACGAAATGGAATATTGCTTGGATAGCAAATCCATTACGTGGAAAGTCCGAATCAAAAGCCCACTGTGTGGGCTTCATAAAAGGTGGAAAAGTGTCCTAGTGGCACGAAATGGAATATTGCTTGGCTAGCAAATCCATTACATGGAAAGTCCGAATCGAAAGCTCACTGTGTGGATGTCATCTGCAGACTGCATACTTCTGGTTTCCGGAAGAACAGCCTATGGTGAACGGAAGGCCCAATATACGGAAGTGAGGCTAAGCAGCCATGTGCAGGACGTGACGATTCCTTGGGTGAGCCCAGTACCAGAGCGCTATGTATCGGCTCTGCAAGTATGGAAGCCTCCTTGGATGGCGGGGAATGCCCATGGTCTGCCCCTGCCTTCCCTTGAGGGCTGACCAGGATCTTTGGCTGTTCTATATGGACCAGCTTGGATGGGGGATAACACCACAACAATGAGAGTCAAACGTCCTAAGAAACCCCCGGGAAGGTTAACCCGGTCAACAAATGCCCGCAGAAGTCGGATGTGTCGGCCTAACGGCGCAAGAACGCAGCTCTGCTGTAAACAGGCAAAACGCAATCACATCCGAAAAAAAAAACTCCGGATGAACGAAGAAGAAGAAGAAGAAGAAGAAGAAGCTCCGTGTTTCTGTCTCGACCATCCACGTGGCCAAGCCATCCAGGCATTTATTTCTCGGTCTTCCCATTCGTCTCTTCTCTTCGATCTTGCCAGTTGTCACCAAGTTCTCCAATTCATTTCTTCTCATAACATGCCCAAAATATTTGAATGTCTACGTCTAATGTCTCTAATCAGTTTACCATCTTCATTTGTTTCTTGAAGGACTTGTCCATTGGTTTTTCTATCTGTCCGTGGTATTCTTTGCATTTTCCCTAGAAACACGTTCCTACAGCCATCAGATGTTTTTCAGCTTGTCTGCTCATTGTGCCCGCTTCACAATGAATACAAAAGTACAGGTTCTGTGTAGCACTTCAACACTCTTTTTCTCGTTTTAATTGATAACCCTTTATTGGTCAGTATGTTTTTCATCTTGCAAAAAGGCTACCTTCGCAATGGCAATTCTCGTTCTAATGCCTTCAAGGCATCTCACATCAGATGTTATGACTGTTCCGAGATAACTGTACCGATTCACTTATTAAAGAATATGCCCAACAATTATATTTCATTGTAATATTTCCTTTTTCCCAGTGACGACCTAACCTGTGTCTTCTTACAATTCAATTCTAATCCTTAGTTGTTTACTGTGTGCAACAACCGCATCTACTAAATGTTGCAGGTCCTGTTCATTGTCTGTAATCAAGACTGTATCATTTGCATATCTAATGTTATTGATGCATCGTCTCCCAATGTTGATTCCTTCCTTATCTTCTATGTTTCTGAAACTATTTTCACTTCACAGCGAAGAAAGATCTGGAGACATTACACATCCCTATCTCACACCTCTCTTAATAGGCTGATATTGACCTACTTCATTATCAATTCTTATGGTAGCTTGTTGTTTCCAATATATGTTTCCTACAAATCTAAGGTCTTTTCCATAAATTTGTAGATCTTTGTAGATCTTGTAGAAGTGAAGTAGAAATAAAAATGAGAATAGGAATGGCCAAAAAATTGCTTTCAACAGCAGGCAGTCAATATTAACATCTAGAGAGATTAACAACGCATTAAAAATGAGAACTGTTAAATGCTACGTATATTCAACACTACTGTATGGCGCGGAAGCCTGGACATTTAACAAACTACTAGAAAGTCAAATAGAGGCCTTGGAGATGTGGATACACAGAAGAATATGCCGTATTTCATAGAAACAAAAGCAACAAAATACAGAGGTTCTAGAAAAACTGGGAATGAAAAAGGGTTGATGAAAGAAATAAAAATGAGGCATGTGAAATATTTCAGCTCCGTTAAAAGTCATAACACCCTTATAAAAACCATACTGAAGGGCAAGGTTGAGGACAAGCGAGCAAGAGGCAGACAACGATACAAGTGGGAAGATAACATCAAGAGATGGACGAACATCAATCTGACAGAATGTACAATCAAGGCGAGAGACAGACAGTGTTGGAGATCCATTGCAGTCAACCTTCATTGTGGAGACGGTACCTGATTGATTGATTGTGTTTAACTAGCAAAGTCTACCATTGTTTCTGTACAGTGTTCACTTGTCAGATAAATTGTGTTATCACAGGGTCAGAATCGCAGTTTTGTTATATTCTACGGCCAGTGGGGTTGCTATATGTTAGCTTGTGGGATCGCACTTGAATGTCACTAATTAAAGTATTGATTCGTACAGCCAGCTCTGTGTTCAGTTTTTCAAATAATCATTGCGGTGATGTTTAGGGTTTCAAGTAGTCATTGCGGTGATGTTTAGGGTTTCAAGTAATCATTGCGGGGATGTTTAGGCGTTTAAAGAGTGTGTGGGAGCCGCTGTAACCTGGTAGCTAGACGTTAACCTGCCGACTCTGTGGTTTAGGGTTTGAATATGCGTCGAGACTAATGTTTTAAAAATCTGCACGGACAGACACCCAAGTCAATCCAGTGTAAAATGGGTATCAGAACATGCATTCGGAAGTTAAAGACGGCCGGCGTGATACTGACTACACCAGACATCGAGTGCCCATTGGTCTAAAACACATCGTCTAAAGCAGTGGTTTTCAACCGGTTGGGAATTCCCCCCCCCCCCCGGGGGGAATTTTAGGGTTTCCACTGGGGGAATGAAGACTATTTCAAGCGCGTTAATACAAGAATCGATTACTTGATATTGTTTTCCCCTCCATAATTTACGGTTCTGTACTTCTCGCCTTTCTCAAATTCGTTTTATAACGTAAATAGACCCGCAAATCACGCTTTATGTAGACGTCTAGACTAGTTCTAGTATGTGTTATTAAATTTAGCTTCCATTTTAAAGTATACTTTGTAGGGGCGGGGTAGGGGGATTTATGGGGAGGAAATTCGAAAAAAAGGCGGGGGGGGGGGATAATGACATTCTGAACATATGGTGATGGGGTGCATGGGGCAAAAAAGGTTGTCATTGGTATAGAGCCATACGCCCACTGCACCTTAACGCGTGTAAAAAGGTCCTTTAGTTACTTAAAGAAATGTTTTGTGTTGTGTGTTCTCCCAAGTCTCCTCACTGTTGAGATGTCTGGACTAGTCTGGGGCGCAGGTTGATGATTGGGAGAGAGAGAGAGAGAGAGAGAGAGAGAGAGGAGAGAGAGAGAGGGAGAGGGGTATGGAGAAGGAGAGGGAGTGAGGGGTATGAAGAAGGGGAGAGAGGGAGAGCGAGAGGAGGATCGATAGGGAGGGAGAGGGAGGGAGAGATGGGGAGAGAGAGGGAGAGGGGATAGCAAAGGAGAGGGAGTAAGGGAGAGAGGGAGGGATAGAGGGGGATGGAAAAGGAGGGAGAGGGAGAGAGAGAAAGCAGAGCGGGGGAGATAAGGAAGGAGCGAGATAGAGGGAGAGAGATGGAGATAAAGAGGAGAGATAGGTAGAAAGAAGAGGTAGAGAGAGATGAGAGAGAGAGGAGATATAGAGGGAGGGAGACGGAGGAAGGGCGAGAGAGGTGGAGAGGAGTTGGAAGAGAGTGAGCGTGAGAGAGAGAGATAGAGAGAGAGAGAGAGGAGAGAGAGAGAGAGAGAGAGAGAGAGAGAGAGAGAGAGAGAGAGAGAGAGAGAGGGGGGAGAGATGCACTGGATGATCCCTTATAAATATTCAAGCAATGATACATCAAAAATGATTTTCAGACCAATTGTTTCGATAACCTTCTGAGGATGAGTCACTGGGGGAAAAGTCGGGCAAAGAAAGATAGTCTGTGAGTGGCAACCGTGATGGATGAATGTCTAAATTCTGCCCTTTTGGTGGTACATTATGGGGTGTCGGGAGCAAGGGGGAGATCACCGCTATGCTTGGAACTCTTCTGATCGATGGAGTACTAATGTGGGTGCTGCGTTGCTTTCGTGAATGATTTGTAATATACAATTTCTAAGTGGAGGAAAGATCATCTAGTGACTGCACTTATGTATTTATTCTTGGCAATTCCTTCTTTTGAAACTGATTTAGACACTGTAGGTTATGGTTTCACACGTGCCTTGTCGCTGTTCTATTTGTTGACATTCTTGCTATGTGTTGCTATGCTGTCTCTTTTCTTTGTCTTCTTTTCTCCTGTTCTTAAGCTTATTCTTTCTGTCTCTCTGTGAGTCAGTCAGTCAGTCAGTCAGTCAGTCAGTCTGTCTGTCTGTCTGTCTGTCTGTCTGTCTGTCTGTCTGTCTGTCTGTCTTCTCTCTCTCTCTCTCTCTCTCTCTCTCTCTCTCTCTCTCTCTCTCTCATTTTTCACTATCATTTTACACTGTGTGAGTGAGAGAGTGGGTGAGAAAGAATGTGAGTGAGAGGGTGATTATGAGACAGAGAAAGTGAGAGAGTGTGTATGCGCGTGTGCCTGCGAGGGTGAAAGAGTAAGTGAATGTCTGTGTACACGTATGTGTGAGAGATTGAGTGAGAGAATGAGTTAGTGTGAGAGAGAACTTGTGTTGTGTGTATACCTGTCTGTGAGAGAGAGTGAGAAAGTGAGTGAGTGAGTGTGAGTTAGAGAGCCACCGGGTGAGTGAGTGAGTAAGGGAGAGTGAGTTAGTGAGTGAGGGGGAGAATATGTGTGAGTAAGTGTGAGAGCGAGTGAGTGTGCAAGAGAGAGAGACAGTGGGTGAGTGAAAGAGTGCATGAGAAGTTAATGAGTGAGAGAGAGTGGGTGAGTGTGTGTGTGTCTGTGTGCTTGTCTATGCGAGTAAAAGAGTGAGTTAGTGTGGTTTAGAGAGTAAATGAGTGAGTGAGAGGGTGAGATTATGTGAGGCAGCGTGTATGAGTGAGTAAGTGTGTGGGTGGATGGGTTGGTGTGTACGTGTGTTTATGTGTGTGTATGCGTGTGTTTATGTGTGTGTATGTGGGTGTATGTGTGTGCACGTCTGAATGTGGGTGTGTATGTGTAAGTGTGTGTAAATGTGTGCTTGTATGTGTGCTTGTGTGTGTAAGTATGTTGATATGTGTGTTTATGTGTGCGTACATGTGTGCGTGTGTTTATATGTATGTGCGTATATATATATATATATATATATATATATATATATATATATATATATATATATATATATATATATATATATATATATATATATGTGTGTGTGTGTGTGTGTGTGTGTTCGTGTATGTATGTGCATGTTTGTGTGTATGTGTGCATGCATGCAGTGTATGCGAAGGAGTGTGTGTGTGTGTAAGTATGTGTATATGGGTGTGGATGTGTGTATGTGTGCGTGGGGATATGTGTGTATTTGCGTGTGTATATTGTGTGTATGCTCGTGTGTGTATGTGTATATGCTTTCGTGTGTATGCGAGGGAGTGTGTATTTGATAGCGAGAGGGTGTGTGTCTGTCTGTGTGTGAGTGAGAGTGAAAGAGAGTGTGATATTGAGTAAATGAAAGATGGAGAGAGTGACTTAATGGGTGAAATAGTGATTGCGAGTGAGAGAGAGAGAGAGAGAGAGAGAGAGAGAGAGAGAGAGAGAGAGAGAGAGAGAGAGGGGAGGAGAGTGAGCGAACGAGAGAGAGACAGTGGAAGAATGGATTTGTTAATGTGTGTATGTGTGCGCGCATTGTTTGTGAGTGTCTATGGGTGTGTGTTGGTGAGAAGAGAGAGAGAGAGAGAGAGAGAGAGAGAGAGAGAGAGAGAGAGAGAGAGAGAGAGAGAGAGAGAGAGAGAGAGAGAGATTTAAGCGCACGCATATCATGTAACATGCTATTCCATATATGTTGTGTATTCTCATGTTCATATTACCATTTTGAATGCCAATTGATGTTATAATTTATAACATGAACACATGTACATCACTGTAGAGTGGGTGAGAGAATTAGGGAGTATGAGAGAGAGAGAGAGAGAGAGAGAGAGAGAGAGAGAGAGAGAGAGAGAGAGAGAGTTATGAGTGTGAGTGTGTGTGTACCTGTGTAATAAAGAGAGAGAGAGAGAGAGAGAGAGAGAGAGAGAGAGAGAGAGAGAGAGAGAGAGAGAGAGAGAGAGAGAGAGAGAGAGAGAGAGTTGAGTGTCCTGTAACATGCCATTCCATATTTTTTGTGTATTTTCATCTTTCACATTATCATTTTGTATGTATGACACTTGATTTTATCATGTATAATATAACATTACTGTAATGTGAGTGAGAGCGTTAGTGAGTGAGAGAGAGAGAGAGAGAGAGAGAGAGAGAGAGAGAGAGAGAGAGAGAGAGAGAGAGAGAGAGAGAGAGAGAGAGAGAGAGAGTTGAATTGCATCACTAATTTTTAAGTTACAAAATGTATATGTACAATTTTTCTCCATTTTCTTTACAATTTTGCGACAATGCTCACGACAATCGTCACTGTATGTGTGTGTAAAGTGTGGGAGTTTGATCATAATAGTAGGTTGGGGGATGGGGGATGTGTGTGGGTGGATTCGTGATGTGTGTGGGTGGGCTCAGGATGTGTGGGTGGGCGGGGTGGGATTGTGTGGGTGGGTGGGGGATTTGTGTGTGGGTACGTGCGGGATGTATGGGTTGGCGGGGAGATGTGTGTGTGTGGGTGGGGATGTGTGTTTGGCTAGGTGGTTGTGGGTGAGTGGGTGGAGGAGGATATGTTGGTGGATGATTGATGGTGGGTTATGGGATGGGTGGGGGATATATGTGTGGGTGGGGATATGTGGTGGGTGGGAGATGTGTGCAGGTGGGGGTGGTTGTGGGTTTGGGGATGTGTGTGTGGGTGAGGGATGTGTATGGGTGTGGGATGTTTGGGTGGATGGGTGGGGAGTGTGTGTGTGGTGGAGATGTGTGTGGGGGGATGTGTGTGGTTGGGGAGGGGTGCGTGATGGGTGTGGGTGATGGATTTGGGGATGTGTGTGTGGGTGGGGGATATGTCTGGCTGGGTTGGGGTGTGTGTGGCTGGATGGAGGATGTATGTGTGGGTAGTGAGGGTGATTGTAGTTGGGGGATGTGTGGATGGGTAGGAGATGTGTGGGGAGATGTGTGTGTGGGTGAGGGATGTGTCTTTGGGATGTGTGTGGGTGTGGTGTTGTGTGGGAGGGGAGCTGGGTATGGGTAAAGGATGTGTGTATGTGGTGGGTGGGGTGTGGTTGGGTGTGCGGGTGGGTGAAGGATGTGTGTGAGGGTGGGGGATGTGTGTTAAGATGGGTGGTTGGAGTGTGTGAGTGTGGGTGGGTAGATAGGAGATGTATGTTTTGATGAGTGGGTGAGGGATGTGTGGTGTTAGTGGTTGAGGGATAAGTACGTGTGTCTAGGGATGTGTGAGGGGATGAGTGTATGGGTTGGGGATGTGTGTGTGGGTTGTGTGTGCGTGGATGGGAGGTGTGTGTTTGTGAATGGGGGATGTGCTGGTGGGTGAGGATGTGTGTGAGGGATGTGTGTATGGGTGGGGAGAATGTGCGTGGGTGGGGATGTGTGTGTATATGGGTAGGGGTGTGTGGTTAAGGGATGTGTGGCTGGGGGATGGGTGGGTGGAGGATGTGTGGTTGGGTAGAGGATGTGTGAGTGGGTGATTGTATATGAGTAAGGGTGTGTGGTTAAGGGATGTTTGGTTGGGGGATGGGTGGGTAGAGGATGTGTGGGTGGGTAGAGGATATGTGGGTGGGTGAGTGTGTGTAGGTTAGGAGATGGTGGAGGATGTTTGTAGGGGTGGGCTCGGGATCTGTGAGTTGGCTGGGGGAGATGGGAGATTATGTGGGTGGGTGCGGAATTTGTGTGTGGGTAGGTGCGGGATATGTGAGTTGACGGGGAGATGTGTGTGTGCGTGGGGGATGTGTGGCTGAGGAATGTGTGTTTGGCTGGGTGGTTGGAGGTGTGTGGGTGGAGGAGGATATGTGGGTGAGTGATTGTTGGTGGGTAATGGGACGGGTAGAGGATATGTGAGTGGGTGGGGGATGTGTGTAGGTGGGTGGATGTGTGTGGGTGGGGATGTGTGGGTTGGGGAATGTATGTGTGCTTGGGGTGTGGGTGGATGGGATGTGTGGTGGGTGAGAGGTGTGTGTGGGTGGGGAGATGTGTAGGTGTAGGGATGTGGTGGATGGGTGGGGGAATGTATGTGTGTGTGGGTTATGTGTGTGGTTGGGTGGGGGAGTTGGAGTGAATGGGGGATGTGTGGGTGGGTGGTGGATGTGTCTCATAACATAGTAATATGCATTGTTTATGTTTACAAAATTCATGTGACAATGTTTTTTCCTATGCACTGTTGATGAAAGAAAGATGAGTGATTGGAAGGGCCGAATGTAAGACGGGCCTGCGTGCCCAATTTGTTACCCTTTGAAAATAAAGTCTGTTCGTTCGTTCGTTCTCTCTCTCTCTCTCTCTCTCTCTCTCTCTCTCTCTCTCTCTCTCTCTCTCTCTCTCTCTCTCTCTCTCTCTCTCTGTCTCTCTCTTTGCACCTTTATACATGCAAATTTTCACCGAGTTGTTAAAACTGTACAAGAATACATTTCTCTGTCATTCTTTGCCCTTCCTGCCATGTAATTTTCCTCATATGACAAATGTCTTTGTGTCACTACATCTGTTGATGTCACGACACTGTTGTCGGTTTCACTTGTCGTTCAAGGGTACATAGGTTCACGTGTAGAGATTGGTTGTAGGGCACGGCGCCTCACAAGACAGACGCTTCCTGATTGACTCAGCCGACTAGTTTCCGTTAATTAGTTATTCAGCTATTCTACCGATAATGTTCTATAGGACGACAATGCGAACACTGACCAGGCACAGTTGAAAGTTGCACATTCACCAGCTGTATCGTTTACCAACTCTGTAGATCACCAACACTATCGTTTACCAACTTAATTGTTAGTTAGTCAAATATCGTCAGCAAGCAGTGGGAAATTACTGAACGTAAACTTGCCAAGAAATAAAAGAAAACAAAATACAAAAAAAAATGCAACGTCCTGTAAAGGTTATGCAGCTAACTTTTAATCCTACATAGAATCTGCCCATATGTGTGTTTGTAGAATACAATACATAGAATATGTCTATATGTGTTTTTGTAATTTACCCTACATAGAAATTGCCCAAATGTGTTTATGTATTTTACCCCACACAGAATCTGCCCAAATGTGTTTAAGTAGTTTACCCCACACAGAATCTGCCCATATGTGTGTTTGTAGAATACCCTATATAGAATCTGTCCATATGTGTGTTTGTAGTATATTCTATATATAATTTACCCATATGTAAGTTTTTAGAATACCCTACATAGAATCTGTCCATATGTGTGTTTGTAGAATACCCTAAATAGAATATGTCCTTATGTGTTTTTGTAATTTACCCTGCATAGAATCCGCCTTATGTGTTTTTGTAGTTTACCCCAAATAGAATCTGTTTATGTTTGTTTGTAATATACCGTACATAGAATCTGACCATATGTGTGTTTATAGAATACCCTACATAGAATCTGTCCAAATGTGTTTTTGTAATATACCCAACATATAATCTGTTCATATGTGTGTTTATAATATACCCTACATATAATCTGCCCTTATGGGTGTTTATAGAATACCCTACATAGAATATGCCCATATGTGTGTTTATAGAATACCCTACATAGAAACTGCCCATGTGTGGTTTTGTAGTTTACCCGACATATGATTTGCCCCGCCCTCCGATGTGTCTCTATCTTGCCGCGGTCGTGGGGGGGGGGGGGCCTTGAGTGTCCCAGTGACCCCAAGCGCAATGCCGATGGCTATACACCTAAATGTTGGACAGCTCTTGAGATAGGGACCAGACTAAGAGTGACGCAGCCTGCTGCTCTGCAGGTAGACTGAGGATGGCAGTCAAAAGCTAAAATAAATTGCACGAAGCCATAATACTTGGTCCAGATACATACCCTAAAGCTACCATCTGAGGGATATGGCTGAACGCCTCTAAGCCGATACCCACATACTGCAAAACGGAGGTGAGAAGCTGAGCACGCTACATGCTTAGTTCATATACTTGTTCGAAGGCTCTCGGCTGGGAGATATGAGGGATCCACGGATGAGAGGGCCTGTCCGTCTCTCGCTCACTGATGCCAGAAGGTAAGGTACTGAGCCGGCGGCACATGTAGCCTACCTCGTGAGCGAGTACTAAAGGTAGAAAAGTGCCCCAGTCGCACGAAATAGTTATGAACAATGTCTATATCTATACTCATAGAGTGAGTGCAGTCAAAGGTGAAAAACGTCTCATTAACACGAAATGGAACGCTTGGCTAGCGAATCCATTGCGTGGAAGTCCGACGCTAAAACTCACCTATTGGATGTCGTCCGCAGACTGACCGTTCCTGGTTTGTGCGGGGAGCGGCGAGTGGCTAACGAAATGCCCAATATATGGAAGTGAGGAATTAAAGCAGCCACGAGCAGGATATGGCGATTCCTCGGGTGAGCCCAGTCTCAGAGCAATATATGCCGGCTCTGCAATTATGGAAGCCTCCTTGGATAGTGGGGAATGCCCATGGTCTGCCCCTGCCTTCCTTTGAGGGTTGACCGTGATGTCTTTGACCGTTCTGCCTTTACCAGCTGAGATGTGGGCGACACCACAACAATAAGAGTCTAACGTGCCTCAAAACCCGAGGAAGGCTAACCTCATTAAAACATGCCCGCCGAAGACGGAAGTGCCGTCCTACGGGTGGCAAAATAAAAATTGGCACTACGCAATTACGTCCGAGTGAAATGCCTTTCGTGCTAGGAACAGCTCTGACTACCTAGTTTTCCGAATGCCTATCGTGTCCGGAAAAGCTCTGACTAGCTAGTTTTCCGAATGTCCGTTGTGCCCGGAATAGCTCTGACTGGCACAGCGACAAGCACATGTCCGAATCGAAAACTCGCTGAGTGGATACCGTCTGCAGACCTGTCTGGTTTGTGCGAGGAAGGCCCGTGGTGAACGAAGTGCCCAATATATTGAAGTGAGGAATTAAAGCAGCCATGAGCAGGACGTGACGATTCCCTCGGTGAGCCCAGCACCAGGGCGTTATGTGTCGGCTCTGCAACTATGGAAGCCACCGTGGATGACGGAAAATGCCATGGACTGTCCCTGCCTTCTTTTGAGGGTTGATCGTGAAGCATTTTACCGTTCCAACTTGACCTGGATGTGGACGGCACCACAAAAGTGAAAGTCCCACAGGAATGCTAACCTGTCAAAAATGCACGCTAAAAGTCGGATGTGTTGGCCTAAGGGCTTCGGCCCAAGGGTGCCTAACTAGACACACCGCAATCACATCTGAAAAAAAAAAAAACCACTCCGAATGAACGCAAAGAAAAAGTAATCTGTCCATATGTGTTTGTGTGTTTTACCCTACATAAAAAAAAAAACTGTCATTTACTGCCAATATAGTACCTTTCGGTGTATGGCAGAGGGGTCTTTGAGCCTGAGGAATAAAGGCCGCCTGGCTAGTGCAGTCGCCGCGACTTGTGCAGGTTAGGATTTTCTTTTTGCCCCCGACAGAAAAAAATCCCGCACCTTACCGGGATGCCAATATATGTTTTTGTAATATATCCCACATATAATCTACCCATCTTGCTATTCGTCTTCCTTTAGCTTTATAGCTGGATCCTCTTGAATTGTAGGCGCAAAGCATCTGAATGGGCTTACACTCTCCCAAAATGCCCGAACCACTTTATTTACACTCTCTCTATATAAATGTAATGCAGAATGACAGCCAGACTATTCGCTAAACCTGTGTCTGGGTTCGCTTGCCAACTGGCCCGCTGGACATGGGTTAGAATTCGCACCAATCGGTAGGGTTAACCGGGTCAACAAACGCCTGGAGAAGTCGGATGTGGCGGCCGAAAGGCGCAAATATCACAACTTTGCTGTAAACAGTCACAATGCATTTACGTCAAAACAAAAATTTCGGGCGAACGAAGAAGAAGAAGAAAGAAGAGGAAGAATTGGTACCGATGTGGTTTTTTTTTTTTTAAATTGTCTGGGCTTTCATAGCGACTCATCCTGAAACTGACACCCGGAAATGTCTTGTGAAGTAGACATGGACAGTGTCATATTGACACCACAGTAGTTATAAATGCACGTTTCGGTATCATTTGGAGGAGCCTCCGCAATTGACCTTGACCTCGGTTGATTTTCACTCCCCCTCGGTCATGATAGTTGGGTGGGGTAAGGGGTGATATCTAGGTCATATCTAAGGGCGATAATTCTAAGATTTTATGTTTCTAAGGGCAGATAACTATTGAGTGGGTGTATAAAAATTTTAATTAATTATTAAAAAATAAAATAAAATAAATAAAAATAAAAATAAATAACGACGGGGTGCGGGGTGGTGGCGAGGGGGTGGGCGCGTGGGGTGACGCTAGGTGATTTGGGTTTAAACACTATCATCACAGGGTTACAAATGAAAACCTTAAAATGTACAGATGGTCGATATTATTGATTTTAGCGGGTATAGCTTAGTGAAATTCGTTGGTGAGGGGTGGGTAGCGGCTATTAGTGCTTTGTAGAGTGTCGTAGTGGCCTATACACTATCATCATACGGGTTACAAATGAAAACCTTAAAAAGTAAAAATGGCCGATAATATTGATTTTAGCGGGTATAGCTTAGTGAAATTCGTTGGTGAGGGGTGGGTAGCGGCTATTAGTGATTTGTAGAGTGTCGTAGCTGCCTATACACTATCATACGGGTTACAAATGAAAACCTTAAAAAGTAAAAATGGCCGATAATATTGATTTTAGCGGGTATAGCTTAGTGAAATTCGTTGGTGAGGGGTGGGTAGCGGCTATTAGTGCTTTGTAGAGTGTCGTAGTGGCCTATACACTATCATACGGGTTACAAATGAAAACCTTAAAATGTAAAGATGGTCCGATAATATTGATTTTAGCGGGTATAGCTTAGTGAAATTCGTTGGTGAGGGGTGGGTAGCGGCTATTAGTGATTTTTAGAGTGTCGTAGCTGCCTATACACTATCATCATATGGGTACAAATGAAAACCTTAAAAAGTAAAGATGGCCGATTTTAATGATTTTAGCGGGTATAGCTTACTTAAATTTATTAAGAGGTGGGTAGCGGCTAGTAGTGCTATGTAGAGGGTCGTAGTGACTTATTCACTAACATAACACGTGTTACAAATGAAACCTTGAAAGCTAAAGATCGCTGATTGTAATGGATATAGTGTAGTATCATTCGGCGGTAAGGGGTGGGTACCAGGTATTAGTGGTCAAACAGTGGTCAAGTGGTGGTCAAGTAAGGAAAATTTTAGGGAAAAGTGATTGTAATGATATGATGATGCTTAAAGGGTGGTAAATTAGTGGTCAAGCAGTGGTCAAGTAAGGAAAATTTTAGGGAAAAGTGATTGTAATGATATGATGATGCTTAAAGGGTGGTAAATTAGTGGTCAAATAGTGGTCAAGCAGTGGTCAAGTAGTGGTCAAGTGGTAGTCAAGTAAGGAAAATTTTAGGGAAAATTGGTCGTAGCGACATGGTGATGGTTAAAGGATGGTAAATTAGTGGTAAATTAGTGGTCAAGCAGTGGTCAAGTGGTGGTCAAGTAAGGAAAATTTTAGGGAAAAGTGGTTATAATGATATGGTGATGATTAAAGGGTGGTAAATTAGTGGTCAAGCAATGGTCAAGTGGTGGTCAAGTAAGGAAAATTTTAGGGAAAATTGGTCGTAGCGACATGGTGATGGTTAAAGGATGGTAAATTAGTGGTAAATTAGTGGTCAAGCAGTGGTCAAGTGGTGGTCAAGTGGTCGAGTGACCACTTAAATTGTAGATGACGATGTCCCTAAGATTATGGTAGTGGTTAAAGTGATCGATGACATGGTCAAGTAGCGGTCAACCAGTGGTCAAGTGGTCGAATGAACACTTAAAAGGTAGAGAAAAGTACGTATATTGAAACGGTGATGGTAAAATGGTCGACAACGTGGTCAAGCAGTGGTCAAGTAGTGCTCAACCAGTGGTCAACCGCTCAAGTGAGAAAATTGTAGGGTATGGTACGTGTAGTGAAACAGAGATGAATAAATTAAGTAGTGACGTTGTCAAGTAGTGATCAAGTAGCGGGCAAGTACTGGTCAAATGGTCGAGTGACCACTTAAATTGTAAGGGAAAGTACGTGTAGTGAACCTGTGTTGGTTAAAGTGATCGATGACGTGCTCAAGTAGTGGCCAAGTAGTGGTAAATGGTCGAATGACTACTTAAATTGTCGGTGAAAGTAGGTATGGTGACATGGTGATGATCAAGAGTTGGTCAAGTGGTGCTCAAATAGTGGTCAAGTAGTGGTCAAGTAGTCGAATGACCACTTAAATTATAGGGTATGGTACGTGTAGTGAAACGGTGATGGTAAAATAAGTAAGGACATAGTCAAATAGTGGTCAAGTACTGGTGAAGTAGTGATCAAGTGGTCGAAGGATCACTTAAATTGTAGGGTATGGTATGTGTAGTGACATGATGATGGTTAAAGTGATCGATGAAATGATCAAGACGTTATGCCGACTGCTAAGTTCAGAAAGTAATGTCCTTACTAGCGGCAATTTCCCTGACAGAATCGCCTCGAGCACTGATTTTGTATTGATCAATAGCACCTAGTGG
Source organism: Cepaea nemoralis (assembly GCA_014155875.1). Taxonomy (NCBI): domain Eukaryota; kingdom Metazoa; phylum Mollusca; class Gastropoda; order Stylommatophora; family Helicidae; genus Cepaea; species Cepaea nemoralis. Next base: position 800,613 of record JACEFZ010021550.1, on the reverse strand, counting down.
TACAGTCAACACACATGGACAATAGTTACATCTGGTCAAAGATGGCGTTCGCACCCTATCACACATGGGTAATTGCTACAACCAAACTACGTCTCATTCACTAAAACTGGTCAAATATGGTGTCACATCCGGTCACAGGGGTAATGGGACATCTGAGACACGTGGTTAAGAGGGAAACTATAGAAAAAGGGTGTCCTATCGGTTGTCGAGTCAGGGAACCTAACGTATGATGATCACTGTGTATAGGAGTGAATACACTGCATCATCACCACTGCATCCGAAGGGTAAAATGGTCACCCCCTTCTCTCTCTCTTTTCTATAACCGTGTAGTCCTAGTGTTATCCGGTTACACCAAAGGACACCCGAGCATCAACACAACAAACTGCCCCGATTCAACCTTAGGCAATGCACGTAACATGACAGGTCACATGTCCGCCGTCATAATCAGCGACGTTATCACGTATCAAATTAGATAGCCACACTTTCATTTCCTTTCTATGTGTCCATAGTGTCTTTACATCTTTCTCCAGAAAACCATTTCCAAGACCAATATATGTTATTTGTCAGTGTACCTGCTCAGTGCCACACTTCACAACCAGACAAAAATACACGTTCTATGTACCACTTCAACCGTCAAATAAGAAAATATGTTAGACAAAATATTAAAATTATTGGTCAAATACAGAAATATATCACCCAAACTTATAAAAAGTAGGAACATATGTTAACCAAATGGAAAATATCTTAGCCAAATAGGAAAATTTGTTAGCCAAATAGAAAAAATATTGACCACGTAATGATATATCTTGTCCACACTTATGAAAAGTAGGGAAATTTGTTAGTCAAATGAGAAAAAAGATTGACCAAGTAACGAAATACCCAAACCAAACTTATGAAAAGTACGAACCGTTGTTAAGCAAGTATGAAAATGTATCGACCAAACAGAGAAATATATCACCCAAACTTATAAAAAGTAGGAACATATGTTAACCAAAGGGAAAATACCTTGGCCAAATAGGAAAATTTGTTAGCCAAAGGAGAAAAAGATTGACCAAGTAACGAAATATCCCCAACCAAACTTATGAAAAGTACGAAACTTTGTTAAGCAAGTATGAAAAGGTATCGACCAAGTAGAGAAATATATCACCTAAACTTATAAAAAGTAGGAACATATGTTAACCAAATGGAAAATATCTTGGCCAAATAGGAAATTTGTTAGCCAAATGGGGAAAATATTGTCCAAGTAACGAAATATCCCCCAACAAACTTAGGAAAAGTACGAAACTTTGTTAAGCAAGTATGAAAAGGTATCGACCAAGTAGATAAATATATCACCCAAACTTATAAAAAGTAGGAACATATGTTAACCACAGAGAAAATACCTTGGCCAAATAGGAAAATTTGTTAGCCAAAGGGGGAAAATATTGTCCAAGTGACGAAATACCCCCCAACAAACTTAGGAAAAGTACGAAACTTTGTTAAGCAAGTATGAAAAGGTATCGACCAAACAGAGAAATATATCACCTAAACTTATAAAAAGTAAGAACATATGTTAACCAAATGGAAAATATCTTGGCCAAATAGGAAATATTGTTAGCCAAATAGAAAAAATATTGACCACGTAACGATATATCTTGTCCACACTTATGAAAAGTAGGAAAATTTGTTAGCCAAATGGAGAAAAAGATTGACCAAGTAACGAAATATCCCCAACCAAACTTATGAAAAGTACGAAACTTTGTTAAGCAAGTATGAAAATGTATCGACCAAACAGAGAAATATATCACCCTAAACTTATAAAAAGTAGGAACATATGTTAACCAAATGGAAAATATCTTGGCCAAATAGGAAATATTGTTAGCCAAATAGAAAAAATATTGACCACGTAACGATATATCTTGTCCACACTTATGAAAAGTAGGAAAATTTGTTAGCCAAATGGGAAAATATTGTCCAAGTAACGAAATATCCCCCAACCAAACTTAGGAAAAGTACGAAACTTTGTTAAGCAAGTATGAAAAGGTATCGACCAAGTAGAGAAATATATCACCTAAACTTATAAAAAGTAGGAACATATGTTAACCAAAGGGAAAATACCTTGGCCAAATAGGGAAATTTGTTAGCCAAATGGGGAAAATATTGTCCAAGTAACGAAATATCCCCCAACAAACTTAGGAAAAGTACGAAACTTTGTTAAGCAAGTATGAAAAGGTATCGACCAAGTAGAGAAATATATCACCCAAACTTATAAAAAGTAGGAACATATGTTAACCACATGAGAAAATACCTTGGCCAAATAGGAAAATTTGTTAGCCAAAGGGGGAAAATATTGTCCAAGTGACGAAATATCCCCCAACAAACTTAGGAAAAGTACGAAACTTTGTTAAGCAAGTATGAAAAGGTATCGACCAAACAGAGAAATATATCACCTAAACTTATAAAAAGTAAGAACATATGTTAACCAAATGGAAAATATCTTGGCCAAATAGGAAATATTGTTAGCCAAATAGAAAAAATATTGACCACGTAACGAATATATCTTGTCCACACTTATGAAAAGTAGGAAAATTTGTTAGCCAAATGGGGAAAATATTGTCCAAGTAACGAAATATCCCCAACAAACTTAGGAAAAGTACGAAACTTTGTTAAGCAAGTATGAAAAGGTATCGACCAAACAGAGAAATATATCACCCAAACTTATAAAAAGTAGGAACATATGTTAACCACAGAGAAAATACCTTGGCCAAATAGGAAAATTTGTTAGCACGTAACGATATATCTTGTCCACACTTATGAAAAGTAGGAAATTTGTTAGCCAAATGGGGAAAATATTGTCCAAGTAACGAAATATCCCCCAACAAACTTAGGAAAAGTACGAAACTTTGTTAAGCAAGTATGAAAAGGTATCGACCAAGTAGAGAAATATATCACCCAAACTTATAAAAAGTAGGAACATATGTTAACCACAGAGAAAATACCTTGGCCAAATAGGAAAATTTGTTAGCCAAATGGGGAAAATATTGTCCAAGTGACGAAATACCCCCCAACAAACTTAGGAAAAGTACGAAACTTTGTTAAGCAAGTATGAAAAGGTATCGACCAAACAGAGAAATATATCACCTAAACTTATAAAAAGTAAGAACATATGTTAACCAAATGGAAAATATCTTGGCCAAATAGGAAAATTTGTTAGCCAAATGGGGAAAATATTGTCCAAGTAACGAAATATCCCCCAACAAACTTAGGAAAAGTACGAAACTTTGTTAAGCAAGTATGAAAAGGTATCGACCAAACAGAGAAATATATCACCTAAACTTATAAAAAGTAAGAACATATGTTAACCAAACGGAAAATATCTTGGCCAAATAGGAAAATTTGTTAGCCAAAGGGGGAAAATATTGTCCAAGTAACGAAATATCCCCCAACAAACTTAGGAAAAGTACGAAACTTTGTTAAGCAAGTATGAAAAGGTATCGACCAAACAGAGAAATATATCACCCAAACTTATAAAAAGTAGGAACATATGTTAACCAAATGGAAAATATCTTGGCCAAATAGGAAATATTGTTAGCCAAATAGAAAAAAATATTGACCACGTAACGATATATCTTGTCCACACTTATGAAAAGTAGGGAAATTTGTTAGTCAAATGAGGAAAATATTGACCACGCAACGAAATACCCCCCAAAAAACTTAGGAAAAGTACGAAACTTTGTTAAGCAAGTATGAAAAGGTATCGGCCAAACAGAGAAATATATCACCCAAACTTATAAAAAGTAGGAACATATGTTAACCAAATGGAAAATATCTTGGCCAAATAGGAAAATTTGTTAGCCAAATAGAAAAAATATTGACCACGTAACGATGTATCTTGTCCACACTTATGAAAAGTAGGGAAATTTGTTAGTCAAATGGGGAAAATATTGACCAAGTGACGAAATACCCCCCAACAAACTTAGGAAAAGTACGAAACTTTGTTAAGCAAGTATGAAAAGGTATCGGCCAAACAGAGAAATATAACACCCAAACTTATGAAAAGTAGGAAACTTTGTTAGCCAAAGTGAAAAAACCTAGGTCAAGTAAGAAAATTCTGATAGCCAAATGTGAAAAGTGTCGGCCAAATACAGAAATTGCTCAACCAAACTTATAAAACGTAGGAAAATTGTTATTCAAACGGGAAAGCTATTGAACAACTAGGAAAATGTAATAGTCAAAGAAGAATAATATTGAACAAGTAATGAAATATATCATTCAAACTTATGAAAAGTAGGAAGCCTTGATAACCAAATGTGAAAAATATCACTCAAAGAGAGAAATAGCTCGCCCCAACGTATAAAAAGTAGGAAAATTGTCGGCCAAAGGGGAAAAAGTTAGACCAAATACAGAAATATCTCGACCAAACTTATAAAAATCTAGGAAAAAATAGTACCCAACACAACTAAAAGGCTGACTAAAGTTATAAATCCAAACTTATAAAAATAACCAAATAGGAAAACATATTGACCAAGTACAGACATATATCAATCAAACTTATAAACTTGTCGTCCAAAGTGATAAAAAACAAAGAAAGGCTGTCAGCCAGTCTAAGAAATAGGTATGGAAAAGTAAGTCGACCAAGACTACAGAAGTTATATTTTTATTTCCTTTTTTTTTCCTTTTTTTCTGAGCTTGGTCGACTTACTTTTCCATACCTATTTCTTAGACTGGCTGACAGCCTTTCTTTGTTTTTTATCACTTTGGACGACAAGTTTATAAGTTTGATTGATATATGTCTGTACTTGGTCAATATGTTTTCCTATTTGGTTATTTTTATAAGTTTGGATTTATAACTTTAGTCAGCCTTTTAGTTGTGTTGGGTACTATTTTTTCCTAGATTTTTATAAGTTTGGTCGAGATATTTCTGTATTTGGTCTAACTTTTTCCCCTTTGGCCGACAATTTTCCTACTTTTTATACGTTGGGGCGAGCTATTTCTCTCTTTGAGTGATATTTTTCACATTTGGTTATCAAGGCTTCCTACTTTTCATAAGTTTGAATGATATATTTCATTACTTGTTCAATATTATTCTTCTTTGACTATTACATTTTCCTAGTTGTTCAATAGCTTTCCCGTTTGAATAACAATTTTCCTACGTTTTATAAGTTTGGTTGAGCAATTTCTGTATTTGGCCGACACTTTTCACATTTGGCTATCAGAATTTTCTTACTTGACCTAGGTTTTTTCACTTTGGCTAACAAAGTTTCCTACTTTTCATAAGTTTGGGTGTTATATTTCTCTGTTTGGCCGATACCTTTTCATACTTGCTTAACAAAGTTTCGTACTTTTCCTAAGTTTGTTGGGGGGTATTTCGTTACTTGGTCAATATTTTCCCCATTTGGCTAACAAATTTCCCTACTTTTCATAAGTGTGGACAAGATATATCGTTACGTGGTCAATATTTTTTCTATTTGGCTAACAATATTTCCTATTTGGCCAAGATATTTTCCATTTGGTTAACATATGTTCCTACTTTTTATAAGTTTGGGTGATATATTTCTCTGTTTGGTCGATACCTTTTCATACTTGCTTAACAAAGTTTCGTACTTTTCCTAAGTTTGTTGGGGGATATTTCGTTACTTGGACAATATTTTCCCCATTTGGCTAACAAATTTTCCTATTTGGCCAAGATATTTTCCATTTGGTTAACATATGTTCTTACTTTTTATAAGTTTAGGTGATATATTTCTCTGTTTGGTCGATACCTTTTCATACTTGCTTAACAAAGTTTCGTACTTTTCCTAAGTTTGTTGGGGGATATTTCGTTACTTGGACAATATTTTCCCCATTTGGCTAACAAATTTTCCTATTTGGCCAAGATATTTTCCATTTGGTTAACATATGTTCTTACTTTTTATAAGTTTAGGTGATATATTTCTCTGTTTGGTCGATACCTTTTCATACTTGCTTAACAAAGTTTCGTACTTTTCCTAAGTTTGTTGGGGGGTATTTCGTCACTTGGACAATATTTTCCCCATTTGGCTAACACATTTTCCTATTTGGCCAAGGTATTTTCTCTGTGGTTAACATATGTTCCTACTTTTTATAAGTTTGGGTGATATATTTCTCTACTTGGTCGATACCTTTTCATACTTGCTTAACAAAGTTTCGTACTTTTCCTAAGTTTGTTGGGGGTATTTCGTTACTTGGACAATATTTTCCCCATTTGGCTAACAAATTTTCCTACTTTTCATAAGTGTGGACAAGATATATCGTTACGTGGTCAATATTTTTTCTATTTGGCTAACAATATTTCCTATTTGGCCAAGATATTTTCCATTTGGTTAACATATGTTCTTACTTTTTATAAGTTTAGGTGATATATTTCTCTGTTTGGTCGATACCTTTTCATACTTGCTTAACAAAGTTTCGTACTTTTCCTAAGTTTGTTGGGGGATATTTCGTCACTTGGACAATATTTTCCCCATTTGGCTAACAAATTTTCCTATTTGGCCAAGGTATTTTCTCATGTGGTTAACATATGTTCCTACTTTTTATAAGTTTAGGTGATATATTTCTCTACTTGGTCGATACCTTTTCATACTTGCTTAACAAAGTTTCGTACTTTTCCTAAGTTTGTTGGGGGATATTTCGTTACTTGGACAATATTTTCCCCATTTGGCTAACAAATTTTCCTATTTGGCCAAGATATTTTCCATTTGGTTAACATATGTTCCTACTTTTTATAAGTTTAGGTGATGTATTTCTCTACTTGGTCGATACCTTTTCATACTTGCTTAACAAAGTTTCGTACTTTTCATAAGTTTGGTTGGGGAATTTCGTTACTTGGTCAATCTTTTTTCTCCTTTGGCTAACAAATTTTCCTATTTGGCCAAGGTATTTTCCCTTTGGTTAACATATGTTCCTACTTTTTATAAGTTTGGGTGATATATTTCTCTGTTTGGTCGATACATTTTCATACTTGCTTAACAAAGTTTCGTACTTTTCATAAGTTTGGTTTGGGTATTTCGTTACTTGGTCAATCTTTTTTCTCATTTGACTAACAAATTTCCCTACTTTTCATAAGTGTGGACAAGATATATCGTTACGTGGTCAATATTTTTTTCTATTTGGCTAACAAATTTTCCTATTTGGCTAAGATATTTTCCATTTGGTTAACATATGTTCCTACTTTTTATAAGTTTGGGTGATATATTTCTGTATTTGACCAATAATTTTAATATTTTGTCTAACATATTTTCTTATTTGACGGTTGAAGTGGTACATAGAACGTGTATTTTTGTCTGGTTGTGAAGTGTGGCACTGAGCAGGTACACTGACAAATAACATATATTGGTCTTGGAAATGGTTTTCTGGAGAAAGATGTAAAGACACTATGGACACATAGAAAGGAAATGAAAGTGTGGCTATCTAATTTGATACGTGATAACGTCGCTGATTATGACGGCGGACATGTGACCTGTCATGTTACGTGCATTGCCTAAGGTTGAATCGGGGCAGTTTGTTGTGTTGATGCTCGGGTGTCCTTTGGTGTAACCGGATAACACTAGGACTACACGGTTATAGAAAAGAGAGAGAGAAGGGGGTGACCATTTTACCCTTCGGATGCAGTGGTGATGATGCAGTGTATTCACTCCTATACACAGTGATCATCATACGTTAGGTTCCCTGACTCGACAACCGATAGGACACCCTTTTTCTATAGTTTCCCTCTTAACCACGTGTCTCAGATGTCCCATTACCCCTGTGACCGGATGTGACACCATATTTGACCAGTTTTAGTGAATGAGACGTAGTTTGGTTGTAGCAATTACCCATGTGTGATAGGGTGCGACGCCATCTTTGACCAGATGTAACTATTGTCCATGTGTGTTGACTGTACCACTAGGTGCTATTGATCAATACAAAATCAGTGCTCGAGGCGATTCCTGTCAGGGAAATTGCCGCTAGTAAGGACATTACTTTCTGAACTTAGCAGTCGGCATAACGTCTTGATCATTTCATCGATCACTTTAACCATCATCATGTCACTACACATACCATACCCTACAATTTAAGTGATCCTTCGACCACTTGATCACTACTTCACCAGTACTTGACCACTATTTGACTATGTCCTTACTTATTTTACCATCACCGTTTCACTACACGTACCATACCCTATAATTTAAGTGGTCATTCGACTACTTGACCACTACTTGACCACTATTTGAGCACCACTTGACCAACTCTTGATCATCACCATGTCACCATACCTACTTTCACCGACAATTTAAGTAGTCATTCGACCATTTACCACTACTTGGCCACTACTTGAGCACGTCATCGATCACTTTAACCAACACAGGTTCATTACACGTACTTTCCCTTACAATTTAAGTGGTCACTCGACCATTTGACAAGTACTTGCCCGCTACTTGATCACTACTTGACAACGTCACTACTTAATTTATTCATCTCTGTTTCACTACACGTACCATACCCTACAATTTTCTCACTTGAGCGGTTGACCACTGGTTGAGCACTACTTGACCACTGCTTGACCACGTTGTCGACCATTTTACCATCACCGTTTCAATATACGTACTTTTCTCTACCTTTTAAGTGTTCATTCGACCACTTGACCACTGGTTGACCGCTACTTGACCATGTCATCGATCACTTTAACCACTACCATAATCTTAGGGACATCGTCATCTACAATTTAAGTGGTCACTCGACCACTTGACCACCACTTGACCACTGCTTGACCACTAATTTACCACTAATTTACCATCCTTTAACCATCACCATGTCGCTACGACCAATTTTCCCTAAAATTTTCCTTACTTGACCCCCACTTGACCATTGCTTGACCACTAATTTACCACCCTTTAATCATCACCATATCATTATAACCACTTTTCCCTAAAATTTTCCTTAATTGACCACCACTTGACCACTGCTTGACCACTATTTGACCACTAATTTACCACCCTTTAAGCATCATCATATCATTACAATCACTTTTCCCTAAAATTTTCCTTACTTGACCACTGCTTGACCACTAATTTACCACCCTTTAAGCATCATCATATCATTACAATCACTTTTCCCTAAAATTTTCCTTACTTGACCACCACTTGACCACTGTTTGACCACTAATACCTGGTACCCACCCCTTACCGCCGAATGATACTACACTATATCCATTACAATCAGCGATCTTTAGCTTTCAAGGTTTCATTTGTAACACGTGTTATGTTAGTGAATAAGTCACTACGACCCTCTACATAGCACTACTAGCCGCTACCCACCTCTTAATAAATTTAAGTAAGCTCTACCCGCTAAAATCATTAAAATCGGCCATCTTTACTTTTTAAGTTTTCATTTGTACCCCGTATGATGATAGTGTATAGGCAGCTACGACACTCTAAAAATCACTAATAGCCGCTACCCACCCCTCACCAACGAATTTCACTAAGCTATACCCGCTAAAATCAATATTATCGGCCATTTTTACTTTTTAAGGTTTTCATTTGTAACCCGTATGATGATAGTGTATAGGCCACTACGACACTCTACAAAGCACTAATAGCCGCTACCCACCCCTCACCAACGAATTTCACTAAGCTATACCCGCTAAAATCAATATTATCGGCCATTTTTACTTTTTAAGGTTTTCATTTGTAACCCGTATGATGATAGTGTATAGGCCACTACGACACTCTACAAAGCACTAATAGCCGCTACCCACCCCTCACCAACGAATTTCACTAAGCTATACCCGCTAAAATCAATATTATCGGCCATTTTTACTTTTTAAGGTTTTCATTTGTAACCCGTATGATGATAGTGTATAGGCCACTACGACACTCTACAAAGCACTAATAGCCGCTACCCACCCCTCACCAACGAATTTCACTAAGCTATACCCGCTAAAATCAATAATATCGACCATCTGTACATTTTAAGGTTTTCATTTGTAACCCTGTGATGATAGTGTTTAAACCCAAATCACCTAGCGTCACCCCACGCGCCCACCCCCTCGCCACCACCCCGCACCCCGTCGTTATTTATTTTTATTTTTATTTATTTTATTTTATTTTTTAATAATTAATTAAAATTTTTATACACCCACTCAATAGTTATCTGCCCTTAGAAACATAAAATCTTAGAATTATCGCCCTTAGATATGACCTAGATACCACCCCTTACACCACCCAACTATATGACCGAGGAGGAGTGAAAATCACCCAAGGTCAAGGTCATTTGAGGAGGCTCCTCCAAATGATACCCGAAACGTGCATTTATAACTACTCACCACTACTGGAATACCAATTTTTCTATGAAAATGGAGAGTAACCTTCATCAGCAAACAAATACACAACACACAAAATATAAACACGGGGAAGACACTACAATGACTACATTGAAGGTATAATAACCGAATGAGAAGAATGGACAGAGGAAAGAAAATAGAACAATGAAAAGAAAACACAAAAAAAATTAACAAATTGTGCTAGTTATCTCAGATTCCCAGGCTGCATTACTTCGTGTTCACATTTCCACAGCTTTACTGCAGTTCCACTAATTTTATTCATAGAAATATATCGTACCCATTGTACTCCGAAGATTGTTTTCCTCTTGTCTTCCTAGCTTCAATCAGTTCAGATGTATCTGTCTCCAACAACACGGCAGTAACCAATAACAGTACTTACTACTACATTAAAATCACACTCCGCTGCTCATTTTCCCATTCTTCCTGAGAAAGTTAACAGAACAGGCAATTCAATGACAAACCAAGCCATTTAAACATAATAGCAATGTATATAAAGACAGGGCCACGCATGTCTCAATCCGCATAACAATAGTTCCGCTGTAAAAATCAATGCAAAATATATATAAACATCGTTATTTGTAGCGATAACTTGTTTATATTAGCATGCGCTGTATAAATGACAGTCTGAGCATAGCAATAAGTTAAATATAGAATTCATTCTGTAAAGTGGGTTGTCTGGTACATGATGTTCGGACTGTAGCATTCCATAAAATGTTGTTGTTTTATATAGTCTCCAGTCTGGGGCGTGATGTTCGGACTGTAGCATTCCATAGAATGTTGTTGTTTTATATAGTCTCCAGTCTGGGGCGTGATGTTCGGACTGTAGCATTCCATAAAATGTTGTTGTTTTATATAGTCTCCAGTCTGGGGCGTGATGTTCGGGCTGTAGCATTCCACAGAATGTTGTAATTCTATTTAGTCTCCAGTCTAGAACGTGATGTCCGGATTATAGCTTCCATAGAATGTTGTAATGCTATTTAGTCTCCACTCTGGGACATCTCAGTGGTCAAGTGGCTTAGTGGGTTCGATTCCACACTGAGTCATTCGTTTCACGAATGCGGTTTTCTCAGAGATTCCTACGGGTCGTCGCCAGAACTACGGAATTCGTGCTTTTTGTATCGCTTTCGGTGGGCCGACCTGCGGAAAGAGACCAAGCCAAATGGGATAAAACTTTCTACACAGAAGTCGATCCTCTCCTATTTAAACCTTCCCTAAAGTCTCATGGTCTGCACTCTCTGTAAGTTTGGTTTGACTGGATATATAGCAGATCACCTTCACTACAGACTCCAACAGCTCTACGAGTGCGCTTATCTCCACCACAGACCACACAGGGAGTATTTTAAACAGTGCACGGACTGTGTGTCAACGGCGGGCATATACACGTGCAAGTGCAAGCACTTACAGAACCAAATCGGAATCATATCATCCATGCCACCAGAAAGATGTTGCATATTACTATTTCCACATTCCTCCGAAGTCGGAGAGTATCTGCCTGCACGGCGAGGAACCACCAGTCTGCACACCAATAAGCCAGACATGGGACAACGGATACTCACGCAAACCTCAGTCTGGTATGACATGACATTGATGTTGGACAACCGGTTGTCACCATCCGACATACAGGACTTCACGTTGGAGTTCACAGCCAGCGAAAGCAAGCAAGCAAGCAAGCAACTATTTCCACAGAAGTGAACAAGTAGCAACCGTCAGACTCCGCAAAGACATAGCGAACTTAATAAACTAAAGATATGAGATGGTAATTAATTAATGCAACTGTAGAATTGGGAAAATTTAGTTTTTTGCACTCCCTCACTTTGAAGTCAAGCATAGTCCATACACGCTACTTCTGGCAGCACTGGACTACACTTTGCGTGTGGATTAGCTTTCCATGTTACCAGTGTCCCTCGTCATCAGGCGAACCTACTCCGACTTCAGAGGTACTTGTAATTTACGCCCCCCCCCCAATTTAAGGACGAGAAGTCAACAGTTTAGTCCAACTGTGTAGGGGTAGAAATCCCTACTTCAACACCAGCACACCGGATGTATAAGAACGAAATCTCTTATCCATTCGGCCATACTGACCTCGAATTGGTGAATTCGGGCATTCGTTGTTAGGTTGTTTATCCGCATGTGTGCAGGTCTGCGTCTACGGCTGCCAGCGTACCCACGCCTGCCGCTTCCCCGCTCACCCATCGCCACAGGGCTTGAGGGTGATATATGACGTTGGATGAAGCATGACTTGCGCGATGAATTGGATTAAAGTGAGGAAGAGTTGCGCAATTCGTCGACCTCACTCTCTCGCCTGAGTCCATCTGAGTCCAGTGGCAGGACAAGTCAAGACGACTGGAGACGAATACAGGTGCAGTGGATGACCAGAGAGCTCTACGTACCTAGCCGTGCTCATTACGTTCCACAAGGCTTTGCAGGTAAACGCCGTCTTGCCCGTTGAATCAGGAATGATTTCTTCCTCGCAGTCTGCCGAATCCTGTCTTCTCATGCTGGGTAGGCGTACCCTAATCCACCGATCAGTTTGACACCAGATCGGCTACCCACGCCTGGTTTAGCCAGCCTCTCACAGCTGTTGCCCGGGGGTGGCTGCTGTCGCATGCTGATGGCTACTAGGAGCCACAGACATGAGTTGGATGTCAGGCTTGGACCAGTGGGGGATGGTCCCTTGAAAAGGGAGTGACAGCCATCCTTACCAAAGGTACTAGCCATGGAAATTCTGGCAATTACTGCAAGGTCTTCCTACATATGCAGAAGGTGACGACAATACCAAGTTGGCTGCTGCTTTATTTAAATATATTTAGGTTGGCGTGTGACTGTGTACACAGTAGTAGTAGTAGTAGTAGTAGTAGTAGTAGTAGTAGTAGTAGTAGTTGTGATAGTTGTAGTAGTAGTAGTAGTAGTAGTAGTAGTAGTAGTAGTAGTAGTAGTAGTTGTAGTAGTAGTAACTGTAGTAGTAGTAGTTGTGATAGTAGTAGTAGTAGTAGTAGTAGTAGTAGTAGTAGTAGTAGTAGTTGCATTAGTAGTAGTAGTAGTAACTGTAGTAGTAGTTGTGATAGTTGTAGTAGTAGTAGTAGTAGTAGTAGTAGTAGAAGTAGTAGTAGTAGTAGTAGTAGTAGTAGTAGTAGTAGTAGTAGTAGTAGTAGTAGTAGTAGTAGTAGTAGTAGTAATAATAGTTGTAGTAATAGTAGTAGTTGTTGTTGTTGTAGTAGTTGTAGTAGTAGTAGTAGTAGTAGTAGTAGTAGTAGTAGTAGTAGTAGTAGTAGTAGTAGTAGTAGTAGTAGTAGTAGTTGCATTAGTAGTAGTAGTAGTAGTAGTAGTAACTGTAGTAGTAGTAGTTGTGATAATTGTAGTAGTAGGAGTAGTAGTAGTAGTAGTAGTAGTAGTAGTAGTAGTAGTAGTAGTAGTAGTAGTAGTAGTTGTAGTAGTAGTAGTTGTTGATGTTGTAGTAGTTATAGTAGTAGTAGTTGTTGTAATAGTAGTAGTAGTAGTAGTAGTAGTAGTAGTAGTAGTAGTAGTAGTAGTAGTAGTAGTAGTAGTAGTAGTAGTAGTAGTAGTAGTAGCGTCGGCGGCGGTGGCGGCGGCAGCGGTGGTTGTTGCTTTTGTTGCATATATGTTGCAGCAGCAGCAAATCATTATTAGGAAACTTCGTAAGAAAATGGAAGAAGAAATTAACGTGGATCAAGCTGGATTTAAACAAGGAAAAGGAACAAGAGATCACCTACTCAACACACGTTTAATAACAGACATGCAGAGAATTTAATGTAAACATATTCTCATGTTTTGTGGGTTATTCAAAGGCATTTGACTGTGTACAACATCAGAAACTTTAGGAAATCATGAGGAATATGAGCTTTCCATCACATGTAATACATCTCTTAAGAATGCTCTATCTAGACCAACAAGCAGGGGTTAGAATAGATGGCAAGATTAGTTTGACATCAAGCAAGGAGTCCGTCAGGGCTGTGCGCTGTCCCCATATTTGTTTAACCTGTACGCCGAAAATATAATGAGAAATGTCATAGATGATGTAAACAGGGAGCAATGTAATGCTCTAAATTCGGTGGTCATGACATACCAGAGATTCGATATGCTGATGATACAGTATTGCTATCCACAACACAACTACCATTCCATCTACGGATAGCCGTTCAAACTAGGACACAGATAAGTGAAATTAATACTTTCATGTAGTGTTTTTCGTGTATTTGTTAGTCTATTTTTGTTTGTTTGTTCTGTGCTGACGAAGGCTTTGGCCACAACGTCCATTTTTTTGTAGTCGTGCTTTGGTAAAGCTCACAATCTACTTCTCGTTTTTCAGTGATTCGTTCATTGCTTTTGTGTTAACCACGCATAGAAAGAACAGATGGTTCAATCAAAAATGTGAAGAAGCAGTCATTAGGAAGAAGATTGCCAGACATGTATGGTTAAATGACATCAATAACATCCAAAAGGAAGAGCATTATAGAAATGAATGTAAAGAGGCTACAAAAATAGTCAGACAGCAGAAGCGAGAATATATGAGTAATATAATCAAAGATATGGAAACTAATCACCAGAAAAATGAATCCAGAAAATTTTTTAAAGAACTGAAGTCAATGAAACGAGGGCACCAACAAAACACATATGGTTTAAAAGACAAAAATGGGAATATGATAAATACCAATGAGGAAATGTACAACACATGGAAAGAATATTTTATTGATTTACTAAATTGTGAAGCTCCAAGTAACATTTTCCCACAGGAAGAGGTTCTAACATGCGAACCACAAATTGACGAACCTACATTTGAAGAAATCATATATGTAATCACACGACTTAAAAACAATAAGGCAACTGGGACTGATGGAATTGCTGCTGAATTTATAAAGGCAGGTGGCCATGCATTACATCTAAAGCTATACGAACTAATAATAAAAATCTGGAGGACAGAAGAGTTACCCCATGACTGGAAGAAAGAGTCATTATTGATACCTATCTTTAAGAAAGGAGACAAGTTCCAATGTGGAAATTATAGAGGAATATCACTACTGTCCACAAGCTATAAGATACTATCCGCAGTATTACTAAATAGACTAAAACCATATTCAGAAGACATATTAGGTGACTACAAGGCTGGTTTTAGACAAAACAGATCAACAATAGATCAGATATTTATCTTACGACAAATAGCCGAGAAACATTGGGAATATAAAAGAGATCTCCATAAAATTTTTGTGGATTTTAAAAAGGCTTATGATAGTGTCCATAGGAATAGTATATGGAATGCTATGCAGGAATTTGGAATACCAAGGAAGTTAATCAACATGACCAGACTATGCATGGAAGATACTTATAGTAACATATAAAGGCAGGAAATCAGACCCCTTCCAAATAACATCTGGCTTGAAACAGGGTGATGCACTATCGCCGCTACTCTTCAATCTGGCTCTAGAGAAAGTTGTAAGGAAGATAAAGGAGGAATGTGATATTGGAGGAACATCCAAGCTGCTTCGGTTATGCAGATGATATAGATATTATAGGGCAAAGTGAACAAAAGACATTGGAAATATTGACTCACTTAAAGGAAAAAGCCCAACAGATGGGGCTGGTTATCAACCAAGATAAGACAGAATATATGGTAATTTCAAGAGACGGAATGGCTAAAAACTCTGGCCACATACAAATAGATAATATGACCATTAAAAGAACGGAAACATACAAATACCTGGGTACAATCTTCAACTGCTCCAACATCATAAGGGAAGAAATACAAACTAGAATCAACTCTGGAAATAAGATATACTATGCACTACAACATCTACTAAAATCAAAGGCGCTATCTCGTAACACCAAAATCACAATATACAAAACACTGATCAGACCAGTTGTGCTGTATGGCTCTGAAACCTGGAGTACAACGAAAGGAGACGAAGCCTTGTTACAAACCTTTGAGAACAAAATTTTAAGACGCATCTTTGGACCCATTAGGGATACACAAAGTGGAGAGTGGAAAAGAAGAAGTAACAAAGACATTTATGATCTGTTTAAGTCCCCGTTAATCACTGGTATCATGAAGGCTAATAGACTACAATGGCTGGGGCATATAGAAAGAATGGAAGATAATAGGGAAACAAAACTCGCTTACACTCAGGAAATAAATGACCGTAGACCCCGAGGTAGACCAAGAAGACGGTGGAGAGATAATACATGTACAGACCTACAAGCACTTGGAATCAACGACTGGCAAGAGAAGGTCCACCAGAGAGACGAATGGAGACGGATTGTATTTGCAGCAAAGAACCTCAATGGCTCGGAAAGCTGAAGAAGAAGAAGAAGAAGAAGAGTTAATTGCTTTTCAAGTTTTACCGCAGTTCCCCTTATTCTTATTAACCAAAACACATAATGGTATATAGAAAACCTAATAACCTCAACGCAATTGAATAGTGAAAATCGCAAATTAATCTTAACATAGCAAAAACAAAGATAATGCATACAGATTAAACTACTATGGAGAAAGAAATACACATTAATGGGGAAAAAAATGGAGGTGGTGGAAAATTTCGAATATCTTGGGTCATTGATTACCAACAATGGTGACACAATGAAAGAAATTAAAAGACGAATATCTATTGCTCTTAAAAGGTTGAAACAACCGAACAAATTGTGAAGTGGGACAGACAGAACTACAAAAATTATATTTTAAAGTGCATGCATCATTCCCATTGCAACATATGCCTGTGAGACCTGGACACTTAATAAACAAGCTGACAGCGTATAAATGCCTTTGAATATAAATATTATAAACGAGTTCTAAGAATATCTTGGATAAAGAAAAAAATAAATCCATACTTCAGAAGCTGAATGTTTAAGAAGGTTGGCTATTACAGACGGTAGAACAAAGAAAATTGAAATATTTTGGTCACTTGAAACGTCACGAAAGTTTGGAGAGAACAATAATGGAAGGGTATATGCCTGGGAAGAGAGGGAGTGGAAGGCCAAAAAGTGGATGGGTGCGGGATGTGGCAGATGATCTCCAGATGAGTGTATGTAGTATACATCTTGCAAACCGCCAAATCGCTGTTAACATTTCTCAGCACTACCCACGAGATAGCAAAACCGCAAACAACCATTACCATCATAATCAAATTTGAAAAATGATGGAATTAGCGCCGATAGTTCAGAAGAAGGATGAAATTTGCATCATCCTAACTTGAAAACGGAGCTCTGATTTGAAAAAGAAAAAGAAAATGAAAATATTCTAATCATAGCCAAAAAAGAGCTTTGTCATTGGTCACCACTCGACATGACGTCAAAGCCCAAGCTAGGACGGGCTGAAATAAAAATGGAGAAAGACCGCAGAAGTTCAGTGTGTGTAGAATTAAAATTCTTCAGCAATCGCTCAACAGGACACGGTCCACTGGTATCCTCTATGTAACAATCCATCTGAGGTTTATGTATCTTAATAGAGGGAGAGAGAGAGAGAGAGAGAGAGAGAGAGAGAGAGAGAGAGAGAGAGAGAGAGAGAGAGAGTACGAACGAACAGAACGAACAGACTTTATTTTCAAAGGGTAACAAATTGGGCACGCAGGCCCGTCTTACATTCGGCCCTTGATGAGAGAGAGAGAGAGAGAGAGAGAGAGAGAGAGAGAGAGAGAGAGAGAGAGAGAGAGAGAGAGAGAGAGAGAAGTGCCGGCCTATTAAGCAGCCAGAGAACTGGGAAAATCAAAGCCTAGTCTTCAGCCTGGAACCTGATTGCGCTATGCTTAAAGAAGACATTCAATTATGTTGAAGGTAAGTAACTTGTAATATTAAGTTAGTTATGCTCATTTCCCAGAAAATGGTAAGTTGGTATGTTGTAAAAATGTGGTTAGTCCTTAAGAACTTAATTCAGGAGAGACTAAGCACTATATTCAGATGTCGTAGTTTGTAGATAATTTGTGCACTGGGTTAACCCATAGTGAGGTGTGTTTGTTTTTGTCATGCAGCTTCTATAAAAGCATACGCATTATGCCTAGGTTGTGCATTTTAATCCTTAAGCAGTTAAGCTAAGTCAGTAGTGATTTAGGAGTTTGTGATTAACTTAGGATTTAGAAAGTTAGAATCCAAAGTTCAGTAGTAAGGAACTATCTTACATGTGCAATCTCTAGTTAGGAGGAATTAGTGTAATTAATACTAGAACCAGTACATGGGCACATTAAATGTTAAATAGTTTCCTATGTGTTATCATAAAATCCCGTGTGTTCCACGGAAGCATTCATGTGGTGATTCATTTGTGACTTCATCGGTGTTAAATATATGAATTTATCTTTTAACGTATCGATTGTGAGTCACATAATTATGCCTATTCATCATCCATGCAAGCATGTTTATGATTTATGGAGAATGATTGTGGATTGTGTGAAGAGAGGTGACATACAGAGGATGAGTATGATCAATCAATCAATCATTCACCTGATAGTAGGCAATTTGAGGCATACTGCCATGTCTGTCAGAAGTACACATGCACTAATTGATAATTTAGTGTGCTTCTCTGCATGGCCCCACTCGGTATTCCATATCACTCATGTTACAATTATATGGTTTTGAATTGTGTTTAATCCAGGCGAACATTCTGGTCTAGAGAGAGAACAGTAGATGATAAACTCTATGGACCGCTGTGTGAACTAAAAAAGACTGTTAGATTCATACAGAAGACAACATTGCAGTTACTGATGTATTTCAAGCGAACGAAAGAAGAAGAAGAAGAAGAATTGTGTTTGATGTATGATGATGGTATATCTTATAGAGAGTAAGGTAAAGGCGTATACCTACATGTTGAAGAGGAGGGAAAATGCTCATCCTCAAAGCATTTGATTGGAAAGAACCCACCTGAATGTCATACAGGAGATGATGCCATAAAGTGATATTGTTTATAAGTAAATACTCATTGCATTTAGTGAAGGAATTAAGACACTTAATGTATGAGGCCTTTTTTTAAATGGAAGGATAACTAGGGAAAAGAATTATGCACAAGAGGGAGTGGTGAACAAGGATTATCAAATTCCGAATCGATCAAAGTATTACTCAACCTGGAGATCATGGGTGACAGGCATGGGCGAAGATGACACTGCTTATCTGGTAGTCTAAACCTTGAGCGCCCTGTAATGGAGGATTGGCTGGAGAGGTACCAGCTATGGAGTTGATAACTGTTGGGGAACACTAAGATCCCTCCCCCCTCCCTTTTTTGTTAAATTTTCCCTGGGGTCAAAATTCCCTTTATTTATTTTCCTTCTTTTCTTTGAGGGTTTTACCTTCTTTCATTTCTAAAGATCATATAGATGCATTTATGATATCAGTAGATATATGTGTGATGCTGAAATTTCAGGTAATGGTTAGATCCATGCCTCTTGATGGGAGCTCCTGATTGGAGTGATGATGAAGCCTTTTTGTGTGGAAAAAACTTACAGGCCAGAGGTCATTCAACCACAAAAATCAGGTAACATGTGCTTGTACCTGGAAGTGGAGAGACACCTTAACTATCAACATACCTGATCCTGAATGACACTCACACAGTGGATCAACTGTATTTAATTTAAAGAACTCTGTATACAAGTGGGTTCCAAAAACCCTGGAGTGGAGAAGATCAAGTTCATGATCAAGTCTCATCATTATTGTAACTCCACTGATAGATGTGTAGTATTTGTTTATCTGAGGAATTGGGGTTTATGTTTGTGTTTATTTCACAACCAAGTGAATGATTGTGAGATTAATGAGTATACATAATACCTTTGGACTGGATGCTAATTTATTTGATAAAATGGCCAAACCTCAAACCCAGATTTTTGAAAAATCAAATGTTACATATCATTTCCACTCTTGAGTGTTACAAGAATTCATTGAGTGTTTACGTCATCGCTGTTATTAATTAATATACCCTAGATATTAAGTAGCTGAGAGCAGAGGCCAAGGAAACTTTACAAGAATATTATTATTCAATGGAATCTTTTCCTTGTTCATCTTGGGGACTTCTTTGCCTCTCCTGGACTCTACGCTTGAACTCAAGCCATTGAGCCATTGAAGGCTATTATAATTACAACGGGAATGATCACATTGAGAAAGAGGAACTCTAATTGTCCTCTATCTCTTTGAGATTTTCCCAAAACATCCGACAGTGTATTGGTCGCGGGACATCTCGCTTATGATCGAGAGACTTTCATTTTTTCATCCTTTTGTTCTTCTCGTCCTGTCATCACCTTTTGATGTAGTCACAGGAGATCTCCTTGACTATATGTTGTGTTTGTGAATGTGTTGTAAATCTGTTATGTAAAGCTGCACTACTTTGTGTCATTTTATATTGTTTATGATCGAGAGGTTTTCCTGAAGGTTTATATGGGAGCGAGATTCTGCAAAGGACAGGCTACTTACTGAATGAATGAATGAATGAATGAATAAAAATGAATGAAAATGAATGGAAATGAATGGAAATGAATGAATATATGCAGTGGTACCTCGGGTTACGAACAATTCAGGTTACGAACAACAACTTCGAAAATGTTATGTCTCTTGTAACGAACAGTACCTCGGGTTACGAACGAAGGCGAGCGAGAGAGAGCAAGGTGTAACGTTAGAGACAAACGATCGCGTACAGTACAAACAGTACTACAGATGAGCTTGTGGATCTTCAGAATGAACAGCTAAAGACATTAAAGGAGGAGCAGTCGTTCGATGATGAGGAGTCAGTGACCGTTTCAACTTCCAGTATTAAAGAAATTTGCAAGTGGGCAGACGTTGAAGACTTTATTGTGAACCATCATCCAAACAAACTTGTTGCTAACAAGCCCTATGCCCCTATATGTGATGAATGATAAAACGATGGCCCACTTCAGAAAGATTCTCCAGCAAAGGAAGCGACATATTTCCCTTGATAGTTTCTTGGTGCAGAAAGATTCCCAGTCGGCTGCGAAGAAACAGCGAAAAGATACTCCTGAAACTAATGATTCAGAATAACAAAGAAAGTGACAAATTTCCCATGATCGTTTTCATGAAGTAGACGTATTCTCTGCGTTTTGTCAGGTAAACGACCGGATGTTAATAATAAAGGAACGATTCTTTCATCTTGAAACGGATTGTCTTTATTTGATTGACTTCAATGCTGGCTCTGAGCAGAACTTTGACGACTGATTCTGAGTCAGCTTTCATAAACACTTCATACCGACGTACACATAGGGGATTAGTATAACAGTGTTTCGCTGTCAGTGAGACACTACACAATGGTAATTTGCTTTCTCAGAAAACTGGACGAGTACTGTTGGAAACTGCGAGCGCACTGGAAACTGTTAGTGTACTGGAAACTGTTCTAGTGTAATGGAAATTGTGCTGATGTATTGGAAACTGCGCGAGAATGTTGGAAGCTAGAATGGAAGTGAGTATTAAAAATATGACCCTTAGATGGAATTTGTTTCGAGGAAGTAAACCTTACACAAATGCATGCTGAAGCCCGATATTCAGACCTTTGCGGTGCATAACTAAATATGACACACTTCCCTCGAACGAGGAACGAAGAAGAGGGAGAAGAAGCAGAGGAAGAATATCTGATCCTTCATCTAGATCTGATCCCGGTGCTTTACAAGACAACGATCTACTCCATACCAACAACCCACTACACCGTCCGTATGTTTGTATTAGTTTAGAAATGTTTGACAATCGTTTTTCTATGTCATTAAAAATAGACCCCTGATCTTATTTTCCCGCCTCTCTTTCCCGCTTCAATATCGAATCAATACAAGGAACCGGTACACGTAGACTTGCGTCGCTATCGATCGTATATTATTGTATTTCCATAGAGGCAACTGGTCACATTAACCCGAATGGGGAAATATCATTTTAGCTTTCCCGCCATGTCCCGCAGCAGTATAAAACAGAATCGTGCTGCAGACATAATCACAACGTTACGACAGATCCGCATAATTCCGTTATATTCATCTTCTAGTAGGGACATATCACCGAAGTGCATCATTTACAAGAAGTGATTCTGTAACTGCATGCACGCAACCAACATAATGTTCCTGGGCAGATGTAGCATACATAAAGATGGCCCAGCTGCGCCCTCTGGATGTGTTGAATATGCGCCCCGGCTGATCCGTGTGTTTGAATCTTGCTCGTTTAAATCCCCGCTGCGTTTCTGGTGTGAATAATTACAGAACAGATTAGAAATGCCATTCTTGTGCTTCTATCGCCGCTCTAAATGCCACTAGGGCTCTACATCGATAATAATGGCGAACGTTTTTGACGGTTTGTGACTTCTCTCCCCAGTTCTCATTATTGTTAAGGGAATCTCTAACATGTTGTCTGGGAGATAAAGTTGACTCCCGACCGATCACAGCTTCATTGACGGCTGCAAGTACACGATCTACTTTTGTGACCAAAGACCTGGATGCTACTGAAGGACAATGGTCCGGGGTCAAAGCCTGTGGTTCAATCTCCAGCATTGGCAAGGTTATTTTTCCAGAACAGGGCTGGGGTCAACCTAGCCTCATAAACCGGCGACCAGACAATTTCTACTCCAGTAAATGGGAACATTCTTAAACAGGTGACTCGGTACAACCATCTCGGAACAGTCATACCATCTGATGGAAGATACCTGGTAGAGACTAGAACAAAAATTACCACGGCAAAAGTAGTCTTTTGCAAAATGGAAAACATAATCAACATTAAAAATCTGTCAACGGCAGTGAGAAAAAGAGTGGTCCATCATAACAAACCATCCAACCAACCAACCAATCCACCTACCAACATCCAACCAATCAACAACCAACCAACCAATCAACCAACCATTCAACTACACAACAACCAACCCACCAATCAACCATTCACCTAGACATCAACCCACCCGCCCACCAACCAACACCCAACCAACCAACCAACCAACGCCTTACTCAGTATGTCAAATTTGTGGCCAGAATACACGTCAGAACACTTCTGATACATCTGTAAATAGAAATATACGAAATACAAATGGTCAGCAACCCGAAATAACACGGAAATACATTCAGCAATCAGAAGCAATGGAAAGAATTAGGGATTCGACATACCGTCTAAACAATATACAAATGTTAATCTGTAGCACACATAGACTCGAACCCGCCCCTTCCAAATTATGATAGTGCCTGATATCTATAGGTTGCAATGACATCAGAACAGTAGTCCCGCAACAGCGTCGACTGAACGTCAACACACGAAAGGTATCAGCTGACTAATGATGAATAAATACAATCATTGACATTGAAGCCTTTGATAGTTACTCACCTGTTTACATTCAGTTATATCGGTGTCTGAAAAGCTGTCATGATAATCTCTGGGATGACATGTCCGAGTTCAACCATTAGTATTATCAGGAACACCCCCTCCCCCCAACCCCTCCTATACGGCTCTGGTGTCGACCATCTTCAGTAAGTCTGTCCAATGCCAACCTCACCAGTTATATGATCAAAGAATGCTGTTTGTCTGTTTCTTATAGTTGTATATAATGCTCTACTACCATTAACTCAGTCCAGGCAATCGTTGCTAGTTACTCTGCGAGTCGAAATTATTCCCAACATTCGTCTCACGAAAGACATCTCTTCTTAATTTGTCCATTTCTGTTTCAAGATTCACTGCCATACAACAAAACAGGCTTTGTATAACATTTCAGTACTGTCCTTCTGGATGGTACAATTTATGAATTTTTAAGCAAACTTGTCGCATTTAGCTAATTCATAATCGAGGTTCCCACTTTCACAGTCTGACTAATTGAATCCTATGTGCCCACATCTTTCCATTGTTATGTTGTCCTGTTTGTCATTTCATATCTACTTCTGCGCGCAGGGGAGTGGCTGGCCGAGTGGCTAGAATGTCGGGCTTCCTTCTGGAGACCCGGGTTCGAATCCTCGGTAAGGTGTGGAGTTTTTTTTTCTGTCCGGGGCAAAAAGAGAACTCTAACCTGTACAGTTCGCGGCGACAGCACTAGCCAGGCGGCATTAATCCCTCAGGCTCTAGACCCCCCCGACCTACACCGCAAGGTACTATAGGCAGTAAATGACAGGTTTTATTTTTTCTTTTCTGCCACGCGTTCATCTATGAACACCAACTAACACTTATAATTTTACAAATCCTGTAACTTTCAATTTCCCAAGAAATCACTAATGTCCCCATTTCTCCGCAGCATGAAGTCAACAGAATGCCAGAGTACGGCCATAAGTCAGCTGTAAGAATCTTCGGTCAGACAGGAACTTTCCTCTGCTAAATATTCATGGCACTGAGAGATTGTCGGCTGGGGATTTGAATTTCTCTCTTAATTCCTTCTCTTGTGGAACATGGTCGCTTTTCCATACAAAGAGATTCTGCAAATTACCATGCCTGGCTAATTCAAAGACTGCTTATCGTTTTCCAACTCAAGTCTGTCTGGAAAATATTTGATTACTAGTAGTATTCTCCGCCTCCTTGTATTCTGAATTCACATCAGCGACAAACCAGTGAATATATTATTGTCCTTTTAGTCTGAATTCACATCAGCGACAAACCAGTGAATATATTATCGTACTTCTTTTAGTATGAATTCACATCAGCGACAAACCGGGGAATATATTATCGTAATTCTTTTAATCTGAATTCACACCAGTGAATATATTATCATTCTTCTTGCTGTTCACTCCACCGTCCATCATATACCTGTGTTAGATGCGTGCTTATTATGTATTTCAGCCATTCTACTTTTCGAATTATTTTCTATACCTACCTACCTACCTACCTACCTACCTACCTACCTACCTACCTACCTACCTACCTACCTACCTGCCTGCCTACCTACCTACCTACCTACCTACGCACCCACCCACTACCTAACTACCTACATACCCGCCTACCCATTCACCTATTCGCCTTCATGTCTATCCACCAGTCCGCTATTCTGTCTGCATGCATACCTGTCTGTACGTACCAGTAGGTCTAACTTCCTTTTTGTCTTCCTGTATGTCTTCTGCTGTCAGTCTTGTCATAATTTTATTTGCGTTTTGACTGCAACTGTGTAAAACACACACACATACACACACGCACACAAACACACAGACTCACATACATACATACATACACACACACACACTCACAAGCACACAGACTCACATACATACATACACACACACACACTCACAAGCACACACAATGAACAAGCGTCTTTGTTCATGTATGCTAAGAATGCAGTACACGTCAACCATCTGATTAAGTGACATATTGTAGCTCTTATCTACACCCTCTCCATGACACCCTGTCATCTTTAACTCCCTCACGCCGTTATTTCCACGTCTCTTTAACTCCCTCCCATTTCCAATTCAGTCGTCTAATTCCCTCATGTCTCTGAGTTCCTCATTTCTCTGATGTCCTTCTCTCTCTAACTCTCTCATAAAAAAGTTTTAAAAAAAACCAAAACCTCTCACCCTTTCCTCTCTCTGATTTATTTCTCATTTGGACTCTCGCCTATTTCTGATTCCTTCATATCAAACAAAGATCCCTTTCTGTCTCTGTGACTCTCTCCTTTATATCATTTTCTGTTATCTATTTTACTTTCATATCACTATGTATGCACTTCCTGACCCCTCTCTGACTCACCATTTTAATATTTTTTCTCATTTCCAATTATTACAGCGTTTCAGATGTCAAATGTTCCAACATCCAGCCTGAAATGAGAATCCTTCCAAGTTATATTTTCTGTAACATTTTAAATCTCCTTTCTATAATTCAGCCTCCAATTTTCCATAATATTTCTTTGAGCAAAGAATACCAGGGACGGAAATAAAATCGAATGAGTTTTCCTTTAGTTTAAAGAAACACGTTTTAAAAATCAAGAGGATCGACTTCATTGCACCGCGTTTTATCCCATATGGTTCCGTCTATTTTCGCAAAGCATCCTGCCGAAGGCGTCGCACAAAGGACGAACTTCGTAGCTTCGGCGACGACCTCCAGGAGTCTCCGAGAAAATTGCACTCTCGAACCGAACGACGTGGCCCTGTATCGAACCCTCGGAGTGCGAGGCAAGCGGGGATAACCATGTCGCCTGGAGACTTTCTAGACTTTTAGTAAGCAGGCGAAAAACGCACATTGACAAGTGGAATTACATGTAGACAGTGGCCTTTGTTTGGGCAAGTTGCGAAAATTAACGTTAAAACACAGTGACAACTAGCGAGCCTGGTGAGGAGGGAACAAGAGACAGACAAAGAGATAAGTACTTAGATGGCTTGGTCATCATCGTCATTGTGATCACCGCCGCCATCTCCGCAGCCGTCGCCGCCGCCGCCGCCAAACTATTGCCGTCTAGCGTCTTGGGGAGGTGGCTTGGTCACATTGTCATAGTCAGAACGAGAAACCAGACCTGATCTACGTCTCTGGCGATCATGTTGGTTAGCGAAATAATATTCTTCCAGGAGGTCAGTGTGGCCGAATGGATAAGAGCGCTTGTTCTTAAACATAGGTGTGCCGATGCTGAAGTAGGGGGTGTAACTCCTACATAGGTCACTTGGACTAAAATGTTGACTTCGCGTCCTTGACTTGGAGACGTAAATTACAAGTACCTCTGAAGTCTTTATGGGTTCGTCTGATGACGAGGGACACTGGTAATAGGGAAAGCTAATCCACACGCAAAATGTAGTTCAGTGTTACTTGAAGTAGCGTGTATGAGCTACGCTTGAGTTCAACGCGAGCGAGCGCAAGAAAAAACGTCCATGTTTGTCACATGATGATAATGATGATTGCTTTGACATTCATTGCAGATGTACCAGTCTCCTGAGGGACTACGATTTATAGGCATCAGATAAACTACATGGCAAGAGCGTCACTCTGTATTCACAAGAAACATTTATTTCAATGTTAATTTTCCCTCTTAGTGTCTGCTGTTAGGATTGAAAATAAACGTATTATGTAGGAGGGAGAGTTATTAAGTAACAGGAGTTTTATTATAAATTGCATGGAAGAGTGCGGACAATGGAAAATATTATTTCTAGACACAAACTGGCCCTTAAGCAATACTCAATATATATGATCGTGAAGATCGAGCAGCCTGTGCGTGCGCTATATCGATAACAAAATGGCTTACCCATTATCGACTTGCACCATTACAAAACAACAAGGCATTATTTGTTTTTGGTTGGTCAGGGCGGTTGAAAACCATTAAAATCTGCAGAAGACCGATGGTTCAGAATGGAGACAGCTTTTTTTTTGCGGGGGGGGGGGGGGGGGGGTGTCAGGGAAGAATGTATGTCTGGGTAGAAAGATTTCAAAATGGAAGACATATCGTCGTTGATGACTCACGTAGTGGAAGACCTGCATGTGAGGCAACTGATACAGTGAAACGGCAGATCAAGCAGCTACAAATCCACGACAACAGAAGACTCACTGTTGGTGAAATATCCGCGGATTTCAAAATGAGTTACGGGGCTGCGTACACAATTGTCCATATTGATCTCGGTTATATGAATATGTATAGCAGATGGGTCCCAAGACTGTGACAATTAACAAAGTGAAAAGGCAGATCAATTAACTCAGAATCCATGACAATAGGAGGTGGAGGGAGATGACACACTGCAAAACAATCAGGCGTCGTTCCCTTAGAAAGCAGTAACAAACTACGGAACGTAAAATTAGCCAGTAAATCACAGACAGCCAAAAACAAAATATTGGGGTTGATTGTGACGTCTTGTAAAGGACATTACACTAATTTCTTGTAACATTAGGTATTGCAAACGTTTATACTTCACATTCAAGACCGTTGGAATATGTTGTTTTCACGATAACTTGTTCGCACTTGAAAATCGTTTTGAGTCCGTCTGAGAAACTAGTTCTAGCCTGCAGCCTGGACATTTATTTGCAGTTTGTCGCCTCCCTCCATCCCCTCCTGTCGTGTTTTTCCTCCGTACTCTTGCGCATTCCGCTTTGTCGCACCTTATACAACAGCGGATCTCAAACTGTTTTCTACCTTAGTCCACATGTTAGCAGTCAGCATTTCCTCGTACTACATGCTGGCATGGAAGCAGCGGTTGCGCAGCCACTAGCACGCAGGCCTGGCGGCCCGGAGCTCATGATGTGTTCGTGTTGGCATCGAGGCTGCTTTTGAAAAATGTACCTTGGCTCCCAGATCGACGACTGTCCTAAAATGGGTACACCGAAGTGTTCTGGGAATTAAATATGACCAGCCTGCTGTTGACCACATCAGGCCTCAATGGTGCGATTGGCAAGTACAAATATGGCGCTAGTACCATTTGCCAAATACGTCTCCAGGTACTGTATTTTTCTTACGTATTTGAATAAAATACAATGAACTGGCTCCGTGGCGAAGGTGTTGGGAATTCAAGTCGCAATATCGCAAATCGTTTCCGAAACACAGCTGTGGGGGATTTGGAAGCAGGCCGCCTTGCGTTGGTTCCCTTCCAAAGTATGAGTGTCGGTCGTTCAGAAAGCAATGGCAAATTAGTGAACGTAAACTTGCCAAGAAATCACTTAACAGCCACAGGTGCTGGAGTTAATTGCGACATCCAGTAAATGGTTTACAAGTAACTTTTAACATTAAATCTGTGTAACAAAATAAAAATAATTCACTCCAGACACTTCTATTTTTGCAAGATACAGCACGGTTGCTTTACATTTTAAATAGTCAAACAAAGAAAGAGGTTCATATAAACACATCGTAACATATGTGTAATGTGGTGCTTGGCCCATATTACCTTGACCAAACGACGCTCGATGAGTGATATAATAATCAGTTTCACTTAGGTCCTCTTGCCCAACAAAACATTCTCTATAGTCTGTCCAGAAATGAATGCCTTCATTCACGATCAATTATTTTGAAAACTGTCTGTTGCATCGTTATGAAATTTTTCCTGCCGTCTTATATTTACCCCCACCCAAGAAATATGTCTTTGATAGGTCCAAAAGCAACTTAAATCATGGAAAGCGGCGACATTTCTTTGATGTTTTGGTGAAAAACTAGTGATTTATCGCTAACAAACTTGTTTTACAGTAATGCCCCGTTCCACTACGCGAGGCTCTTGTCATAAGGCCAATCCCATGTCCCACGTGAAAATTAACTATTCAACGCTAATGTTTCCGTGTGAAGGCGTAATATATCTAATAATGTGCACTTCATCTCTGACCCGTAAATTATATACCGCATATAAACAAACTTTGAAATCTGCTGTACAATCTCCAGAACAAAAATTTGTTTTGTTGGGTGGACATAATGATAAGGTTATATGCTAAATCTCATCATTTTCCCTCAGTTGGTTACTGAGTTATGGAATTTTATATTGGGTCAGACAAAAGTAAACAGACTATAGTGCCAGTTGTGTGAGGCTGGGTAGAGCCGGCATCATAATATCACGAAAACACCCCGTCTCAAATGAACCCAGGAGCAACGGACACGCAGGCGAGTGCACTAAACCCGACATCAGGGCTGCTATATTATATATTAAATAGTCAATAAGAAGCTGGGGTGGCATTGTGATTAAGGTGATTGCTTGTCTATACAGTGGTCCGAGTTCAGTCCCCAGCGGTGACAGGGTTATTTTTTCCAGATCAGCACAAGGTCGACCAAGCGTCATGCGAATAGGTGACAGATAATTTTAAGAATTTTCCAGGAATTATTTGAGAAGGAAATGTGACAAGGAAAAGGACTAGTCATCCTATCTCATTATGACGTGACCTAGAATATACGAAGGCCTACGCAGTAAATGTCATGGAACTACCTTAACAAAAAAATAATTTTTTGTCCCTAAGCAGTTTGCTACTATGGGTATATGATGTGATAACGCCATTACATTGTGTAAGCCTAAGAGACAAGAGAGATAGGTGGCCAATTTTCCCCTCAGTTTTAGCAAGTGACGAGCCCAGGCATAGAACCCACATCCGACTGTACTCACGATATTACCAGTGCAGTTCACTATCAACTTCGTTAGAGTGCTCGCCCGTCTTCTATAATAAATAATAATAAAGTAACCATTGTATTGATGTTTGGCAAACGAGTGTTTGAAAATTGTCACCGATTCTTGACTGCTGGAATTCTTCCCATCACGCCCTTACGCGAAGGTGCAGAACTGCACTGTATGAGAACCACTGTTGAACAACTTTGAGCCAGTTTCTCACGGTCGGAGATAAGCACGCACGGCAACAAGTTTGTGCTGAATGAGTACACTTGGACATGTTTCAATGTTGGCTAGAGGCATCTTGCTCTGTCTGCCGTGCCGTTTCTGCCGATGTCTCCCATGTTTTCACTATGTTCCCGCCGTATCAGTTGCTATCTGCTTTCTGACTTCAGCCTTATCTCCTCTACTTATTTGACAAACACACACGCATATACATATTTTCAGCTAAATATATGTGATCTGTTTTAACCTCGCTTTGTCATTCTTCACAATATTTCTACTTTCTAATTTTAACTGATAATCTAATGTGCTTGCTTGTGTTCGTTGGCTTGAGCTCCAACGCGAAGTCCTGTATGTCGGATGAAGCCATCCTGTTGTCCACCACCAGTGTGATGTCATACATGACCTGAGTTTTGCGTGAGTATCCGTTGTCCCATGTCTGGCTTATTGGTGTGCAGACTGGTGGTTCCTCGCCGTACAGGCAGACACTCTCCGACTTCGGAGGAATCGGCGATCCTACTGACTTTAGCCAGGGCCCCGAAGGGACCTGTTGCCCAGGACGCTCGACGAGGATGCGTCAATAGGTCTTGGCCAGTATGTAACCCGGCCCTGGTGCCTTGGAAACACCTCTGCGTCCCTAATCTAATGTTATTTGTTTTGTTTTGTCAACAACTTGTCGTTTATTCGGCGTGCTTGCTGTTATTTACAAAGATAAATAATTAAACGTTACCACGATCAGACATTTGCAAATATTCCTGTCTTCTTTTAAAAACCGTTGTTCATCGACAACAATGTGGCTCTAAACGTTGTTTATGAACTTCTTCTGATGAATTCTAATTTGCTGTTTCTAATACAAGTTCAAGCGAAGAGAAGCAGCGGCTGCAGCAGGATATCACAATATGAAATTCTAACAATTAGGTATATTTAGCTCCTGCGAAAAGAAGAGACACAATGACACAGACACACAGACACAATGTACATACCTTACAAAGGACTCCATACGCAGGCGAAAATATCCAAAAACAGAAACAATAAATAAATATATAATATAAAACGTCGGGTAGTCCTTTGTGTTCTATATCACTTATTTTTAGTTTCTTCAATCAATCATGTGCCATGCCGGAAAGCGTGGGCGGTCATGATTCGCCATTTCACTCGATCACCAGAGTCGTGGATCAGCTCAGTGTTCCTGTCTCGTCCATGCCGTGTTTATTACTCCACTATTATATATTTATTTATTGTTTCTGATTTTGGATGTATTCACCTGCGTATGGAGTCATTTGTAAGGTACGTACATTGTGTATCTCTTCTTTTCGCAGGAGCTAAATAAACCTTATTGTTTGCATTTCATACAAGTTCAAGGCAGTCCCATAGCAGATATCGGGTGTCAAGTGGTCGCCAGTTCCCTTCCTTGCCCCCTTCTTTCCGTGACAATTCTCAGAAAGTTCTGAGAATGGTATAGTTCCCATTTTCCAAACGGCACCCAGTGTGTCACGTGGTCGGTGTCTTGCCGGCCGTCTTTGCTTCCCAGCACATCCCGGATGTACTCATGTTAGGCTGGGTCGACGACCTGAGAGTCTCAAGTTCAGTCGCTATAACCCAAATGCACCCAGATGCGGATCGACCGCAGGACCATCGGCAAGGCAAGCAAGCGCCTAGCCGCTGTGCCACCTCGGCTACCTGTATATTTAAAGAGATTTTTGAGGGGTTAATGTGCGCTCGCTTTGAACTCAAGCGTAGTCAGTACATGTGCTGCTAAGTTTAGTGCACTCGACTGATTTTTGCATGTGGATTAGCTTTCCCTGATACCAGTGTCCCTCGCCATCAGGCGAACCCAGTCCGACGTCAGAGGTACTTGTAATTTACATCCCCAAGTCAAGGACGAGAAGTCTATATTTTAGTCCGCATGACTGGTGTAGGGGTTGAACCCGCTACCTCGGCATCAGCACACCGGAAGTTTAAGAACGAGCGCTCTTATCCATTCTGACATGCACATTTGATGGGAAGATGCGGTATGTCTCGCGCTAACCCCCCTCAGTCGCATGGTAGGCTACAGTGCTACTATTCTGTGATTCCCGTATGGACCTCCGCAACACTTTGGCGAAGGTTTTGTTACGCTGTTCGCCGGCAGTGAAGAGTTTTATTTCAGTGAAACTGTATAGACCAGATTGGTCGAGACTAGAACACAGAGCTGATCCATGACTCTGGTGATCGTGTAAGATGGCGAAACATGACCGCCCACGCTTGTCGGCATGGCACATGATGATGAAGATTTGTCCATTGTCATGGTGTGTGATTGTAGGATGTCTAGGACATCGTTTACACACATTGGTTCAGCTCGCTCTCACAGAATGTCCGATACACAGAAATGACAAACACTCCATGTAGTACATCAAACATTTATTGCCCTCGAACAACACCAAGTTGTGCAGAGATGTCCTGACCTGGCATCCACCATTCTGATGGCGAGTGTAACAGGATTATCCAGTCTCCCAACCCGGGCAGAGTGTGGATCCATTCTCCTATCACCAATGAACAAACTAATATGCCAAACAGGCGATATGTCCTTTGTGTCTCCCCCCCCCCCCCCCGCTCCCCCAATCCCATTTACAGGACATCGCTGTCAACACCAGCACTGCTGTTGTTGATGTCTTGGCAAGTTTACGTTCAGTAGTTTGCCATTGCTTTCCGAACGATCGTGTCGCGTTGTGTTATAACGTGTTGGTGTGGGAGCCGGTTGTCCAGAAAGCAATGTCCTTTCTGTCATTTCTTTTTAAGGGCTGGCTGTTCCCCCAGAGGATAGAGCGAAACTGAGGTCCCCGCAGCCCCTTGTTTTTACTGTGGGCCATGTAGTCACACTGTGAGCCTTTGCCCACAGTGGTCGACCAGGCCCACAGCTACTGTGAGGAGTTGTAAGGTTTGATTGATCGTCCCAGCCCCTGGCCCGACCAAGTGCAATACTGAGAGGGCAATACTACACTGTGATCTTAGCCAAAATGCCGAGAAGCCTGTAGTTATAACGTGTTGGTATGGGAGCCTGTGTTATAACGTGTTGGTAGAGAAGCCTGTGTTATAACGTGTTGGTATGGAAGCCTGTGTTAAACGTGTTGGTATGGGAGCCTGTCGTTCAGAAAGCAGTGTCCTTTCTGTTTACTCTAGCGGCGTGATGGCCTCACCCAGTCGAACATTCTGGTGCCAGTCAAGATTCCTACTCTATTTATAAGTCTACATGGTCGATCTTTCTTGTCTACCGCCGCCCAGGAAGCCTGTCCCCCCCCCCCCCCCCCCCCCCCCCCCCACACACAACCCACCCTTTACGCTTTACTATCGTCTTGACCTGGCTGTCACCCACCAGCCTATTACGTCCACTCACCTTTGTGCGTTCACAAGTTGTGCGTCTCTGGCGAGCATTTGTTCAGTTTATTTCATTGGTAGCCGTTAACTCTTAACTAGCGTTGTCTGTCCGTACTTGTTATTAACTCTGTCTGTTATCTATATGTAATAAGGAAAGTGACACCCATGAGTGCACGCATGTGCATATCGAGTGGATGGTCGATAATAACTATTGGAAACAGTCTATTCGTTTTCAGAATTTACACACAGAAGCCATAAATAACAGATCGCTCAGTGTGTTGCCTGGAATATTTCACAGCATATCGTTGGGTGCATGTCGTAGAGTTATATATCATATGAAATGAATATATGTTTTGCATATCCTTTACAGGACATCGCTATCAACATCAGCATCTTTCCGCTGATTGTTGATTTCTTGACAAGATTGCCATTGCTGCTGAGCGACCGGCTCCATACTCTCATAAGTCACTGGCGCGACTCGAACCGCTTCCAATTCTCGTGCGTGCGCTCACGTCAACCACAAGAGTATTCGGGGTTAAGGAGAAAGCTGCTAACCCTCGGCCAGGAAGGCGGCATGAAATTAAAAGATGAATCTGTTATCAATGCGCTAGCTTAATTGTATAACCCACATGAATGTGCGATAACTGTATGGATAACAAATGTTCTAAATTCGAACAGTAACAGAGACTGTATGCTATGTATTTCAGCCAATATATGATTCACGTTAAACGATGTATAACTATAGTACGCAGGTGACGAGATTCAGTGAAATATTCCAGGCAACACATTATGCAACCTTGTGTTTCACAGACTAACTCTACTTTGGTCTGTAAGATATTTGGGTCCATTATCTCATGTACTTAGTGATTCCCAAACTGTTACTGTCTAGACCACAAGCTAGCAGCATCAAGCAAACATACTATAATAACTTTCTTGATAACCTCCCCGTGGCTTAGGGAAATAGTGAGACGCAATTTTATCATTTCCCAACATACCGAGTCGAGGGTTCGAAATCACCCGCGGGCTGAAAGCAGACCACTATGCGTTGTTTTCGATCGTACGAGGCGTCGGCTGTTGTGAAAGCAATGCCAAAGTACTGAACAAAACTGCCTAGTAATTCACCAACAGACAGTAAGTAAATAGCAGGACAAATTGCAGCGCCCTGAAAGGACATGCAACTCCCTTTTTATCGTTCTCAATATTAGGTCTAATGAAACTTCAGAACCTCGCCGCCCCGTTGACCTTTCCGCTATAAAGTATCGTATAGCATGTTTTAGAATCTGGGCCAAGTTATCTATCTCCCCATCTGTCGTAATCCTTAAGTTGCGTCAGATTTCTGCGATACGGTATCTCCATCAGCTGTAATGTCTTGTTCTTGTCCTGAAACCTGGGATAACTGCTTTAATTTACAGAGAATAAAACACAAGCAGATTATTATGGCACGATTACAACCTCAGAGAACTGTAACAAAAAACATCCAGTGGAGTATACGATCCCTTAGTGACGTTTTTATGTATGAGTCTGTCAGAGACATAAATCGTAAATATCGCAGCGTCTGACTTTGTGGCCAGATCAACGACACAAATCGATAATTTAAAAAAAAACAACCTCATTGGGCGCCTCCAAAATACATAAAAAAACTGTACAATACTTGCCAATATCTTTTTTTCCCCATATCCTCTACAGGACATCGCTGTCAACACCAGAATTTTTACCGCTGTCGTTGATTTCTTGGCAAGATTACGCTCAGTTGTTTGCCATTGCTTTCTGAGCGGCTGGCTCACTTAACCCTAAGTTACCAACGCGGCGAGAACCACCTCCAATTCTCGCGCACTGCGTTACCCCATGTGGATAAAAGGGATCACTGCCAATATCTGCAACGCCTAAATTAGTGCAATAGAAGAACAATAAATTTTCGAAAAGCAAAACAAAACCTACGCTCTTGTGATACCGAGGCCCACAAGGCAATCAAAGATTAGTATCACTGTAGCCTACCATGCGTGTAAGGAAGGTTAGCGTGCGACTTGCTGCCTCATCCCGTGAAACACATAACTGCACAATCCAACTGTAGTGTTGACAGGTCTTCAACAGGCTTACAATTGGTGGGCTGGTGGCCTATGCTCCATTTGGAAATGAAAAGCTGAAGAAGAAAACAGAACTGTACCTCAACGTGTTTTTGTTCTTTCTTGTGTAAGTTGACTATATACGGCTCCGTGGCAAAAGAGTTACGGGCGCAGTTCATAATCCCGCAATCGCGTTCGAAACACAGCTGCGGGCGATTTGGCAGCAAAGCACCTTGCATTTTTTAAAACAGAATGAAATGATATGGGTGCCTGTAGTTCAGAAAGCAATGGCTAACTACTGAATATAAACTTGCCCGGGATTCACGAACAGCCAAAAAATGCTGTGATTGACTGCTACGTCCTGTAAAGGATATGCAAATAACTTTAAAGTGGACTATGAATATTACATTTTCGTACTTGTGACTTTGTTTTAGTAAAGCTAACCGATTCTGCTTCTTTATTTAATTTATTGGAAACGAATATTATCATAATGTAGAGAACAGATAATGGAGTATATTTTGCGTAATAAGTCCTTGTCATTGAAAGAGTTCTGGTATATTACATAGAAACAAGTTTAACATATGGCTGTTCCTAGACAATTAGTAAACAGGCGAAATAATTCATAGGAGCCTTGGAGATGCGGTTTTATAGAAGATTACATAAAATTAAATGGACAACCAAAATGAGCAATCTGGAAATTTCGAGGGAAGCTAAGTCACAAAGACAACTTGTCATGAGCATCAGAAAGAAGCAATCATCTGTTTCGTTTTGGGCCACATTATAAGAAGACAAAAACTGGAACATGTTGTGAAAACCGGGATGATTTGTGGAAAGAGAGATAGAGGGAGACAGCGTGAGAAAATTCATGACAGTCTTGTGTCATGGCACGGAAGGGAGTCAAAACGCCAATTGATCTATGCCGTGGGAGATTGCAGTTTCTAGAGATGCATAATCGCCCACGCCAACCGTCAAGGCACTGGATTATGATGGTGATGATAGTACAGATGGTGAATGAGTTCTACTCCAGTTTGAAAGTCCCGAGAAACTGCTGGGGTCCAGGCTTATACTCTTATCTATTGTGAGTGAAGAGAGGTTGCCTGACGACCTGCCAGCAGGAACCTGGGATGAGGTTGAAGGCTCAGAATGATAGCTTGGGGAGAATGGATGACTGGATTTAGTTATGTCTTGAAAAAA
Source organism: Cepaea nemoralis (assembly GCA_014155875.1). Classification (NCBI taxonomy): domain Eukaryota; kingdom Metazoa; phylum Mollusca; class Gastropoda; order Stylommatophora; family Helicidae; genus Cepaea; species Cepaea nemoralis. Next base: position 763,558 of record JACEFZ010021550.1, on the reverse strand, counting down.
AAAAGATTGGTATGTTGTTTCAGCACGTGAAGTTCGTCTTCCTTTGTCTCGAACATCCCCTTAACAGTTTATACTGCCTTTTGGGAAAATATTTGACTGAGCACTTTTGTTCGAGCAGGGAAGCATCATTTCCCAATTTGCAACCACCTTCTCTGCCATCGGGCCATTGACTAAAAAGAGTGAAAGCAACGAAAATTCGACACTTGATTGTAAATGTAAAGTGAAAAGAGCGTGAAGCGATGAGGAGGGAGGCAGTAAAAGATGTTTGCCTGTGAAAAGATAATTCAAGCATCTTTTTAACGCAGCGGCTGTACAGCCCATCTTAAATCATGTAAGACCTTCCGTGATGTTTCTTTTCAGTCATAGTTCGTCAAAAAGGTAGAGTGCACGCGTTTTTCTCTCTCTCTCTCTCTCTCTCTCTCCCTCCCCCTCATCCCTGTGTGTGTGTGTGTGTGTGTGTGCGTGTGTGCGTGTGAGTCTCTCCCCCTCTCTGTGTTTACATAATTATGCCAGAATAAAACAAGACCATAAGTTGCATCTAAGTCCCAAAGAAAAAGAGGAACAGTCTTGTATAAATGAATATTAACTAACTCGATCTATGACTCACACATGTGACCAACAAAATAATAAATGTACTTGTGCACTATTAAATTCCTGTTGAAGGATGTGGCTATTGGGATACTGACGCACGATCAATAAAGTCAGATGCGGAGAGGAAAGAAATGTCTAGATGGCAAAAGGTCCTTCAGACTTTGAGAGCTTTCAAAAGAGAAAAGGCAGTCTTCTAAATAATTGCTTTCTGTCGAACAGAGGAAATTACCAGAGTAATTGGAGCTACCTACTTCTTGTTGCAGAGTGGCACGGGTGTATGTGTGACACAACAGTCGTCTTAACTTACTGCCTTCTCCTGCTCCGCATGTGATTATACAATGTGAATGTTTACATATACAAAGCTTCCACTTCTACACTGTATATGTCATTTTCTTTAAATTGTAAAACGTGTTTTCGCGATATAGTGTCTTCTCATTAACTATACAGTACCTCATAGTTTCTACTGTCCCGTTTCTTAATTCTAAAATTGCCAAGGCTTCCTTTTCTAAATGGGCCAGGGTTTTCCCCTGCTCTACCCAGCGTCTTGTTACCTAATACACAGGGATAAAGAGTCGTGAAATTGCTCTTCGGCTGTAAGGAATGAGCACTTTAGCTTTTAAACTTCAGATGTGTTGATGGCTTGGTAGTAGGATAGTTCCCTACATCGGTCAGTTGGACTTAAACGTTTACTTCATAATCCTAGAGCCTAGAAAATCAACCTGGGGTTAATAGCTATGTCCTGAATAGGACATGGATTTATGTTTACACCGTGTCTTGTTACCTAAACCATGGAAGTAAAGAGCCGTGGCTCTGCTTTTTGTCAAACAGTAACGTCGCAATGTTTTATGCATCTGTATTAGCTGTTTTCTGTTTGAAGCCTTTGATTCACGTTCACGCTGACAGACGCCACTTTAAAACATTAGCTGCCATTAGTCGCTATAATTTACTTACTTCAAGCAATCGGAAACAGAACTTAAATAAGCTCTGATTAGTGCAAATCACCATCATCATCATCATCATCATCATCATGTACCATGATGTACGTTTGCGTATGCGTCCATGTCTGTCCACATATTTCTGTCCTTGTTGTCATGAATGACTTCTAATGATGATACTCCTCCATGCCATTATTGAATCTAATGTCTGAACGAGAAGTCATACCACAAGACACAATACATGCGATACAAATGATAAGGGTATAACTATCATGAAAAATCCACTCCATTGCACTCGAGACAAGTCCACTAGCACACAGTCTCTCCCAGCAGATATTGAAGAGTGTGGGCGCTGATTGTCCCCGTTGCCGGCTGGTAACACGGCAGGACTGTCCACACCTGCGGCCATTGCGCTCAGTTCTAATGTCTATGTCTCCTCACTCTAACAACCGTACTATACAAGATTCATTAAAGGGTGTCCCGCCTTACACCAATCTGTAATTTCTTCCTTGAATAATATATGAATGAAATAATGTATGAAAGAGGGTGATACAAGGGCAGAATGTTAGACGGGCCTGCGTGCCCAATTCTTAACACTTTGAAAATAAAGTTTGTTCGTTCGTTCTGTCCAGCCTCTTTATCCACTAATAGTCTTAGTTAGTCTTTCCTCTTGAGCCTAAGGCGGCGCATAGGGCAGAAGTCCTGTCTCTCCATGCTTGGCGGTTCGCTGCTACCTGTTGTAGATCTTGGATATTTACTTGGCCATTGAATGAGCCTTCTCTAATGATGGTTCTACGCAGGGTCTCTCTTGGTCTTCCCCGTTTTCTTTTCCCTACTGGTGACCATATGAGGGCTTGGTAGGGGAGTCTTGACTTGTCCATTCTGAGTACATGGCCGATGTAGTTCCAACGGCGTCTTCTTATGAAATTGGATACTGTATCTTGCTTTGTCTCTTGTCTTATTTGTGAATTGGTTCTGAAGTCTGTCCAGTGGATGTTTAGAAGTCTTCTAAGACATTTGTTCTCAAAATTGTCTAATTTTTTATCTAAAGCTACCGTTGATTTCCAACTTTCACATCCATACGTTAACACTGGAATCACACAATAGTTGAAGATTTTAAGTTTTGTGTCTTTGCTGAGTGTCTTTGACTTCCAGATGTTTGACAGTTTATTGAAGGCACTAGATGCCAGTGCGATTCTAGATGATATTTCTCGTGTTGAGTCCCCTGTAGATGTTATTTTGATTCCTAGGTATGTGAAGCTGTTGACTTTTTCAAGAACGTAGCTGTTCAATTTGGTGTCATCTGAACTGTTGGTAAGATCAACAGTCTTTGTTTTGTGGTGTTAATTTGGAGACCAATTTGCCCTGAAACATTTTGGAGGTGTTTTATTTTCTCTTGGGCATCCGGGTGTGTTGAACTCAAAAGCACTATGTCGTCGGCAAAGTCCAGGTCTTCTAGAATTTTGTCAACCCAATGGATACCCATTATCCACTAATAGGTGCCAGGTAATAGCTGCCAGTTCTAGCAGCTCTAATGCATTGGATTCAGACAAGAAGATCTGTCTGGCAGTTCTAGCCGCTCTAACGTTGTGGATTCAAACAAAAAGATTGGTCTGACAGTTCTTGCCGCTCTAATGCAGTGGATTCAAATAAGAAGAAGAAAATACATGTTTTAACTTGTTTGCAGATCTCATATAATTTTTATTTTGTTGCACAAAGCTGTTCATTATTAAAACTAAAGGTAATGCCAATATCGCGGCGCGTACTGTCGTATCATATAATCTGTTAGCACTACACATATACTAAAAATGTTTTGCATATCCTTTACATGACATCGCTGTCAACATCAGCATCTTTCAGCTGATTGTTGATTTCTTGGCAAGATTACGCTCAGTAGTTTGCCATTGCTTTCTGAGCGACCGGCTCCATACTCTCATAAGTCACTGGCGCGACTCGAACCGCTTCCAATTCTCGTGCGCTCACGTCAACCACGAGAGTATTCGAGGTTACGGAGAAAGCTGCTAACTCCTCCACCAGGGAGACCGACACACATATACTATAATATAGAAAATGAAAAATTGAAAAAGAAAAATTAATGCGCACCTTATCTCAGAATCCCAAGCTGTGATACGGTAGAATTTTGATAGCTTGACGAATTGTGAGTGATGACGAAAACTTGCTACGAATTATTAACTTTGTAGCAAATTAATAGCAAGCTATGTCAGCCACTGTTATTGATAGCTCGTCTGTCGGTTGCTTCATAGCCCTAATTCCCATGTGGGCATTGGGTTGGATCCATTGACGTATGATTCAAGGATATGATTAATTCCAGCCTGTCTGGAGTGCTTTGCTAAATTATGGCTTGACAAAAGTACATTAAAATCATGGCTTAACAACGGTACATTTATATCATGGCTTGATGCCAAATGGTGTATTAGATATAACAATAAACATCAGCAAAACTCGTTGTCCAGGTAGAACCAATTGAACAGAATTCCGAAAGCACTGTGCCAACAGCATTGACAACTAAAGCCGGCAGACATGTCCATGATGTCAATATTTATTTCCTGCGAACAGCTTGTGACAAATATGAATAATAATACTAATAATCATCAGAATACCGTTCCTGTACAGCCAGGAGGGCCGGTATCGTAGCAATAAACATAATCACACAGCTGAACCTAACTATTCAAATCCTAAGACAATGTCTCACCGCCTAGCGTCAGTTCAACTGCCTCCTACCGATTGACCGTTCTGTCACCTTGGCCATTCTCGCCGAGTCCTAATTTATACATTCATGGCCAGCTGTTGGTCCTGACTGAGAGGAATAATGCTTTAACGATTTAGCTCTTCTACCAAGTAGTTCCTAGCTATCACTGCCATGTCCTAAAGGCTTGTTGACAATCTTCTCTCCTTTAATAGACTCATGCCGCTTTCCGTGCCGCCAGCCCAAGCTCTGTCTGTTGTTGCTAAACTATCACGTTGTGACGTTTTCTACCTTCTCACGTCACGTAGCGACTTTTTCTATCTGTTGGTTCGAGACTACTTCTCAGATTATTTGTGACTTATCCATTACGTCATTCATCATGACTCGCTACATGGCACTTGACAATGGTACATTAAAATCAGGGCTTGACAAAAGTACATTAAAATCATGGCTTGACAAAAGTACATTAAAATAATGGCTTGACAAAAGTACATTAAAATAATGGCTTGACAACGGTACATTAAAATCATGACTTGACAACGGTACATTAAAATCATGGCTTGACAAAAGTACATTAAAATAATGGCTTGACAAAAGTACATTAAAATCATGGCTTGACAAAAGTACATTAAAAGATCCTTGTCCATGACCAAATAAACTACTACAGATCTTTTAGTGTGTGTGCGCGCGCGCGTGTGTGTGTGTGTGTGCGTGCGTGCGTGCGTACGTGTGTGTGTGTGTTCGTGTATCTGTGTGTGTATCTGTATAAAATAAAGTAAAGAAAATTATTTAGACGTTTCGACGAGACATATTGGGTATATAGTGCTAGCTCCACATTGTTATAGAGGAACCGACCAACCGACCATATAACCAGCAGCGCTGAAATACATAGGGGATAGAACACGTTATAGAGGAACCGACCAACCGACCATATAACCAGCAGCGCTGATATACATAGAGGATAGAACACAGTATAGAGGAACCGACCATATAACCAGCAGCAATGATATACATAGGGGATAGAACACGTTATAGAGGAACCGACCAACCGACCATATAACCAGCAGCACTGATATACATAGGGGATAGAACACGTTATAGAAAAACCGACCATATAACCAGCAGCACTGATATACATAGAGGATAGAACACGTTATAGAGGAACCGACCAACCGACCATATAACCAGCAGCACTGATATAGAAAGGGGATAGAACACGTTATAGAGGAACCGACCAACCGACCATATAACCAGCAGCGCTGATATACATAGAGGATAGAACACGGTATAGAGCAACCGACCAACCGACCATATAACCAGCAGCGCTGATATACATAGAGGATAGAACACGGTATAGAGGAACCGACCATATAACCAGCAGCAATGATATATATATATATATATATATATATATATATATATATATATATATATATATATATATATATATATATATATATATACATATATACATATATATATATATATATATATATATATATATATATATATATATATATATATATATATATATATAGGGGTTAGAACACGTTATAGAGGAACCGACCAACCGACCATATAACCAGCAGCGCTGATATACATAGAGGATAGAACACGGTATAGAGGAACCGACCATATAACCAGCAGCAATGATATATATATATATATATATATATATATATATATATATATATATATATATATATATATATAGGGGTTAGAACACGTTATAGAGGAACCGACCAACCGACCATATAACCAGCAGCACTGATATACATAGAGGATAGAACACGGTATAGAGAAACCGACCATATAACCAGTAGCACTGATATACATAGGGGATAGAACACGTTATAGAGGAACCGACCAACCGACCATATAACCAGCAGCACTGATATACATAGAGGATAGAACACGGTATAGAGAAACCGACCATATAACCAGCAGCAATGATATACATAGGGGATAGAACACGTTATAGAGGAACCGACCAACCGACCATATAACCAGCAGCACTGATATACGTAGGGGATAGAACACGTTCAGTAGCTTGTATAATAATGAAACAAGCGACATGAACTAACAGAGATGTTTTACTGGTTACTCAATAAATTTACACATTTACAACTGAAGATGTAGCCAAGGCAAAGAAAGGAAACTCGTCGATGAAAAAAAAATAAGGAACACGTACTTATTAATTTTTAAAAAAATCCTTGCTGAATTATTATTATTATTATTATTATTATTGTTATTATTATTATTATTAAGGGCATCAGAGAAAAACAAAACTATATTAAAACACTACGGGCATGTAAGGACTTTGAGTTTGAGCTCCTACCCGTGGCTGAAAAGAACTCCTGATAATAAGGGTACCTAGAGTGATGTGATTGAACGCTCTCACAATCAGTCTTCTGACCTATCTAACCTAATGGTAAAGATGATGAATATGACCAGCAAAGAAGCTTTAAAATTTGAAACATAAACCGCCAGGACGATAGATACTCATCCCTGGAGAGGAGGTCTTGCATACAGCTTTAGATTTTATCACATAATTCATATGGGAGAAGGGAAAAGAAACTGCGGTGAAAAATACTTAAAATCGTGTAGTAACATACACAAAACTGGCATTTGTAGTTCAAGCATGAAGTTTTGTGTGATAAAGCAACGAGTTAATTTATCAACTTAGATATGGACTGGAACTGAAAGTTATTAAACCAGAAGGAATTATGCCATGACGTTTTGTGTAATAAAGCAACATGTTTATCTACTTAAATATGGGCAGGAACTGAAAGTTATTAAACCAGAAGGGATAGAGCCATGAAGTTTTGTGTAACACAACAACATCATGTTAACCATCTTTGGTTTGGAATGGCTTGACTGCTTAGTTGACTTCATATTCAGACTCAACTACAGGCGGTCCGATTTTTAAAAAAAAACAACAACAACAGAACCCAATATTGTTGGTTGGTTGGTTGGCTGGCTGGCTGGCTGGTTGATTGTTGACCGGCTGGCTGGCTGGTTGGCTAATTGTTGACAGGCTGGCTGGTTGGTTGGCTGATTCGCTGGCTGGCCGGCTGGTCGACCAGCTAACTCGTTGGTTGGTTGATTGGTTGCTTGATTGACTGCTTGGTTGGCTGACTGGCTGATTGTTGGTAGGTTGGCTGGCTGGCTGGTTGGTTGGTTGGCTGATTGTTGTGCTAGGACAGGCCGGGTGTCTGAATCATAGTTATCATCAAGTGCCAGCTGGAGTAGGCGTTCATGTCTCTCCACAGATCTCGGCCTTTGGTGTTCTGGATCAACTCTGCTTATGATATTCTCCCACGCCACTGTCTCCAGTCCATCACCATCATTTATCTTGGTCTGCCTCTGCCTCTGCCTCGTCCCCTTGATCTAAATACTGCTAACTTATTTCTTCCCAGCGAATTCATCATCTTATTCGCATCTCACCGCTTCTCGGTTTGACATATTGGCTTTAACGGGTTTGTTCCACAGCTGTCACTTCTTGCCGGCCTTCTCTCCCGGTATCTAGAGATTGGAGAATGAATGAAAGGAAGACCTTAAATGTGTTGATTTTTCAAATGTCAGTTTTCCCTTCTTCAACTGGATGTTGAAATAGGAACGCTTTTAATGAGGAAAAGATCAATATTAGGCTTCGCAGAGTTTGTGGGCTTGTTTTCTCCAGTCTAGAACTCGTTTTTTTTCCAATATTTTATGTTGCGTTCTCCTAAATTATATCATTACATTCTCCAAGCTATGAGAATGTGTCTGCAAAACTATATCATTGCATTCTCTAAGCTGTGAGAATATGTTCTGCAAAACAATATCATTACATTCTCCGAGAAAACTCCATCTCATAGTGGTGTGTGCACTTACCTGCTGAGACAGTGGTCCCGGTTGAAACCTCAGCAGAGGCAGGATTAATTTTCTTCCCGATCAGTACGGTTATGATGTCAGCTCAGCCAATAAAAGTGCGATTTCAAAAATGTCTGGTGAATTCTTTGGGAAGTAAAGTTGAAAAAATACATCCTGGCCTAGAACATGAGAGGGTCTAACATTTGACACTCAACAGCATTTCTATTATAGGACTAACTTTAACCTTTTTACATTCTATAAAACAATTTCTTCACCTGTTCTCAAAACGGTGTCATTACTTTTTCTAAAAAGTATATCATTTCCCTTTTCTCAAAGTTCGAGGGGTTGGGGGTTGGGGGAGACCAAGATAGAATATGCTGGACAGTCTGACATCATGGCATGGGGGAACATCAGAAATAAATCTGTAATAACTGGCAGTACACGAGAACGAGGACAACGGACGGATATGATCTTGGACTATACGATATCTTTTCTTAAAACCGTGCGATAACTATTTCCCAAAGCTGTATCCTTGCCTATACCACGACGATCATGGTATGTCTAGACTCTTAAACAGTAAACAGAAGGAATATATCAATTAGTTTTATAAACTATTAAGCGTAACATTAAGAATAATCTTTACTACTGCAGCTACTACACTTGGTTGTTTCTGTTACGATACTTGAGGTTTCTTTTGGTGAATCTGTATCTGTCTAACTGCTCTGAATTCTCTTTCCTTGCCCTTTCTCTTTTTCAAAGCATTGTGCGCTTGTGTGAAAAACATTGTTTTTTCTAAACCACCATTTGTTTGTTTTCGAGTTGTTGTTTTTAAAGACAAATTGTCTAGTAAATTATGCTAATTGACTTCATCAAGGTGTGTGTGTGTGTGTGTGTGTGTGTGTGCGTGTGCGCGTGCGTGTGTATGTGTGTGCGGGAGCGTGCGAGCTCGTGCGCGTGCGCGCGTCCTTTCTAGCCTCGAGTGCTATTAATTGTGGTTCATTCATTTAACCTGGTGGTTCATAGCGAAGGTTAATGGACGGTGTTTAATGCAGGAGAGCCTGGTATATGGTACTACGACATCTAGTCTGAGAATGGAGGTGGAGGAAAGCACTGCGGCGTTTCTCTGGTTGGAGGGCAAATAGTATACACATAACATGATTGTAACAGACTCACAGAACTTGCCATGAAGGGTTGAGACAGGCATGCTTCGTGCAGACTGGCATGTTTTAATGTTTTTTTTTAAAATCAAAGATAAGAAGCATCCATTTTATCTTTTCCCCATGACATACTGGTGTGTTGGGAAATAGATAGGTGGTCAGATTGGCTGGATATGAACAGCTGGGTGGGGTATTGGCACCATGAGGCAGATGGATGGGTGAATGTGTAAGTAAGTAAATGAGTTTATGACAAGCATCTGTCTAGGTTATGAGTTAAAATGTGATAAGATAACTAGTTTAGAAGAGCAGTAAACATAGACAAAATAGGACAAAAGTTTCCCGACCAACGTAATCCCTGCAATATTAAAAGTCCCGGTCAGCGCAATCGCGCCACCGCAAGCCGCTAGGGAAACAGGGAAACGACGGCGCTGAAAAATAACCGGATATAGGCTTGGTCAGACAAAGACGGGGGACTTTAATGTTAGGCTTCGAGACTGACCAGACGAATTTGATGGTGTAAAAAATATTGATGGTTAGTGTATAACGAACCATGAAGTCTACACTCATATTTCTAAAGTTTCGGAGGAGAAATTGACAAGACAACCAGACTTGTACTCGTATATTCTCCATGTGCAGCTTTAAACGACGAGTGTACAGAGGGCTCGCATGAGCTATTTGTTCTAGACAAGGGAAATCATGACTGTCCCGTCTCCGCAATGTCTGTCTATCATACACTTCTGTTGCTGTCATGTGCAAATACGAGGGACGGTCAGTAAGTACTGCCTCCAATTTTATTTTTGGTTTTTAAATCTATGTAAATACTTTATTGATATGCAATTTATTAATTTAGCGGGATTCCTCAAACACTCTTCTGCACTGTATATCACTACCATCCTATTTCAGTCACAAGCCACCAAAGAAGTTCTATTAAAGCAACGTAATGTCATAGAATTCCTCAGTGCTGAAGGCGAGACCCTGATTCGCATCCACGAACGTTTGAATATTGTTTATGGAGATTTTCAACAGTGGATGTTAGCACTGTCCGACGTTGGGTACGTCGTTGTGACGAAGCTGAAGTAGGTCAATCCTCACTGTCTGACGCAAAGCGGACTTGTCGTCCGTCAACAGCATTGACTCCACACAACATTCATCGAGTTGATGACATCATCCTGATGACCGTTCGATAATACTAGATGAACTGTTGTTTATTAGTAAAGGCAGTGCCCTGACCATCATTAGAGACCTGGGTTATTCAAAGGTTTGTGCATCGTCGGTACCCTGAATGTTTGTTGACAGACAGACATAAAGAAGCAAGGAAAACCATAGCCATTAACCTCCTGCACCATTACGAAATTGAAGGAAAAGGATTGTTATCGAAAATTGTGACAGGTGATGAGACTTGGTTTCATTCACGTGAACCAGAATCCAAGAGGCAGTCAGTGGAATGACATCACGCAACATCACCGACAAGAAAGAAATTCAAAATGTCACCATCTGGAGGGAAAGTTATGGCCTCCGTGTTTTGGGATGAGAAAGGTATGATTATTTTCGACTTCTTGGAACAGGGAAACACCACTGTCGTACGATAATACCACGCTACACACCATTAAACGCACAATTGATACGATTGGTGAATTTGGCTGGACATTATTATTACATACCCCTTACATTCCCGATTTAGCACCTTCAAACTTCCATCTGTTTGGACCACTGAAAGAAGATCTTCCTTCGCGGACATCACTTTGCGCTCACCGAGACCCTTAAACGCGCCATACGCTAGTGGTTTAGGAAAAGGACACACATTTTTTTCTTACCGTGCGGGAATACATGCCCTTGTGAGAAGATGGACAAAAACTCTAACGAATAACGGAGACCACATTGAGAAATAAATATTTAAAGGCTTCATTTAATGTGAATTTTATCTGTTTTTGTTCTCCCCCCGCCCCCTCTCTTTTTTTTTCTCTTATTGAATGACATTAAAATTTGCGAGGCATTACTTTTTGATCACCCTCTGTATATATACCGTGAATGGATCAACCTTGCAATCTTCCCCTTCTCAGCTTTTGGTCAGAGTATACACAGGAAATCTGACTTCGTCGGAGGCCACTTCTACTGAATCTTTAGCCTCTGTGGAAGTCACGTGCTGGTGATTGGTCAAAGTGCTTATTCCGTCCCTTGGACATCTTTGCCACATTCCATGGTAGGGACAAATCCATGACCCTTTTGCATGCCTTAAGGTTCCCGCGCATTGGGCACACGGAGCTAGATCACATTTTTAAAGTCCAGTTTGGTGTATCATGGCGACCACATTTACTTCCTCAGACAATTTATTGTACCCATTTTAGACTGGATCGTCCTGGAACTCCAAGTCAATTTAAACAATTCAAATCCGCCTCGATAAGGATCGACCTCAAGACCACCGCGCCGGCATACGAGTGTCTCGCCAATTCACTACCGCGGCTCCCTGGGACTGAGAGTTACAAGTTCCGGTGTTGCTTGTATTCTAACCACTTCCGGTACCAGCCATCTTACCTGCAGATGAATCTTACTTCGAGAATGTTTTCACCACACTTTTTAGCATTGCCTGTTCTCTCACTCAGAGCGGGCAGGTGTAACACATGAAACAGAAGCCAACTGGAAATGGTTGTGCTATTGTAATGTTCGCACTGAATTTGTTCCACACGTGTTTGTTGGTCAAGGTTATCTGCCGACACACTTGTGTGGTGTTTCCTGTGTGCTGAACCAGAGTTCAGTTTGTGTAACTCTTCATAGCTTGATGGGAAAGAAAAGCTTGATGAGAAAGAACTTCCAGCCCCTCCCTGATGGCTGTCTAACACTGCCCGATGTCTTGGCAGTCGGGGGTGCACTAGCAAAGTTGATAGTGGACTGCGCTGGCGATGTCATAAGCACGTTCGGACGCGGGTTCGACGCCTGGGCTGGCTCATCGCTTGCCAAAGTGAGGAAAAGATTGGCCACTTATTCTTCCTTGCTCTCGGCTTACACAATTTGATGGCATTATCATATCGCAGACCCATAGCAAGAAACTGCTTCTTGACAAGTTATTATTGTCTGGGCAGGCACGATAACCACTACGCCACTGCTGGTTGAGAAATGTAAACAGGCATCTATAGTTTCTCCTTACTCTATACACTCACAAACTATGCACATCTCCTCTTTCCTTACTGTACACTCAGAAATCATAGAACATCTTTTCTCTCCTTACTATATACTCACACATCATACAACATCTTTTCTCTTCTTATTATACACTCACAAACCATACATCTCTTCTCTCCTTTCTATACACTCACAAACCATACAGTATCTCTTCTCTCCTTTCTATACACTTACAAACCATACAACATCTCTTTCCTTAGTATACACTCACAAACCATACATCTTTTCTATCCTTACTGGTGTGTCCTTTGTGCACTCCAGGATTACCCGCTTGGCAGCATTCTGTATGCGCTCCAACCTTTCAAGCTAGCTCTTTGATACTGTCAGCAACCCCAAACCATACTCAATGATAGCATTTATTAACTGCTGAAAGAGCCTGCAAAACATCCTCTGATCTATCCCGGTTGCTGCCATCGCCCTCAATGCATGAAGTCCCCTACCAGCCTTCACCACCAAAGCCTCCACATGATCTTTAAAAGACTAACACCTGTCAAAGGTGATACCCAAGTACTTCAATTTACTCTCTCTACTAAGAGAGGTCTGGGGAGCTACAGGCCAGGAAAAGATACCTGGTCAAATGCAGCCACTTTTGCCTTTGATGTTTATGAGGGGTTCCAGAGTAGACAGGAAACGATGGCGGTAGCGCTTGATCTCGAGGATGCGTACAATAGAGTTCGATATGATATTTTGATGACCGCACTGATGGAGAAGGGGGTCAATCCCTGGTTGGTGAACTGTATAGCAGCCGTCCTGCACTCTCGTCGGGTTGCTCTCCGTCTAGGCGCATGGACCTCAGAGCCACATATGTTAACCCCGGGACTGCCACAGGGATCTGCAGTCTCACCGGTGCTCTTTAATGTGTATACGAGCAAGATTGCAAACCTAGAAGCACCAGGGGTTGGAAGAATACTAACATTTGCAGATGATATTCTTGCATATAGGCAGGGGAGAGATAGGGAGCAAACAGCCCAGGAGTTACAGGCGACAGTAGATAAAGTGATTGACTGGTGCACAGAAATGAGTGCTGTCATCCACCCGGAAAAGGCTCCTGTTTTGTGGTGCTCTCTGGACAACAGGATTGTAAGAACGGATGTCCCAAGCCTTGCGATAGATGGTAGAAATATCCCGCAGAGAGAACAAACTGAAGTATCTGGGGATCACATTTGACAGGAGCCTATCCTTCAAGGACCATGTAGAGACGGTCGTGACAAGATCTCAAAAGGGACTCAATGCACTTAAAACTATGGCTGCAATGGACATAGAGCAGAGAATGCTTTTCACACTATACCAGCACTTGATCCTCTCCGTAATTGATTATGGATTAGGTCTGCTCACTGTCTCAGAGAGTCAGCTGGTGAAGTTAGAGCGCATACAGAACGAAGCTATGTGGGTCATTCTGGGATGCACTAGAGACACCCCAGTAGTGTGTATGCGTTACATCCTTGGTCTGCCGACTGTTGCTGGTAGGCTCAAAGTGATGCAGGTGAAGGCATACCTCAGAGTAGCTGCAGACACAGATCACCCACTGCATGAGGCGCTGGACGCAGTTAAGGGTCAGCGACTGATAAGAGGGAAATCATGGATGGCTCAGGCGGAGGATACGATCAGACAGGTGTGCCCCTTGGAGAACATGAGGCGTGGAGAGGAGTGGGTCAGAGTGCCCAGCGGAGCAGTCAGACTTGTGCAGAGTTATAATCACATTAAGCCGGGAGTGCAGGGAGTGGCCAGCAGGGGCCACGGAAGTGGAAATCCAGCAACTAATTCAGGACAGTGCTCACTCGAGTGATGTGATTACCTACACGGATGGTTCGGTGTCAAGAGGTGAGAGAAGTGGCTGGGGGTTCATAGGCAAAGCTAATGGTCGATGTTTGGGGCAGGAGAGCCTGGCATATGATACCACAACATCCAGCTTAAGAATGGAAGTGGAGGCAGTCACTGCGGCTCTCCGCTGGATGGAGAATACGACACACACACATCGTGATTGTAACTGACTCAGAAAGTATGCTGACGAGGGTGAGGACGGGCAGACTTCGTGCGGAGTGGCTTGCTTCGCTTTGGAGGTCACAGGTGACAAGCATCGCCTGGATCTTTTCTCCGGGGCATGCCGGTGTGCTGGGAAATGAACAGGCGGACAGATTGGCTGGTTCTGCAGAACTTGGTGGAGTATTGATACATGACAAGGCAGACGTGGTTGCGGCCTTGTGGGAACACGTGCACACCTCGAAGGAGCAAATGGATTACCATGGTCTGGCAAGAATGAGACAACGAGGAGTGACGAAGGGATCTGGCCGATGCTCAACGCTCAGAAGAAAGGCGAGACGGACTTATAATCAGATTGCTACTGGTACTATTAGTGTTGGAACTCTTCGCTGGCTGCTGAGGATGGGGACGGAGCACTTATGGGAATGCCCCGAATGTTGTGATGTCGATTCCTAAATCAATCAATCAATCAATCTCTACTAAGAGGACATCCATTCAACATAATACCTGGGACATCTGCCTTGACGATCCGGTTATCCAGGGAGTACCACATAACCGATGCTATGTCTGGGTTTATAACGGCCCCTGCGTCACTGCACCACTCTGCCACCCTGTTTACTGCCGTCTGTAAGTCTTTCGCCAAACTGGCCCTGTCTCTGCCCTGTCTGTACACCAGCACATCATCTGCAAATGTCAAGATTCTACCCACACCAGGTGTCTCAATAGCTGCGATTTTACTGGTGTAGACATTAAAGAGCACTGGCGACATGGCAGATCCCTGTGGCAACCCAGGTGTAATAGTCCAGGGGTCAGAAGTCCAGGAACCCATGCGCAGTGCAACCTTACGCCCATAGAGGACCACCGCAACCCATCTGACAAGGCAAGGGCAGACCTCCATGTCCAACAGTGTGCATGTCAACCGATCATACCCGACCCTGTTATACGCATACTCCAGGTCAAGAGCTACCGCCACTGTCTCTTGTTTATCCTGGAAGCCCTCGTAGACATCTTGACGGATAGGCATAGGGTCCTTTAGGCCAAATGGTACCTGATAGTTGCTGCACGAAGCCATGTATATGATCAAGGGTCATAGACTAAGACGAGTCAGGCACTGGATGGCACAGGCGGAAATATCTATTCGTCAGGTTTGTGATCTGGAGAACATCTATCATGAAAAAGAGTGGGTTGAAGTTCCGGAAGTCATGATCGACTCTCTTAGTGTTACCTGCATCTCTTGGTGGTAGATTGCCTATGGACAAGGGGGAGGTGGTCATGCTTTTGTGGGATGGGGAGAAGGCGGGGGAACAGATTGAGAACCCATATGTGGAAAGAATGAGATTACAGGGGATCGGTAGGGGTTCTGGAAGAATCTCAAAACTGAGAGGGGAGACCAGGAGAACTTTAAATCAGATAGTGGTGGGAACGATGTGTAGTATGACTCTTCACTGGCTGTTGAACAAGGGGACGGAGCTCATATAGGAATGTCCAAAGTGCAGTGATATCAGTTCTTAACTCAACTCAACTATATCATTATTATACACTCACAAACCATACAATATCTCTTCTCTCCTTACTATACACTCACAAACCACACAGCATCTCTTCTTTCCTTACTATACACTCACAAACCATACAACATCTCTTCTCTCCTTACTATACACTCACACACCATGCAGCATCTCTTCTCTCCTTACTATACACTCACAAACGATGCAGCATCTCTTCTCTCCTTACTATACACTCACACACCATGCAGCATCTCTTCTCTCCTTACTATACACTCACAAACCAGACATTTCTTCTCTCCTTACTATACACTCACATACCATACAACATCTCTTCTCTCCTTACTATACTCTCACAAACCCATACAGCATCTCTTCTCCCAACAATAATCTCCTGACTTTTAGACAGCACTCAGCCCGTATACCTTTATCTTATCTGTTCCGTGAGCCGCTATCGGCCGGCTCAGTCTTCCAGCTTACAGTCGTGAGACCGCACACTCATCAACATTACATTCCACTTTTTAACCCTATCTAAACTCTGGCTCTGTTTTTATTTTCCCCCACCCAAATTCTTGTACGTACATTGTAACATTGTAATGTATTCTTTTAGATATTCCTCTGTATTTATTTTAAACACAGATGCCATAAACAATATGTTGCACGCACACAGATATGTTGCTACAAAACAATAAACTAAAACACAACACAACACAATACAACACAACACAACACAATACAACACAACACAACACAATACAATACGATACGATATAATACAAACCAATACAATACAATACAATACAATACAATACAATGGCTGTATTTTTATAGAACTTGCAGTGGCTGCTGGTGTTCTAGTGACTGCGGTTTCCATCGACGATGAACTGTATTTGTTTTGGAGAGCTTTTGTGTTGGCATTCTGGCAACTGCATTATGTGCAGTGAAATGCTTTTACATCTGTCCACGGTTGTTTGTAGCGTGAACTGCATGTTCGGAAAAAATGGCGGCTGTCTTCGTCGCAGAATGGACTGGTTTGCCTTATGCAGTAAAATGTGGCTGCTGATTTTCTAGTGACTTCCGCTTCCATCGTAGATGAACTGTATTTTTCGTGGAGGTCATTTGTGTTGAAATTCTGACGGCGGTATTATGCACAGTGTACCTGTGCGGGATGTTGGCTTGTCGAGACACCTATCTGTTCCACTTTTCACATGGGGCAGTGAGGAGCATTTCATGTGATATTCATTGGCACACGAACGGAGCATAATGGGGACGACCCGTTGCTGTGAAGTTGGAACCGTGACTAACTAACAATGCATCACAACACAATACAATACAATACAATACAATACAATGCAATACAATGTGATGCAATACCTTACGATAAGAATACACTACGATACGATAAGAATACAATACAATACAATACAATACAGTACAATACAATACAATACAATACAGTACAATACAATACAATACAATACCTTACAATAAGAATACACTACAATACGATAAGAATACAATACAATACAATACAATACAATGTGATGCAATATGATAAGAGTACAATACCTTACGATAAAAATACAATACGATACGATACGAATACATTACGATACCATAAGAGTACAATATAATACAATACAATATACTATAATGCAATACGATACGATACGAGAAGAATACAATACAATACAATACAATAAATATTTGTCGTCACAAACGATATGTTGCGTGCAACATATTTTAGTGTTGCTTCTGTTTATAAATTCACCAAGGGAATGCATTGTCATAAATTTCTGAAACTCTGCATTTGTGTTTCGTGCTGCATGCCTCTCCAATAATTGTTTACTTCTTGTGAATCATGGGATTCAGCTGGTATCAGTTATTGAAGCACCAGCAAACTGACGTAGCCATTATCGAGAAAATATTTCGGATATCTTTCTTTGTGTTCCACGGTGTATTTTCTTGGGGGATAAACACACGGTATTGTTAACTGGTTCGTTATTTTTGCTTCGCGTTCGTTTTTAGTTTTTCAAAGACTAGTTGTTTGTTTTGTGTGCTGTCTGTCTAGCCCTATTTTCTTGATACTCTTGCTGCGTCTTACTATGCTATCTCATACAGGTTGAATTACATTTCGTGCCCGTTCCCTTCCGTTATCTTCTTTGTCTTGCATGTTGTTTCGTCTGTCTAGAGCAGAGGTTCCCAAACCACGGCCCGCGGGCCACTTGTGGCCCGCCAGCTGTAAGAAAGTGGCACGCGAGGCCTCGTTGTTTAATATGTTTTAATATATTTTTTTTAAATGCATTCGGAGCGCCCCGTCAGCGTGCGATAATTTACTCTGCTCGTGGTTGTTATGCTTATATATTATCGAATACGCCTGTTCAGTTCACAACGAAACGTTATGAAGTTCTCATATCCCAGCCTTGTCGACCAATCAGAGTACGCAAGGCGCCATGTTGTTGTCTGTTACGATGGTGCTCCGGATTTGACGGGTAAAAAGTCGGGATGTCTAGCATTATTGGAACAGTTTTTTTGGCAGCACTATATTAAAATATCATTATATCATTCACCAAGAAGCTCTGTGTGGAACGACTTTAAATCTGAAACATGTCATTGATGTTGTACTGAGATGTGTGAACAAAATTCGAAGTAAGGCGCTGAACGGGCGTTAATTCAAATAGTTTCTATCAGACCTGAAAGAGGAATAAGTTGAGTTACTGTTACACTGTGATGTCAGATGGCTATCTAAAGTGAAAGTTCTGTCACGTTTCTGGGCAGTGAAAAATAGTGTCTATCTGTTTCTGTCTGAAAAAATAAAATGCATTGCCTACAGAATGGGAATGTCCGCTGAACGATGACTGGCTTAATGACCTCACATATTAGGTGGCCATCATGTCTCCTTTAAACTCTTTAAATGCGAGGATCCAGGGGGGGGGGGGGGGGGAATATATTCACAAATTTGTGTGATGCATTTCTTCATTTAAAATGAGACTACGACTGTTTATCGGACAGCCGACTAAAGGGACTTTAGAGGCGTTTCCAACTTGTGGTGTAAAAGAAACTTGATTTGTTACAGTACAAAGTAAAAGTTAAAAGTCTTCTGGATATCTTTCAGTCGAGATTTCATGAGTTCACAATAGATGGAGTATAATGTTGCCCTCTTCATAAATCCGTTTGTATTTCTTATTGCCAAGCTCTGTCAATTACAGCAAAACCTTCAGCACGAAGTAATTTATGTGAAATGCAATTCTGCACTGAGATGTAGATTTCTGGAGCTGCTTGCTTTAAACTCAGCTGATCATATGATTTTCATTCTGGCTACTATTGCCTGTCGAACAATTTGAACACTTGTGTTCATTCGCCCAGAGATACATTTGTCGTTTTGGTTCGACTTGCAGATGCGAGCAGTCATTTTCCCCAATGACCGTTATAAAATAAAAAATAAATAAATAAATAAACCAGCACAGTTCCTGACTCATCGACATTAGCCTAGCTTCGCTTATGACTTTGGGCACGACAGATTTGTGCCCAGACATTGATAAAATGGCATCTAAACTTAAGTAACTGGTTATGAAGAACAGTTACAATTGTAAATTAATTACATTAATAGCGATTTTCGAAACTGATTAAAAATTTATTTTTAAATGAAATTTTGATTTTAAACCAACAAATGACCGCAGTGTATAACTGACACAGACTGCCTTTAAAGTTTTAGAATTTTGTTGACAAAAGTAAAGAAAGGTAAGACTGATATTGCACGACTTTTATAATTTTATAACGTTGTGGCCCGCTTATCTACCGAAAATAGTAGATATGGCCCTCTGCTTGAAAAGCTTGGGAACCACTGGTCTAGAGCTTATAGCTGCCCCCTGCTCCTGGCGTCCCTGCCCCTGATCCCTCCTTCTTCTTCGTCGTCGTTTTCGTCTTCTTCTTCATGTCGTCTTCATCGTCTTCTTCATCTTCGTCTTCTTTTTCTTGTTCCTCTTGATCTTCTTGTAAGCTAGCTCGTATTCTCGCCTAACCTTCACATGGCCATCATCTACTATCCCGTTTGTTCCATAACTCTACCAGTGTTTTCTTTCTCTATCCATATCCATAGCTACATGATGTTGGACAGTTCCTCTTGATGCCATAGGCGACAAGAGTTCTACACTCCCATAATTCAAAAAGTTGTCATCCTCTTTCATATTACAGTTACATCATATATCCTAAGACTCGGGGTCAATTCAACCTCATCACTTAAGGTTTGCTTCTGAAATTCCGGAATCACCATCTATGACCACCGGGCAAACCACCTGACTTCCTTTACACACTCCTGCCTGTTGGCATTCCGCGATCTCACCCTCAGCCCAAAGCCAAATGAACGCCACAAGCATTGATTAAATTACAGAGATAGTACACCGCCATCACCTCCAGCTGTGACACTCGCATGCAACCCGTGCTAACGTTGATGCCAGAGAGGTATTTAGTGTTGAGCTTTATAACACTGTATAGTATAGAACTTGCCGTGTATGTGAATGTGTGCAGGTTGAATCTGTGGTACCCACCACCCGATTCCATTTAATGGTGCTTTCTTTGCGCTCCCGTCCCCAACCTGCCTGCTGAATTTCCTCCTTCGTCTTTAGCTGTTTTGATCTTTTCTTAATTGAGTTAGCCATATCATGTTTTTGATCTATCTTTCGATATATCTCTATCAATGTGTATTTACGGAGGTTAGGCAAGCTTAAGCACTCACCAACTTACAGTATACCACAGCAAGCAGTGATGTCTGGACCAAATAGAACCAGAAGAAGAGGCCGTTCATGTAAACTACGGACAGAGGGAATAGAAGAGTCCATGGGAATCTCGATATATGAAGCCCATAAACAGGCATTCTCATGTTATTTATGCTTCACCCCAACTCCGCAAGTTACAAGAGGAACAAGATGAGATGAGATAATTAAGATGATTAAGCACTTACGTGACGGAATAACGAAGCAATGTTTTTGATACTTCTTCTTCTTCTGCTGCGTTCGTCCGGAATGTTGTTTTAGATGTAACTGCCTTGTGCCTGTTTACAACAGAGCTGCGATATTTGAACCTTTCGTCTGACACATCCAGCTTCTTGCATTTGTTGGCTGGGTTACCTTCTCGGAGTTTTTAATACGTGTTGAGACGTTGCGCTGTGTTGTGCTGGACAATGTATTATACTATGTGTCCAAAGCAACTGGCTGCTACGGTTCTGTGATGTGAAAGGGTCATCACATGTTATAGGCCTGAGCACACTGATGAATAGATGACCAGTCTTTCCCTCACATAGCGAGACGACGAACGTAGGCATTGAACTCTCCTCCCACCTCGCTCCTGACATTATCAGCGCAGCTCCCTGTCAAACAAAGCTAACGCGCTCGCTATGTATAGTGTTGGCTTATGTAAAGTTACCGTGTTGTGGGGTGTGCAAGAATGCTGTACGAAGTATGCTGCTTGTAAAGAAGCAATAGAAAAGGCCTGTGAATTCTTGTGATATGTACGATGATATTAGGCGCTAAATGCTGCTTACATATATTAGGGATGTTCATTTGAAACCCGTTCCAATATCTTTGTTACAAAAGCCTGAAAGAAACATTAACAAGTGTGGTAGAATTAAACAAAGCATTCATTTTGAATGAATTATACACCATAGGTTGGTCAGAAGAAGTTTCCGTAGGCATTCAGGCAAGCATCCGATTGCTTAGGTAGGCGGCGTGTGCCGTCCGCGAAAAAGGTTTGCGGTTGCTCACTGAACCAAGTGTTTACCGCGTTCGTTACGTCTGCATCTGTGTGAAATCGTTACTCCTTGAGAGCTTTTTTTAGAGGTCCGAACAAATGAAAATCACATGGTGACAAATCAGGACTATAGGCTGGCTGTTGCAGAATTTCCCACTTCTTCCTTGCTAATGCTTCCTGCACAATCTTTGCGACATGCGGACGCTTGACCCGGCCGTCGAAGATCTGTCGTGAACTGATATCCTTTCCGAAACATTCGTGCCCAGTCTGTCACTGTGGTCTTCGACACACATTTGTTACAATGAGGACGATAAAAGGTGAATACGAGGGTAAGTTAATAAGTAAGTCACAAATGGCTGTAGGAAAATAACTAAATATGATAACAACTTGAAACAAGTTTATTTGTATACATAACAGACTTACGCCAAGCCCATATCTTTTGCTACCACCTGCAGCGCTCTCCATGCCATTCTCATATTACTTATCTTTATCTCTAAATCGCTTGACTTTCAGATTCCCAGATTACTGCTGATGGCTGTGTAAGGTACTTACTTCCATTTGTCACAGTGGATTTACTGTCTCGTAGATGTCTGTTGATGACTGTGGAATTACGTCCTCTTAGATCGCTGCTGACGACTGTTTGTGTTTACTAACATTCTGTGACTGTCCCTGTATATCATCGTGCGCTGTGCCAACTGGCGTGGGCTACCACGCTTCTTCACAGCTCCAGTTCGGAGTGCGAGGCATCATGCGTAACTACTTCTCCAAGAACCCCCCCCCCACCCCCTCCCCCAACCTGTTGAAGTAAAGTATACGCGTACTCTCTCTCTCTCTCTCTCTCTCTCTGTGTGTGTGTGTGTGTGTATGTGTGTGTGTGTGTGTGTGTGTGTGTGTGTGTGTGTGTGTTATTCACCGCCTCCCCACGGCCATGTTTCCAATACAAGACAGGAAAAACAAAGAAGGAAAAGTCTACACAACACCAGAACACGACCGTCAAGAAATTGTCAGTCAGTAAAATGAGGAAGGAATGTTAGTAAACATTGAAGCTTCAAGCTACAGACAACGATAACTCCCTGGGACGGGGGGAGTCCTATACTTGCGTCATGAAACCGTTTGTGTTTTATTTCGAGATCCCACATTTCCCCCCACTTCACTTTTCTGTGATAAAACCGAGACAGATGTTCTCACTAGAGAGAAAAATGCGCTCATTTCTGCCAAGAGAGTGTGTATTCTGCTTGTAGGTCACCAGAATCTGTATATTTATCTTCTGGCTTGCTTCTTTTTTACCCGCGTATTTTGTGTGTAAGAGTTCGCTACTGTGTTAAATATGGGGAAAGTGATTGCAGGAGGCTCTCAGAAACTCCGTCGGAAGCACGGACATTGAAGGTGTCGTGCACCTTTCTGCTTTTACTTCTTTGTTTGCGGGATTTGTGACATGCCCGCTGTTGTGTGCTTTCCTAGAGCAGGATGCTTACATGTGAATTTTGTTTCATTGTGACAATTTAATTAAGCAATATTAACTCTTTTTTGTGACACATGCCACTGATAGTGGTGAGTAGTTCGGTGTCAAATACCTCAAAGCACTTCATCCGTTATGGGATTATACATTTTATATGACGTAAGTGAATACATCCGTTATGGTATTATACATTTTACATGACGTAAATAAATGCACGCTTTATTATATTCTGTGACGGCATGCGTTGTTTGACAGTTGGACCGTTACGCTGGCAATGGCCTGAGCGCGGTAGGATACCAGCTCTCGTCATTCGCCACTGAAAGGCAAGACTATACATGGTCCTCCTACAAAAGATGATGATCCTATCACTTCACACACACACACACACACACACACACATGCACAACAAGTTCCTGTAGGATTCTTTGAGCATCGTCGTGGCCAGTGGTCAAACCGCTTGTCTCGTCTTCTCAAGGTTGTGGGTTAGTTTTCTGGTGGCATCTTTCAGATCGTGCTCTGTACGACGCTTCCAGCGGAAAGAAGACCGAGCCATAGGGGATAGAACCGAATGCAATGAAGTCAACCCTCTTGGATTCGTCCATTCTGTCACGTGTGACTGTATTCTTGGCAAGCTGACCAATTTCTTTTTCTGGTAATAGCAAGAAAGGAAAGTGAAGGCACGCGAAGAAGGAAATAACAGACATAGATACTTAATGTGAGAACTACATGTGTGAAGCTACCAGTGATATAAGGACATGATATAAAGAGTTGAGGGGCTCTGACCAATTAGGAGCTAAATGATAGAAGAGGAAAACAGTTTGTGAGGAACATAAACCGCCTCACAGGGTACACAAGTTTTCTACATAATTCTCATAAACTTGTACGGCCTTACGCTAGCGTGAAACAAGTGCATACATGCCTTGACTGTACTAGATTTTGTCCAGCTCACGTAGCCATCTCTTCACTGCATGAATCACACCCTCATCATCATCATATCTTGTTCCAATGAGTTCAGTTTAAAGTGGACCAAAAAGGGAGCCAGCTCGGAGCTATAGAGTGGATGACGAAGAACAGTCCATCCCAATTTGGCAGTTGTCTCTAATTTTTTTTTTTCTGATTTATATGCTGGCGTGCATTGTCGTTTTGGAGCAACGGTTCTGTTGGAGTTTTGTTAGGCCGAACTCTGCTGAACCGCTTATTGTGTTTCGATAGTGTTTTGGTGTTAGCTTAAAAATTAATTGCCCCACTTCCTAGTATCACTTCTACAAAGAGCACACCATCAATACCACACAAGACAGTGATGATAACCTTTCCTGCTGATGGCATTGTCTTGAATTGTGCTTCATTTTTGTGATTGTGGATGACACCATTCCATTGTCTGAACTTTTGTCCCAGGCTCGAAATGATGACCTCAAGTTTCGTCACCTGTATCGATCTTTGATAAAAACGTTCTCTACTTCATCATAACTGCCCAACATTTCAGAAGACATGGTTTTCCTTTTAAATCTGTGCTGATTTGTGAGACTTCACGGAACCATTTCGGGCAAGCCTTTGAATATGTCAGAGTTTTGAAAATTGTAATCAAACTCCTCTTGTTGATTGCCAGATGTAAGACCAGTTGTTGCCTTCCTATGCGCCTATCATCACGAATGATGGCATCGGTGCCGTTCAGTATGTCTGGGGTAGTAGCCGAGGCAGAATGTCAAGGGCGGGGTAAATCATGCAGCTCCATATCTTCACTTTCTGAACCTTTAGATGCTCATATGGACTGCATTGCACAACTTCCATACACAGCATACACACATATGTGAATGTCCACCATAGTTTGTTTGTTAGATAAACAAGACATTACAACAGCCTGAAAGATTCATCCCAAGAATTACCCAATGCTCAAGATGATAGAGGGCCGGCCACAGCAGAACAACATGTCGCAACAAGACTGAGATCTGCCGATACTGCGCCGAGCACCATACATTCAAGGAATGTCCGTTGGCCAAACTGGACAAGGACTTCCGAATGCCCAACAACAACAGAAAGTGTGCCAACTGCCTTGGCAAGCATGGAGCAAGATACCTGGGCTGTCCGTACCTCCAAAGACACAGAGGCGTCTTAAAGATGACCATTATCACAAAGACACCATATAAGGAAGCAATGCGGAGGTGCGAGACAGCCAAGAGCATCTCACAAGCTGAATGATCTCAACTGCAAAGCCAGATTGGCAAGCTAAAGAAACAAGTCAAGCTACTTCAAACACCGGCACCAACTAGTGACAACGAGAAACTGCTGGCTGACTTAAAGGAAATCCAGCAAAACATCAGAAAGAGGTGGAACGCGTGGCCTTCATAAAGAAGGAAAACGAAGAAATCCTTTGAACAATCAAGAACGAAAGAGAACTACTAAAAAGCCGAAAGAAAAATAACCCAGAACATATCAGCAGAAGCCACGGAAAAGACCACATAGAAGCCGCAAGATGAAACCCAACAAAAGACAGAGCCGGAACCGCAAGCTAAAGCCAGCAGCCCAACCAGACGCCCAAGAAATTCAACGGGAAACCAATATCCCGCCAGATCTCTGAAGAAAATCTAGAGGAGCAACATGACAACGGCACAGAGGACACCCCGTCGTCACCATGGTTTCCATCTCCACCTCCCTTGGAGCTTCTCCTCAAGCAGAACGCAGAATGCGAAAGGAAAGAGGAACTCATGCGCATGAAATTTTAAAAAAGTCGCTTAAAAGTCGACAGGGTCGACTTCATCGCACCGGGTTTTATCCCATTTGGCTCGGTCTCTTTCCTCAGCGCGGAAAGCGTCGCACAAAGCACGAACTCCGTAGCTTTTAGCGACGACCCACAGGAGTCTCCGAAACATTTAACTCGTAAACCGAAGGGTGCGGCCCGGAATCGAACCCACAACCTTCGGATCACAAGTCAAACGGCTTGACCACTTAGCCAAAGAGACTCCCAGCGCATGAAGCGCATGAAATTCAAAAGGCGCAAGGAAGAAAAGGAAAAAAATAAGCCCAAGAAATTCAAGGGGAAACCAATGTCCCGCCAGACCTCTGAAGAATACCCAGATATGATGACGAACACCCATATGGGTACTGTATAGATGGCACAGAGCTCGACCTGTGTTTGACCACGGAGGAAGAAAACGAAAGGCAGCAGAAACTCAAACTCAAAAGAGAAAAAGAAAGGCGCAAGGATGAAAATGAAAACCCCGAAAAGCTTCTACAGACAATACACAAAAAAGGAGGCAAACAAACAAAATAAAAAGTCCTTATAAGGACTGCAACCAGTCAAGCCAGAGGAGCCAATAGCCTTCACTAACCAAAGAAACTATCAGAGGAGACGGGCACAAAGGACAACTCGCAGACCAATCCCCCAGCTGACGTCACAGACACAAAAGCCTATACAGCCAGTCCAAGTCAGGACTCACTCGTAAGAGCGCACAGACAAAAGCAGGATAAAACCCACAAAAACCACGGACCTCAGCTCTAACCAAGGATGAAAAAGCAGGTTGAACGAGGCCGAATTTGGAATGTTTGTTTTTGAATCAAGCAAACAACCACAGTTTGTTGTTCAGAAACTAGAAATTATATTACAATTTAAAATGCTATAATAAAGAGCATGATATAAAGTGCAAGCGTATGGACAACGTAAAATCTTATTTCAAGACTTAAACTGGCTCTGAAGCAATACTCTATTTAGTGGTCAGGAAGATCATGACTATTGCAATGCGCATGTCTGGATCATGAGGATCATGCGCACTAGCAGTTACAAAATGACTGCCACACTATCGACTTGGAAGAACAACGAGGCGTTTTTCATTTTCCCCTGGTGGTCAGAGGGTTTGAAGTCTTATTAAGTGTACAGAGGAACGATAGTTCAGGATTGAGACAGTTGTTTGAGTCAGAGGAGGGTGTATGAATGGGTAGAAAAATGTAGCTGAAAAACCCGCTGTCTCCGGT
The DNA here is from genome assembly GCA_014155875.1 of Cepaea nemoralis. Taxonomy (NCBI): domain Eukaryota; kingdom Metazoa; phylum Mollusca; class Gastropoda; order Stylommatophora; family Helicidae; genus Cepaea; species Cepaea nemoralis. The sequence goes on along the minus strand of JACEFZ010021550.1, from coordinate 736,484 downwards.
AAAAAAACAAAAAAAAAAAAAAACAACAACAACAACAATCAAGGCTCGGCTAATCGCTTATAAAGTCATGAATACTGAATATCAAGGACCCTATATTGGTTCATTTCCAGTAATACTGGAAACTGAGACTGGTGATAGATACAGTGACTGCTAGTGAACAAACTGAAGCCCACGATGCGATTGAAGCGCCGGAGATTTCTCTCAAAAGGAGTATTGTTGCTGCACGACAACGCTCGCCCTCATTCGGATGAGCGTACAGTGGATAGACTATGTGCTGTACAATGTGAAGTCTTACAACATCAAACATACAGTCCAGACTTGGTGCCATCGGACTTTCACTTACTATGAGCCTTGAAAGCACATTTTCGGGATCAGAGTTTTGCAGATGACAAAGAGGTAATGGAGGCGGTGCAAAATTGACGTAAGACCACACCGAAAAAACGTTTTCCTAGACGGCATCAACAAGCTGGTGGACAGGTGGGCAAGTGTGTTACCATGCAGGGAGACTATGTCGAGAATAACATGCACACAATTTCTAGTTCGCACTATTTTAAAAATAATTATTCGCAAAATTATTGTTACTTAATGACCTTCTGTCTCATTCTCTCTCTCTCTCTCTCTCTCTCTCTCTCTCTCTCTCTCTCTCTCTCTCTCTCTCTCTCTCTCTCTCTCGTGTGTGTGTGAACATGTGTGTGCGTGTGTGTGTGCGTGCGTGTGTGTGCGTGTGTGTGTGTGTGTGTGTGATAATACTTGTCATCAAGACCTGCACTAAGATTGACTGACTGACTGGCACCTTGACGACTTGACAGACGATAGTTTGTAAAATGGAGTTATATCTCTCCATAACACAAAGCCTGGGCTGAATTTAGAGACCATGTGTTGCCCATGCAAAATGATCCATCTCTCGGCCTGTCTAGTGTACTCCAGAGGAAAGATAACACCAATACATCTGGAACAAGACAAGCTGCTGAAGCTGCCGGATCAGCAAAGCAATGCTCTAACTATCCGCCTGTCGGAGCTTCGATCCTAGACCAGTTGCCAACCAAGGCTAAGGGCCTGGTCTGTCCTGCCATGACATTCAGTCTGTAGGTTGCATTTCCTCGCACTAAGATAAGGCTTGTATCCTTCCATTTGCGCTCCTCCTCCCGAAGCCGTTGGCACAATGTGGGGTGTCTGGTTTGGTAAGCGTCGCCCAGTATTCGACGCTAACAGAAGCAGATAGTACCGTCTAATGTCATACGGTAACTCAGTCATATCTAACTAAGACCTGACATCAGCACTAAGATTACTCATATATTAAACATATAACATTTCCGTATACATTTGATTGTGCAATAGTTTCTCGCGCTGATCATCCTTGACATTGTACTTTGTGCCTGCTAAGAATCCATGTGTAATCTGCTCCGGTTATATTTTCGCTTCCGGCGAGACTCCGCCCTTTCCGCTGATATTTATATGTGTCACCTCCAACAAAGCTGACTCAATATTTATTCCTGGCACGTCTGGCGCCTTCTTGAACCGCAAGGCTGGAGTCAGCAAGGGATTCAGAACAAAACTTGCCAACTCATAAACTAGCGAAATTTCCATTTTCAGGTTGCCTGGACCCCCCTTTTTTTCTATTAGAGAAAATTGATAAGAGAAATCCATGAAGAAACTGCGAAATTTCAACTGTGAGCTAAATGTTCGTAAAGCTTTCTGTAGAGTTGCATTCTGCTAAAATAGCTTGTTTAACGTTCTGAAAATATCTTGATAGGTTTTATAACATAAACACAGAGCTTTTACCTGCAACGAAACGTGGCTGATGAGATAAGAAGACGTCATGTTGTGTAAGTTACCAGTCAAGGTAAATCCGATGGCAGGCACTGGGGGTAGAGTGTAAAATGTTTGGCCATCTCATAACAGTTGGTTGTGATATTAAGTAAAGGACCCCTTTGCACGCTTTGAGGCGAATTAGGCGTGTCATTCTAGCTCCACGTTTTAACAGAACAAGCTCCAGGGGTTAAAACAGTTAGTTGAATATTCTTTACAGAACGCAGCAGTCAACCCCAGCAGTTTTTGCCTGTTCGTGATTCCTGGGCAAGTTTACGCTTTCTATTGCTTTCTGAACGACCGGCACCCATAACATTTCATAAAAAACCAACGCAGGGCGGTCTATTGCCAAATCGCCAGTAGCTGTGTTTCGAACGCGATATGTGGGATTACGAACTGCGTCTGTAACGTCTTCGCCACGGAGCGGAGGGGTGACCTAGTGAATACCACGCCGGCCACTTTACATCTCCAGACAAATCCACGGAGCGGAGGGGTGACCTAGTGAATACCACGCGGCCACTTTACCCTCTCCAGACAAATCCACGGAGCGGAGGGGTGACCTAGTGAATACCACGCGGCCACTTTACCCTCTCCAGACAAATCCACGGAGCGGAGGGGTGACCTAGTGAATACCACGCGGCCACTTTACCCTCTCCAGACAAATCTTGCTACCAATTTTAGGCTGGGTTGATCTCAGAACCCATGTCAATAAAAAAAAAAAAAAAAAACCTGCTTCCATGCGAGATGGAACCCAAAACAACCGGATCGCCAGGCAAGAGTTCCTGCCACTACCATCCGCGGTCCTCACGACATTAAGGAATGTGGTGAATTGTTCACTTCCACGGCCGTCTTTCTTCCCATACACCCTGTTGTTTTTTGCATATCCCTTACAGGACGTTGCAGTCAACATTAACATTTTTCAGCTGCTGTTGATGTACTAGGCAAGATTACGCTCAGTAGTTTGCTATTGCTTTCTGAGCGACCGGCTGACATACATCGCAAGTTACCAACGCGGCGAGAACTGCTAACGATTCTCGCGCAGGTTACATTACTCACGAGAATATACGGGATTACAGAGAAAGGCGTTAAAAACCTAGGTCAGGGAGACCGGTCCCCCATAAAACTACCGGGTATATATTTGACTAGTCTGGCTCAAACTCTGTGCCTGTTACTTAATGATCTCTAGCTTCAACACATGAAGTCCTATGAACGCCAATCAATACTTATTCACTTGGCCCCAGTGGTAGACAGCACGTCACACGCAGAAATAGTGCAAGTCTAGCCACATTGTGAAGCGGTAAAAGCCAGAATTCATATGAATTCAAATAAATGCTCACACTGGGATTTTCCTGAAACAGCTTTCGGATATTTATCCCCGCGGGGACGTGTGGTATCGAATAATTGGCCGGAAACGTTTCTGTTTACTCTGTTTTGATACACTCATACAGGATCGTGTGGTCTCCAGTGTTTTGATACACTCATGCAGGACCCTGGGTCTCCAGTGATTTGATACACTCATGTAGGACCCTGTGGTCTCCAGTGTTTTGATACACTATGCAAAACCGCGTGGTCTCCAGTGTTTTGATACACTCATGCGGGACCGTGTGGTCTGTAGTGTTTTGATAAAATCATGCAGGACCGTGTGGTCTGTAGTGTTTTGATACACTCATTCAGGACCCTGTGGTCTCCAGTGTTTTGATACACTCATACCGGACCGTTTGCGGCTGTTGTTGTCATGCATGAATGATCTATCACAATTTCAATCCATCTACATTTGGTTCTTCTTCTTCTTCTTCTTCTTCTTCTTCTTCTTCTTCTTCTTCTTCTTCTTCTTCTTCTTCTTCTTCTTCTTCTTCTTCTTCTTCTTTTCTTCTTCTTCTTCTTTTTTTTTCTTCTTCCTCTTCTTCTTCTTCTTCTTCTTCTTCTTCTTCTTCTTCTTCTTCTTCTTCTTCTTCTTCTTCTTCTTCTTCTTCTTCTTCTTCTTCTTCTTCTTCTTCTTCTTCTTCGTCTCCCGGTGCATATCCTTCCATAGTTATCTTTTCCAGACACGCACATTGTTTTACATGTCCGAAATATTTCATTTTCCAAGTGGAGCGCGGTTAGTCCAAACTAGTTATCTCAGTTCTGTAAATGTTGGACACTTGTGCAAGAAATGTTTGGCGAGATACATCTCTTCGCAGGAGTAAATTTGTTTCTTGAGAAAGTGAAAATATTACCATGGACATATAGGAAAATGAAGGAGATAGTTCTTCAAGAGTTTCATGAAAACTGTAAATTAGTTACAGAAATTAGACGTAGATGGTCTAGATTGCCTGTCGGTCATGTATTTGAATTCCCATCGTGGCAGGAATGGGTTTTATACTCGACCTAGGCTCCCAGATCAATCCGGCCTTAAATAAGTACCCGGAAATGTCGTGGGAAGTTAATTCGACTAGCTTGACATAGCAACATCAGCCATGGAGTGAAGATTGATCTATACAAATATGGCACTAACACCGTATACCCAGCACATGTTAAGGAGCGTAAGAGTGTCCATTACGATGCTCCCCCACACTCTTGTTTTTCCCCTTTAATATTTACTATCCCTAGTGCAGCAAGGCCGGTCTCCGTGGCAAAGACGTTACGGACGCGGTTCTAATTCCCCTTACCTGTAGAAATACCGCTACGACCGATTTGACAGCAGACCGTGTCGCGCTGGGGTTTAACGTGATGGTATGGGAGCCGGTCGTTCAGAAAGTATTGGCAAACTACTGAACGTAAACTTGCCAAGACATCAACAACAGCAGTGCTGGTGTTGACAGCGATGTCCTGTAAATAGGATAAGCAAAAAGAAAAAATAAGTGCAGCATGAGCGTGGATTATTAGTAATAGTCATTGGGACATAATTTACATTGCGTGGAAATGTATGCATGTCCCATCCCATCTCGTCCCATGGGACTTTCCCATGGGATTTCCATGGCAGGCTTGTCCATGGGACATATTTTTCTGTCCCATCCAATGGTAATTTATGCCTGTCCCATTTCATCCCTACACTATTCAGAAAATCCCCCTTTTTTCCATGGGATTCCCATGGCCAAGCCTGGTTATTATTACAGTCTTTCTGATTTCTAGAGGAGACTCTGATACTAGGTCCAGATGTTTCACTAATTACACTAATTTAAAATAGTATCACCCAACATACGCCTGTGTTGTACGTTAACTGGCATATTTATTCACAAGTGTGCAGAACCAGTGTACCAGACCCAGAACTGTGGTCTAGTCTGCGTTCACTCTTGGATATGACCTCACTCAGTATGAGTATTTCTCCAGTTGTTATCCTTTGTCTATATAGTCATTGTTAGGTCAGCATGGTCAAATGGATGGGAACGAACGCTCGTTTTAAAACATCCGATGTGCTGATGCCGAGGTCGCGGTTCATCCCTATATCGGTCAGTTGGACTAAACTGTTGACTTTCAATCCTTGACTTGTGTCGTGTGTGTAAAGAATGAATGTCGTAGTAGTTATTTGTTCTTCTTTACCACTTTAGTGTCGTCCCTGGAGTGAGGGGAATCAACACCCACATTTGTTTTAATTCAATATCTCTATCCTGGAGATATCCAGCAGACTCCGTCCACAACACTCCCTCAATCTGAAGACACCTTCTTCTCACTCTTACTCACTTCCTGGATCATGCCCCCTCTCATTCTTCCCCAACATAACATACTTGACAACTCTAGCTTCAACAAATAAAAACAAGAAATTTATTAAAGCACAGAGTATATGTAGGAGAAGTGTGTGTGTGTGTGTGTATATAGGTGTAGAATGTGTGACGTGTACTCTAAAGTGTCTATAGACTCAGATCAGGGTTCAGGAGTATAGTCATTCTCATCACTGTGCTGAGAACACACTCGCACCATTTAGTCCAGACAAGCAACCTCACCAAGGTGATGCTCCTCCGGTCACGTGAAGACTTCCTCCGTTGTCTCTTGAACCACTAGGATGCTTGGACACCCATGACAAACACTGTCTAATGAGAGTCTTCAATCTGTTTAACACTATGAATTTCCTCTGTTATTTAAATGATTGTTAATCAGAGAATTCTAAGACTATTGTCACTGTTACTGGGGAAATCTTAATGTATCTAGTGTCACTGGTTTTAAAGATTCCCCATAATAACACCACACTCTGACTGTTCTAGGTATCAGTATAAAGTTGTATGACTGTTCCTGGTATCAGTAGTGTATATCTACAATGTTCTGACTGTTCAGTGATACACTTATCACTTGCTAAAACATAAATCTCATCAGCATGTCCTGCTCAGCAGAAGCCAGGTTCCCGCAAACCAACTTGGGTATAAGCCCAATGTAGCGGCCTCTCAGCAACTTCTGTCTTCAAATTCTGAGCCATCATCTTCTAAAATGTGTTAGCTTCACTGTTGAAAATCATAGCACACATACGTGGACCTGTAAATGGAACCTGTAGAATAGAGAATACTATGGTGAGGGCAACTCAATCCTGGCCGGAATTAGGTGAGTGTAGGCCAATAGCAGCACTCAGATCTATAACAGAGATCCGATCTCTGTCATACGGCCAAATAACTCATCATATGATCTGAGACATGGCAACACCAGGAAAGAATAAAGGAACGGGTAGAAACCCAGCAGATGCCCTACTGGAAGATCCTACCATTTCACATTCCTCTCCTCCCTCTCAACCATCCTTAATCTCTCTAATTATTATTCCACTACATTGTCCTCAACTCCCTGAGTAAAATGATATATCACACAAGCTAGTTGAAGCCACACAATAGAATACTAGTGCCGACGCTCCTATGATACTTTCTAGCACCGCACTTATAGAACATTCTATCACTAATCATAATACATTATATCACCACACCTATAATACATTATATCGCCGCACCTATAATACATTATATCACCGCACCTATAATACATTATATCACCGCACAGTACTGTACTCTATTCCTAATCATACTCTAAGTTAGATATGATTAGTAGCCTACCATATGCCTATCCAGTTGCTAATCGAAACTACGCGATCACAGACTGGATCTATGTCCGCGGATAACTATCACCACTTAGACATTATAGTCTCTCTCATGTAACACAACTCGGAAAACTGCACCGATCTTAACACTTCAGAATTTTTGGCCGACTCACTCCACTTGTTTACCGCAACTGGGTTTTATATCAGTGCTTGAGTGACGTCACCAAAAAGTCTAGACGCCAATCAGTCCAGAGTCTGGTTTTCTCCTCCTATTCTAGACTAACTGGAATCAATCTGCGGTCAAATTTGCTTTCATTTGGGGAAATTCTTTGTCCCGTACATCAATAGTTCAACCTGAGAATTCCCCACATCACAGAATCCATCCCGCGTCTTGTCCAGACTTTCCGTCTAGCACTTCAAATGCCGTCTCCCGCCTTGCAGACAAATGACGCCGTTGTTCGTCTCGAGCAACAATTTTGTTAACAAAATGCCGACCGGTGTAGACATTGTAACGCGACGTATTTGTTCCCCGAACAATCCACATCATACAGAAATGCCGACCAGGTGTAGACATTTTGACGCCATGTATTTTGTTTCCCAGTTAGAAATGCCGACTGTGTAGACAGTTTTAACGACGTATTTTTCTCAGTCTGTTCAACATCAAAGGATTACTTGTTTTTGCAGACTAATGTCGGGTCTGGTTGTCATCGATCGAACATAACAAGTTTATTTTCCGCGACAACTTGGGGACGTAAATTACAAGTACCTCTGAAGTCGGAGTTGGTTTGCTTGATGGCGAGGATGACTGGTGTAAGGGAAAGCTAATCCATACGCAAAAACCAGTCTAGTGTAGTAGGAGTTGTAGCACGTGTGTGTGGACTACGCTTGGGTTCAAAGCGAGCGAACGGAAAAACAAAAATGAATGACCACTGTCAGATTTAATTCTTTTGTTTATTTCTTTATGGATTCTGGCTTGCTTCATTGTCTTGTCATCTCAACCCATCGTCGGCAACAACAACAACAACAACAACAACAACAACAACAACAACAACAACAACAACAACAACAACAACAACAACAACAACAACAACAACAACAGCCAACAACAACAACAACAACAACAACAACAACAACAGCCCCATTGTGTAGTAGGCGTGGTTTGCCAAATAGTGTTTCCCAATTGCATAGTTTAAGAGGCGTGGTAAAACATGTCTGTATTCTTGATACACACTCCATATCCACGGATACGAATAACAAACAACAAGTAACATATTCATTACAACCCACCGCTTTCATTGTGATCATTGCTCGAAACACACATGGACTAACTATGTGACCGAAGAAACACAGAAAACCCCTTTACTAGAGACTGGAGACTTATCTGGGAGATTAGACAAAACCAGCAAGACAGACGTCTCCAGCTTATACGCTAGGGACAGATAATATTCCAGTTGATACGCTTGGGACAGATAATATTCCAGTTGATACGCTAGGGTCAGATAATAAAATAACATGATCTTGTAATTAGTATGTAGTAGTTTTCACCATTAGCACCAGAATTCAGAAGTGAAGATATGAAACGATATAAGCCCAGGAGACAATATAAGGGACTGCTTTAATGTAACTATGGCTTAATGTCTCACGGGTATTATTTACAACCAAGAGATAGAATGAATGATGATTATTAGTTTTAACTCTCATTGACAACAGCCATGGAATGAAAGATGATGTGTATGGTCGTTTCTGACCAAGTAGTAGCTTATAGAGTATAAGGTAATCTTTTGGGTCAGCCTCTGACAGAGTTGCAGTAGACGGACGAAAGATAATCTTTAGTTAGGCCTCATTCCGAGTTGTAGTAGACACAATGATATGTAAACTTTAAGTATGCCCGTTGCCGAGTTGTTGTAAATATAATGGGGTGGATTCTTTGAGTTTTGCCTCTAACCCAGTTGTAATGGATAGACTAGAATGTAATCTTTCGTTGCACCCACATTTTATGGAGTACCAGTAGATGCAAATGGAAGATAATGTTTAAGTAAAATTTCCCATGAAGTTCCAGTAGATGCAAATGGACGATAGTGTTTACTTAAAATTTCTCACGAAGTTCCATTAAATGCAAATAGAGGATAATGTTTACGTAAAATCTGTCACGAAGTTCCATTAGATGCAAATAGAGGATAATGTT
>JACEFZ010021550.1:535000-722500 GCA_014155875.1 Cepaea nemoralis | reverse complement strand
GCAGAAGGCAAGGGTTAGTTAAGGACAAGAGACATTTTTTAATGCGTTCGCTCTCTTTGATTTCGAGCGTAGACTACAGACGTGCTTCTACTACTAGTAGCGTGCGCACGGTACTGATTTTACATGAAGGTTAGCTTTCCCTATTGCCAGTGTCCATCTCCATCAGGTGGCCTCTTGTCCGACTTCAAAGGTACTGGCAATTACGTCTCCAAGTCTAGGACAAGAAGTCAACATTTAAGTCAAACTGACCGGTCTGTGAAACTCACCCAATGCGCCGCGGTCAATAGAGAAAGTTTAAGCTCCTAAACCTTTCAGCTACGCTGACTTAACGACATGAGACTAACTGATAATGTTAACTAACGACTGCTGGATGTTTGTTGAAATTCTTGGCGACAATGGAATTGTTACAATTGTTAACAAACGGTGTGCTTTTTGTTTTTCAGGATGGAATATGAGGAATTGAGATTAGAGAGCGAGATGGAAGCGGACAGTGATCATGACGATGCCGACTATGGAGCAGGAGAGATGGGGAGCGAGGGCGGATGGCTTGGACAACATTTACACAACTTTCACGAGGTAGGTTACATGCATCATATCTGTCTAGGATATGACTGACCTTGTCTTTGTTTACTGCATCTCTGAAAGCACACCGTAAAATCGTAGCAAAACAATTGTTGCGTAAATAATACTGTAACCGTTGCATATATATTACAAATACTCTTGGGTTGTTAATTACCTGTATTCTTCAATCGTTTCCCCAAGGCACGCTGGTGTGTTAGGAAACGAACACGCAGACACATTGGCTGCGTCTGCCTTCTGGGTGGCGTAATTGTGCACGATAATACACATGTGGTCAAGGCTCTTTGGGATAGTATGTAATATGTGGAAGAACAGATACATCACCGTTGCCTGTGGAGAATGGTGCCGCAGGGAGTGACCAGTGGATCTGGACGACACTCTTCGAGGAGAGACCAGACGAACACATAATCAGATTGCAACTGGTAACCATTAGTATTGGGACTCTTCGCTGGTTGTTGAAGATCAGAAAGGAGTGCGTATAGGAATGGTCCGATTGCTGTGACTGTCGGTTCTTGACTCAACTACCAGAATTTGTCGTCTCTAGGATATGTTAGAGCAGTGGTTCTCAACCTTTTTTGGTCAGTTCCCCCCTTCACCATATTGTTAGGACGTCATTCCCCCCCCCCCCCCCTCACCATATTTTTAGGACATCATTCCCTCCTTACCATATTTTTAGAACATCATTCCCCCCCCCCCCTTTTGTATTTCCTCCCTAAAAATTTCCCCCTGCCCCTACACAGTATACGTAATAATTGAAGCTAAATTTAATAGCACATACTAAAACAAGTCTAGACATGTACATAAAATGTGATTTGCGGATCTACTTACGTTATAAAATGAATTTCAGAAGGGTGATGCGTACAGAAGCGTAAAGTATGAAAGGAAAAACAAGATCAAGTAATCGGTTCTTGTATTAACGCGATCTTGAAATAATCTTCATTCCCACCGGTTGAGAACCACTGTGTTAGAGCAATGTATGAACTTGTCCTAGTTTTCTGCAACTGAAAATATATCGGAAGCCCTTGACAAAACGATTGTTGTGTAAATAATACCACAACCGCTGTGTATGTTACAAATGCTCTTTAATTGTTAATTAACAACATTCCTGGTCTGTATCGTATGTTACAGGACTGTATTGACATGTCATTGTTCGCTTCAACTCTAAAAGTATACCGGAAGCTCTTGACAAAACAACAGTTGTGTAAATAAAACCATCTCCGTTGAATATTTTAGACACCCTCTTCAGTTATTCATTCGCTGTGATTGTCTTCCTCATTTGGAAACACTTAATTGTTATTGTTGTTTTTTACTTAGCGAAATGCGTTGCCTTGTCAGAAAAAAAAGGGAGTGGGGTGGGGACGGAACATAAAGTGTTTGGGGCGAAGTAATATTTTGCTGGTAATATTGCTTTCAGAAAGTTTTTAACATACGCAGATTTCATTGTTCTCTGTCTGTCTGTCTGTCTGTCTGTCTGTCTGTCTGTCTGTCTGTCTGTCTGTCTGTCTGTCTGTCTGTCTGTCTGTCTGTCTGTCTGTCTGTCTGTCTGTCTGCCTGCCTGCCTGCCTGCCTGCCTGCCTGCCTGCCTGCCTGCCTGCCTGCCTGCCTGCCTGCCTGCCTGTCTGTCTGTCTGTCTGTCTGTCTGTCTGTCTGTCTGTCGGTCTGTCTGTCTGCTCTCTCTCTCTCTTTCTCTCTCGCTCTCTCTCTCTCTCTCTCTCTCTCTCTCTCTCTCTCTCTCTCTCTCTCTATATATATATATATATATATATATATATATATATATATATATATATATATATATATATAATGTATGGGTGTGTGCGCATAGGTAATTTCAATATAAAATAGACTCGCCAACACATAAGCCATCATCGATGTAGTTTACTGTTATGGGTCAGTGAAGTGCTAGGATTAGCACATCCTGTAGACCTGAATGCACGGAGGAATAAATAACCAGTATTTTCCTCACTTAGCGAGACGACGAGCGATGGCATCGAACCCGCGTCCAACCGTATTCATGACATCAAGACAGCTTCCTATCATCTTCGCTAACGCGCCCGCCTAATCGAGATTCTTGAATAATAATATCTGAAATCTGGAGACACGGGTTTAAACCAAGTCTGCACACCAGGTGATGACAAGAACCAGAGGGCCTAATGCCTTAGCCTATAACATATAATCTTCTGTGAAAACCATCAACAACGCACAGTTTCAGTTATACTTTACATATAATTGCCTCATGCATAATAGAATTACTGAAGTACATACACAATATTAGTTATAGCGTACATATAATTGTCTGGTTTGTAATAGAATTACTGAACTAGATTCACAACTGCATATATATAGTTTACAAATAATTGCCTGGTTTGTAATAGAGTTACTAAATGAGATCAATGTTCGGGGCTAAAATATTTTGGAGCATACGAAACGGCATTACATCTCGGCGTCAGCCATGCCAGAGGGAAAGGTGGAAAGGAGGTGTACACGAGGGAGACACTAGTTTAGCTTCAAAGAGAAGATATCTAGGTCAGAGAAATGGAATGCTGGATCTACAATAATTACAAATTATGTTTGTTCTTGATTTTCAAGGTGAAGACGACAACTGGCAACTTTGATAGAACCATTTGTTTCAAAACAAATGGTCTATGTTTTGTAAAGCAATTAGATACACAACTTCATATATAGTTTACAAATACACACTATGAGAAGAAATAAATTGGAAAGCTTGGTGGCAACTGGCAAAATTAAAGGGAAGAGAATAAGGGGAAGGCAGAGAAGTAAATACCTGGATGGCTTGGCCATGGTCGAGACAAGAACACTGAGCTGATCCACAACTCTGGTGATCGCGTGAGATGGCGAAAAATGACCGCCAACGCTTATCAGCATGGCACATGATGATGAGGATAGTTTACACATAATTGCTTGGTTTGTAATAGAATTCCTTAACTAGATACATCACTTCAGATATAGTTTACAAATAATTGCTTGATTTGTAATAGAATTCCTTAACTAGATACATCACTTCAGATATAGTTTACAAATAATTGCTTGATTTGTAATATAATTCCTTAACTAGATACATCACTTCAGATATAGTTTACAAATAATTGCTTGATTTGTAATATAATTCTTTAACTAGATACATAACTTCAGATATAGTTTACAAATAATTGCTTGATTTGTAATAGAATTCCTTAACTAGATACATCACTTCAGATATAGTTTACAAATAATTGCTTGATTTGTAATAGAATTCCTTAACTAGATACATCACTTCAGATATAGTTTACAAATAATTGCCTGGTTTGTAACATAATCCCTTGAACCAGATACATCACTTCAGATATAGTTTACAAATAATTGCTTCCTTTGTAATAGAATTACTAAATGATATCAAGGTGTTTTGGAGCAGATAAATTTAACCCGATGTCGAGTATGCTAGAAGGAAAGGTTGGTGGTGGGGGTGGGTGTGGGTGTGCAAGAGGAAGACAATAGTTTAGTTTCAATGGAAAGACCTCACTAAAATAAGCTAAGAAATGAGATGTTTCATCTACAATCATTACAAACTATACTTTTGTACCCGATTTTCGACGTGAAGACGACAACTGGCTTGATATGATGATCATCATGTCAATTTTTAAAATAAATGATCTATATTTTATAAAGCAATGATCTGTTACACTGAAATGACATTTCGTAAAAATGATATTGTAAACATTTCTGACAATAGCCCATGGTAATAGCTTCAAAACTATTCCTTCTGTTGAATATGGGTAAATCTCTAAGGAGACAACTCTGCTATCTGAGGTTATTTCATGAGTGATTTCCCTCTACATAGATTGTAGACATCTGGGACAATTGAATATTAATGATCATTGAATATTAATGATCATTGAATATTAATGATCGTATTTACTTCAATTAATCTATTGACAAATTTGAATCTGGAGCACACTGATGTAGGGTTGTACAATGACTAGATGCAACGAAATGAATCGCAATGAAGGTTGGTTAAAACCGATCTCAAACACCTGACTCTCGCCTTGATTATGTTGTTTGTCCATCAAGAATGATGATGACCATTCATTTCATCCAGTGGGGTTGAAAGTATGGAGCCGTGAGTTCTAAGGCCTAGTTTGGCTCGAAATGTTCTTTGACAATGTGGACAAAGAATGCCTGACGTTTCTGGAGGAGGATTTCCTGCAGTGGTCTTTCCGTCCTGCCTTTTCTTTACAGCTCTAGCAGTCCTGGTTGCCTCACACATGACTGCACCCTTGTGTAATGATGCACGCCACGAATTTCGGTCTCTGGCTGCAGTCTCCCTGGTGTCATGATGAATTCCAAAAGCATTCAGAGAGATTTTCAGAGTGTCTTTAAAGCATTTCCTCTGGCCGCCTTGGGAGCGTTTACCACAACACAGTTCGCTGTAAAAAATTCGTTTACGGAGCCTGTGATCTGGCATGCGAGTCAAGTGACCAGCCCAGCGAATCTGACTCTTCATCAGTAGAGTGTAGATACTGGGCATGGACGCTCTTTCTAGGACTTCAGTGTGTGGGATCTTGTCTTGCCATTTAATCTTCAGTAGCTTCCTTAGGCAGACTGTGGACTTCCTTAGGCGCCTTGATTATACATTTTAACAGACAGGAGACCCGGGTTCGAATCCTCGGTAAGGCGTGGAATATTTTCCTGTCTGTAGCAATAAGAAAACCATAACCTTACAGTTCACGGCGACTGCATTAGCCTGGCGGCCTTAATTCCTCAAGCTCAAGATATCCCTGCCCTAAGCTGCAAGGTACTATAAACATAGATGGTAGTTTTTGTTTTGGAAGTTAAATATCCACAAGTACGCGCGCTCTCTTGACTGTTTTGTGTTCTGTTCTGTCGTTACGATCTATACAGGCTTTAATTTCCTTAATTGTTGCAGAGCAATGGTTGTTCATCTTTTACTTCCTGTCCTCACATTTCCTCCCTCGTCAGCCGTGTACCAAGACATTCAAAACTGCCCACTTTCTGTCATTCCTCAACATTGATAAGTGCATCTATTAACACATTTATTGAATCGGTTATCATTATGCTTTTTTTCCGCTGCATTAAGACATACATTTAGTTTGCTTGTCGCTTTGCGCTTGCACTGACTTTGCAAGTTTCTCAATCCCTTTGTTTTGTTGAAGTAATACAGTGTCTTCAGGATATCGAAACTCGGGTATTTCTGTTTTATCCGATTAACAAAGCGATCATATTGTTCCCTGTTAATAGTTTTAACATTCTTTATCTATAACTTTCCTCATCTATAACATTCTTCATCTATAACATTACTCATCTATAACATTCTTTATTATGTTTATTCTTCACCTATAACATTGATAATGTATAACATACCTCATCTAAAACATTCTTTATGATGTTTATTCCTCATCGATAACATTCTTCATGATGTTTTCAGTATGTTCAACACATACACCGGTAAGTTGGACTAGAATGTTGACTTCTCGTCCTTGACTTGGGGATGTAAATTACAAGTGCTCCAGAAGTCGGAGTGGGTTCGTCTTATGGAGAGGGACACTTGTAATAGGAGAAGCTAACCCACACGCAAAGATCAGTCCATTGCACTAGAAGTGGAGCATGCTTGAGTTCAAAAGTGGGCGAACACAAAACAAACGTTAAACACACAAACACACAATAACAAAACACACACACACACTCGCGCACTTGCAGACAGACAGACAGACAGACAGACAGACAGACAGACAGACAGACAGACAGACAGACAGACAGACAGACAGACATAGAATCATGCCCAGAGACAAAGAAACCGGTAAAGCAAATTTTCGTTACACTTTTGCAGTAAAGGGCGGTCACTCATTGTCAATTGTGTTAAATTATAAACATTTAGGTTGCGCCCCTTTGTAGAGAGTATTTTTGAGTTTCTCAACCTTTGAAGATTGCGGTTCAGAGATTCTTACTTGCCGACGGGCATTTGCGAGGCTAAGAGGAATGTTGAAGTGTGTTGATAACCTACATAGATTAATGCTGGTAGATCTTGAGACTGGCCTTGTCTTAAACATATATAAATTACGTTATTGGTGTAATTCATGTGAAGGACGGTTACTGTGTCTAGTTAACCAACTCGCAACAGGGGTTCTTAGCACCTCCACCTTTCAAATTCTGTTGACAGAGACTGAGAACTTATGGAATTGTCCGGTGTACAGTGACGTCGAATCTGCATGAGAATGCTGATTATAGTGTCAGCAAAAGAGAAACCGCACTCCGTGGCCAGTGGGTCGCTTACCAGGCGTTCGAAACCAGCCATGACCGATTTGTGCAGCAGACCGTGTCGCGTTGTGTTATAACGTGTTGGTATGGGAGCCGGTCGTTCAGAAAGCAATGGCAAACTACTGAACGTAAAAACTTGCCTAGTACATCAACAGCAGCTGAAATGCTGGTGTTGACTGCAACGTCCTGTAAGGGACATGCAACATAAAAAAATAAAAAAAAATAAAAGAACAACCACGACTTTTATTACCGTTCCTTTTCCGCAGTATCAGATTGTAGATTCTCATATTGATACATGTTAACTCTTAGTACACAAAAATGCCACTTTAAATGGCACGCAATCCCACCAGAAATATCCACCAGCCACTTTTTCATACACCAGGAGCAGCTACCTCGCGTTATCAATGATTATCGGTGTCTTAAATCGTTATCAATGATTATCGGTGTCTTAAATCGTTATCAATGATTATCGGTGTCTTAAATCGTTATCAATGATTATCGGTGTCTTAAATCGTTATCAATGATTATCGGTGTCTTAAATCGGGGTTCCTTCCATATTTAAAGTATGGTGGCTATCTTGATAGTAATCCAATAGGTATACTGCTGTAGGCGTAGGAAATGTTAGGTCCTCACATATACTAGGTCTTGACAGAATATTATTAGTCGATCAGCTCTTTCTTAGTCTGCGTTCTCTTGCAGACCATGTACAGACATTGTCCGGCTGCCACAGACATAACCTGTAGTTTATGTGAAAACACTGGTTTGTGTGGATAGCAATTACTGATAGTACAAATGCGCGATATGCCATGAGTCACTGAGAATATTAGGCATGAGTCATTGAGAATGTCACTTTCTGTAGGCATGAGTTACTGGGAATTTCACTTTATGTAGGCACGGACACTGGGAATATTACTTTCTGTAGACATGAGTCACTGGGAATGTCACTTTCTGTAGACATGAGTCACTGGGATGTCACTTTTTGTAGACATGAGTCACTGGGAATGTCACTTTCTGTAGACATGAGTCACTGGGAATGTCACTTTCTGTAGACATGCGTCACTGGGAATGTCACTTTCTGTAGACATTAGTCACTGTGAATGTCAATTTCTGTAGACATGAGTCACTGGGAATGTCACTTTCTGTAGACATGAGTCATTGGGAATGTCACTTTTTGTAGACATGAGTCACTGGGAATGTCACTTTCTGAAGACATGAGTCACTGAGATTATTAGTAGGTCCCGTCGAGGTGAGTAACAGAAAATATAAGTTTCTATATGTATGACTAAATGAGAATATTGGTTTCTGTAGGCATCAAGTATTGGGAATATCACTTTCTTCAGGCTTCAGTTGCTCGCTATGAACAGAATTCGTACCTAGTCACTGTTATAGCACTAAAGGTCTTAGATAATTCTGTTAATGATACCAGGTGTAATGATGTCTCTTTCATGTGAGAAAACTAGAGACATACAGACAGGCAGACAGACAGGCAGGCAGACAGACTGAGTAATAAGTCAGCCTGTTTTGACTTGATCAATTATGACGCACATGCAAGAAAACGACACTCTAACAACCCTGTGTGACATTTGCCGCAAACGCAATACTTATCAATTATCACAAACGTGTAACATTTAAACGTCGCCGTTGCCTCGGGTGATGGAATACATGTACCAAACTCAGAAGAGATTATTGACGAGTTAACCTGAAGAAACCGATACCGTTTACAGTAGAAGCGTCACCGGTGTTTGTCGGAACAACAAAACAAAAGATTTTTTCTTTCCGACCAGTACAGCTTTGGAGTCGACCCAGTCTCTTAAAAATAGATACCAGGCGGTTGTCATAATTTTCTGCAAATTATCTGGGAAAGAAATTTAAAAGAGGAAGGGAACTAGGCACCTCACATCAAATATGTCATAGACGGTGAAGACTTAGCGCTTAACACTCCAATGACATTGTCTGCTAAGGGACTAGCTTTACCTTTGCGTGTACCAACAATAGAATACAGCAAGAGTGGTTATCGTATACACACACGTGGAGCCTCCTCAGTGCTACGTGGGTTTGTGCACTGGGCTGAGATTCTCCTTGGGTGGTCTTTCTAGGGAGACTGGAGCATTTACGGAGATATCGGTGTGTGATCTATAGCAGAATATTGGGCACTACATTTTTAATTCACCACAAACAAACCACGTAGTTATTTTTAACACTGACATAGATCTGGTGGGATCGTCGATTTTAAGATTAGGGATATCGGGATTCACTTCGTGGTCGATCGACATGTGTGTTTGCAGCAAAATGGACCTAACACCGCATGTCATTGTCTTTGCAAACTATCCCCCAGACACATTAAAGATGAGTGCAGACAGATGGGACATACATAAGATCAGAGGAGTAGCATAAGATATGGATATACACTCTGGCAATAGTGAGGGCTCTCCGGGCCCAGAAACATTTATTGTATCGAATGATCGGTCTAGCAGTCCACCACACACTCAACCGGAAGTAATCGAGAACACATTCAATGTATATGATTCTTTATTTCAATAAGTGCATTACACAATAGCACTTGCTTGCCTTCTACTTGCGAAAGCAAACCCCATACACAAGTTGCACAGTATATCAACACACCCCTATACCCATTATGGAATCACTCCGATGTCACGTGAATTCTTTGTTTGTGGTGAATTAAAAATGAAGCACCGGATATTGTAGCATTGGTGGAGAGATCCATGGGCAATAACAACGGTCGTTTACCGATGCCAAACCAAAAACGTCGTCACACGTGGGTGGTACTGTAACCGGGTTTAGAACATCTCTCTCTCTCTCTCTCTCTCTCTCTCTCTCTCTCTCTCTCTCTCTCTCTCTCTCTCTCTCTCACACACACACACACACACGCACGCACACACGCACGCACGCACTCGCGCGCGCGCACACACACACACACAACAATATATTTACCCCCAGATGTGCACATTTTACACACTGACGTCAGATTAAAAAAAGTCCATGGTAGCAAAGCTGCTCACCTCAAACCATGTAGTCGTGGCTTAGTATATACAAATTTAAAAAAAACAACAACACTCTTTGTCTTGTCATCAAACGAATAGGACCACAATCGACACTGTGGGTCGCGCGGTCACCATCACGCCGGAAGCCTTCACTGCCCAAGACATTTCTTAGTACCGATGTAAGGTTGGGTCGATCTGGGACCCCATGTCAGTGTAAAAGTTCCGCCACCACTGAAGTCGGAGTGGGTTCGCCTGATGGCGAGGGACACTGTTAATAGGGAAAGCTAATCCAGCAGCAAAATTCAGTCCAGCACCACTAGAAGTAGCGTGTATGGACTACGCTTGAGTTCAAAGCGAGCGAGCACCCAAAAAAACAGAAAAAAGATCCGCCCCGATGCGAATTCGAACCCGTTCGAGCTGTCTAGCCACTACGCTACCGAAGCTCCCGACGTGTATATAACTCTAATACAAAACAAAAAACACACACACAAAAATAAATAAATAAAATAACCCAAGTCCGGTTGGAGGAACCTGTTGTGAGTATGAGAAGTTTAGAGGACCATCACATGTTGTAGGACTGAGAGCGTGGAGAAATAGGTGGTCAGTCTTTCTCTCCTGTACCGAACGTCAAGAGTTGTCATAGAACCTTCGTCCGACCACGGTTATCCCATTATCAGCTTAACATCCTAACCATTACACCAACACGCTGCTGGCTTAGTATATGAAGTTAGTCGTATGTTCGTTACATTTATTAGCTGTTCGCGCTTTATTATGCAATTTTACTTTCAGTAGTATTTCACTGTGCGGGATTTACGTTTAGTAATTTGCTATTTCTGTCTGAATCGTCCGACACCTTATAGCATCTAAATCATCTCAAACGGTCTGCTTCGAAATCGGCTGCTGCTGATTCCCAACCTTCGAAGTTTAATTCTGTGTGAAGGTGTTTTTTTTTTTTTTTGTGAGAGTGGAGTTTGTGTGAGGATGGCTTTTGCGTGAGGGTGGCTTTTGTGTGAGGGTGGCTTTGTGTGAGGGTGGCTTTATGTGAGGGTGGCGTTATTGTTGGAGGATGACTTTTGTGTGAGGGTGGCTTTTTTATGAGAGTGACTTTCCGCGATTATTATGTTTGTTGATAGTATATAACATCTGCTGCATGTTTAAGATTGTATTCAGTAAGTACAGGGCTCCGCAACATACTTTGAGGCGTATTGGGTATATGGTGCTGGTCTCATAATCTTATAGAGCAATCGGCACTGGATGTGGTCAGTATTGGCACTGGATGTGGTCAGTATCGGCACTGGTTGTGGTCAGTATCGGCACTGGATGTGGTCAATATCGGCACTGGATGTGGTCAGTATCTGCACTGGATGTGGACAGTATCGGCACTGGATGTGTTCAGTATCGGCACTGGATGTGGTTAGTATCGGCACTGGATGTGGACAGTATCGGCACTGGATGTGGACAGTATCGGCACTGGATGTGGTCAGTATCGGCACTGGATGTGGTCAGTATTGGCACTGGATGTGGTCAGTATCGGCACTGGTTGTGGTCAGTATCGGCACTGGATGTGGTCAGTATGGCACTGGATGTGGACAGTATCGGCACTGGATGTAATCAGTATGGCACTGGATGTGGACAGTATCGGCACTGGATGTGGACAGTATCGTCACTGGATGTGGTCAGTATGGCACTGGATGTGGACAGTATCGGCACTGGATGTAGTCAGTATGGCACTGGATGTGGTCAGTATCGGCACTGGATGTGGTTAGTATCGGCACTGGATGTGGTCAATATCGGCACTGGATGTGGACAGTATCGGCACTGGATGTGGACAGTATCGGCACTGGATGTGGTCAGTATCGGCACTGGATGTGGTCAGTATTGGCACTGGTTGTGGTCAGTATCGGCACTGGTTGTGGTCAGTATCGGCACTGGATGTGGTCAGTATCTGCAATGGATGTGGACAGTATCGGCACTGGATGTGGTCAGTATCGGAACTGGATGTGGCCAGTATCTGCACTGGATGTGGTCAGTATCGGCACTGGATGTGCTCAGTATCTGCACTGGATGTGGTAAGTATCTGCACTGGATGCGGTCAGTATGGCACTGGATGTGGTCAGTATCGGCACTGGATGTGGTCAGTATCGGCACTGGATTTGCTCAGTATCTGCACTGGATGTGGTCAGTATCTGCACTGGATGTGGTCAGTATGGCATTGGATGTGGACAGTATCGGCACTGGATGTGGTCAGTATGGCACTGGATGTGGTCAGTATCGGCACTGGATGTGGTCAGTATGGCACTGAATGTGGACAGCATCGGCACTGGATGTGGTCAGTATCGGCACTGGATGTGGACAGTATCGGCACTGGATGTGGTCAGTATGGCACTGGATGTGGACAGTATCGGCACTGGATGTGGTCAGTATGGCACTGGATGTGGACAGTATCGGCACTGGATGTGGTCAGTATCGGCACTGGATGCAGTCAGTATGGCACTGGATGTGGACAGTATCGGCACTGGATGTGGTCAGTATCGGCACTGGATGTGGACAGTATCGGCACTGGGTGTGGTTAGTATCGGCACTGGATGTGGTCAGTATCGGAACTGGATGTGGCCAGTATTTGCACTGGATGTGGTCAGTATCGGCGCTGGATGTGGTCAGTATCTGCACAGGATGCGGTCAGTATGGAACTGGATGCGGTCAGTATCGGCACAGGATGTGGTCAGTATCGGAACTTGATGTGGCCAGTATCTGCACTAGATGTGGTCAGTATCGGCACTGGATGTGGTCAGTATCTGCACTGGATGTGGTCAGTATCTGCACTGGATGCGGTCAGTATCGGCACAGGATGTGGTCAATATCGGCACTGGATGTGGTCAGTATCTGCACTGGATGTGGACAGTATCGGCACTGGATGTGTTCAGTATCGGCACTGGATGTGGTTAGTATCGGCACTGGATGTGGACAGTATCGGCACTGGATGTGGTCAGTATCGGCACTGGATGTGGACAGTATCGGCACTGGATGTGGTCAGCATCGGCACTGGATGTGGTCAGTATTGGCACTGGATGTGGTCAGTATCGGCACTGGTTGTGGTCAGTATCGGCACTGGATGTGGTCAGTATCGGCACTGGATGTGGTCAGTATCTGCACTGGATGTGGACAGTATCGGCACTGGATGTGGTCAGTATCGGCACTGGATGTGGTTAGTATCGGCACTGGATGTTGACAGTATCGGCACTGGATGTGGTCAGTATCGGCACTGGATGTGGACAGTATCGGCACTGGATGTGGTCAGTATCGGCACTGGATGTGGACAGTATCGGCACTGGATGTGGTTAGTATCGGCACAGGATGTGGTCAGTATCGTAACTGGATGTAGCCAGTATCTGCACTGGATGTGGTCAGTATCGGCACTGGATGTGGTCAGTATCTGCACTGGATGTGGTCAGTATCTGCACTGGATGCGGTCAGTATGGCACTGGATGTGGTCAGTATCGGCACTGGATGTGGTCAGTATCGGCACTGGATGTGGTTAGAATCGGCACTGGATGTGGTCAGTATGGCACTGGATGTGGACAGTATCGGCACTGGATATGGTCAGTATGGCACTGGATGTGGTCAGTATCGGCACTGGATGTGGTCAGTATGGCACTGGATGTGGACAGTATCGGCACTGGATGTGGTCAGTATGGCACTGGATGTGGACAGTATCGGCACTGGATGTGGTCAGTATGGCACTGGATGTGGACAGTATCGGCACTGGATGTGGTCAGTATGGCACTGGATGTGGACAGTATCGGCACTGGATGCAGTCAGTATGGCACTGGATGTGGACAGTATCGACACTGGATGTGGACAGTATGGCACTGGATGTGGAAAGTATCGGCACTGTATGTGGTTAGTATCGGCACTGGATGTGGACAGTATCGGCACTGGATGTGGTCAGTATCGGCACTGGATGTGGACAGTATCGGCACTGGATGTGGTCAGTATCGGCACTGGATGTGGTCAGTATCGGCACTGGATGTGGTTAGTATCGGCACAGGATGTGGTCAGTATCGGAACTGGATGTGGCCAGTATCTGCACTGGATGTGGTCAGTATCGGCACTGGATGTGGTCAGTATCTGCACTGGATGTGGTCAGTATCTGCACTGGATGCGGTCAGTATGGCACTGGATATGGTCAGTATCGGCACTGGATGTGGTCAGTATCGGCACTGGATGTGGTTAGTATCGGCACTGGATATGGACAGTATCGGCACTGGATGTGGTCAGTATGGCACTGGATGTGGACAGTATCGGCACTGGATGTGGTCAGTATGGCACTGGATGTGGTCAGTATCGGCACTGGATGTGGTCAGTATGGCACTGGATGTGGACAGTATCGGCACTGGATGTGGTCAATATGGCACTGGATGTGGACAGTATCTGCACTGGATGTGGACAGTATCGTCACTGGATGTGGTCAGTATGGCACTGGATGTGGACAGTATCGGCACTGGATGTAGTCAGTATGGCACTGGGTGTGGTCAGTATCGGCACTGGATGTGGTTAGTATCGGCACTGGATGTGGACAGTATCGGCACTGGATGTGGTCAGTATCGGCACTGGATGTGGTCAGTATCGGCACTGGATGTGGTCAGTATTGGCACTGGATGTGGTCAGTGTCGGCACTGGATGTGGTCAGTATCGGCACTGGATGTGGTCAGTATCTGCACTGGATGTGGACAGTATCGGCACTGGATGTGGTCAGTATCGGCACTGGATGTGGTTAGTATCGGCACTGGATGTGGACAGTATCGGCACTGGATGTGGTCAGTATCGGCACTGGATGTGGTCAGTATCGGCACTGGATGTGGACAGTATCGGCACTGGATGTGGTCAGTATCGGCACTGGATGTGGTCAGTATCGGCACTGGATGTGGCCAGTATCTGCACTGGATGTGGTCATTATCGGCACTGGATGTGCTCAGTATCTGCACTGGATGTAGTCAGTATCTGCACTGGATGCGGTCAGTATGGCACTGGATGTGGTCAGTATCGGCACTGGATGTGGTCAGTATCGGCACTGGATGTGGTTAGTATCGGCACTATATGTGGTCAGTATCGGCACTAGATGTGGTCAGTATCGGCACTGGATGTGGTCAGTATCGGCACTGGATGTGGTCAGTATGGCACTGGATGTGGACAGTATCGGCACTGGATGTGGTCAGTATCGGCACTGGATGCAGTCAGTATGGCACTGGATGTGGACAGTATAGGCACTGGATGTGGTCAGTATCGGCACTGGATGTGGTCAGTATCGGCACTGGGTGTGGTTAGTATCGGCACTGGATGTGGTCAGTATCGGAACTGGATGTGGCCAGTATCTGCACTGGATGTGGTCAGTATCGGCGCTGGATGTGGTCAGTATCTGCACTGGATGCGGTCAGTATGGCACTGGATGCGGTCAGTATCGGCACTGGATGTGGTCAGTATCGGCACTGGATGTGGTCAGTATCGGCACTGGATGTGGTTAGTATTGGCACTGGATGTGGTCAGTATCGGCACTGGATGTATTCAGTATCGGCACTGGATGTGGTCAGTATCGGCACTGGATGTGGTCAGTATCTGCACTGGATGCGGTCAGTATGGCACTGGATGTGGTCAGTATCGGCAATGGATGTGGTCAGTATCTGCACTGGATGTGGTCAGTATTGTCACTCGATGGGGTCAATATCATTTCGCCGCCATTATCTCTCAGAACATGTTCTGGTATCCGGTTTAAGCTGGGTCGACCTCTGAGTCCATATCTTATTTTAGACATCGCCTTCTCGATGGCGATTCGAACACATACTATCGAACATCCAGCGAGCATGTTATCTCCTACGCCACGGTACGATTTAATATAAATAAACTAGTTGTCTGGAAGTATTGTAGGTGTACAGTGTGTGTGAATCAAGAAGCACTGTTCGATCGAGCGAAGGGGTGGATGACTACAGACAAATAAGAACAGAAAAAAAGTTAGTTGCATATGTTTTACAGGTCGTCGCAATCAACTCCAGCATTTTTGGCTGTTTGTGATTTCTTGGCAAGTTTATGTTCAATAGTTTCCACTGATTTCTGAACGACCGACACTAATACCATTGTATGAAAACCAGCGCAAGGTGGTCTGCTCCCAGTTCGTCCGCAGCTGTGTCGAACGTGGTATGCGGGATTACGAATAAGAACAGAAAGCTAAATAACAAGGTAAACGAGATCATATAGCTATATGTTCCTAGTTGTAGTAAATGGCTTTCATGTATACTAATTGGTGATAGTCTGTGACTTAGGGATTAGTAAAAATATCTCCTTGTATTCTGTCAAGACAGCAGTCCTGGCTGTATGCGTAACACTGACATGATCCGGATTACAATCAAGACAGTAGTCGGAGTTCAATTCCCAGCTCTGACAGAATCCCTGACTCCGATCAATACGACTTCGTGGTTGATCGTGTCTCTTAAAATGAGTACCGGGCGATTTTGTAGGAATTGCGTAGGAAGAACACTGGAAAGAGAACTGGCCACACCACCTCGTACTGTAGTCTAGAATATGTTAAGGCGAAACTGAATATATGCCCCGGGACTACTTTATCTGTATTCAGTGTTGTGGGACTACTTTATCTGTATTCAGTGTTGTGGGACTACTTTATCTGTATTCAGTGTTGTGGGACTACTTTATCTGTATTCAGTGTTGTGAGACTACTGTATCTGTATTCAGTGTTGTGGGACTACTTTATCTGTATTCAGTGTTGTGGGACTACTTTATCTGTATTCAGTATTGTGGGACTACTGTATCTGTATTCAATGTTGTGGGACTACTTTATTTGTATTCAGTGTTGTAACATACGTGTTGTTTCTTGTAGAAAATAACTACATATTTCATGTCTGGAAGCTATGAGGGTTGAAAATGAGGGTTTAAAAGACACGATGATCGCCTTCACTGGGTTTTATCCCATATGACCGGGTCTCTTTCCGGAGGACGGCCTACCGAAAGCATCGCACAAAGCACGAACTCCGTAGCACCAGTGACGACCCCCAGGAGTCTCCGAGAAGACTGCACTCGTGAACTGAACGACGTGGCCCGGAATCGAACCCACAATCTTCGGAGTACGAGGCAGGCAGCGTAACTACTAGGTCACGGAGCCTGACCTGCTATGAGTCTGTGATGTTCTAGGGTCATCACATTTTTCAGGCCTTATCTGGTGGTCAGTCTGTGATATTGTAGGGTCATCACATTTTTCAGGCCTTAACTGGTGGTCAGTCTGTGACGTTCTAGGGTCATCACATTTTGTAGACCTTAACGTGTGGTCAGTCTGTGATGTTCTAGGGTCATCACATTTTTCAGGCCTGAACGGGTGGTCAGTATGTGATGTTGTAAGGTCATCACATTTTTGTAGGCCTAAAAGTGTGGTCAGTCTGTGTTGTTGTAAGATCATCACATTTTGTAGGCGTGAACGGGTGGTCAATCTGTGATGTTGTAGGGTCATCAAATTTTGTAGGCCTAAGTGGGTGGTCAGTCTGTGATGTTGTAAGGTCATCACATTTTGTAGGCCTAAGTGGGTGGTCAGTCTGTGGTGTTGTAAGATCATCACATTTTGTAGGAGTGAACGGGTGGTCAATCTGTGATGTTGTAAGGTCATCAAATTTTGTAGACCTTAACGTGTGGTCAATCTGTGATGTTGTAGGGTCATCACATTTTGTAGGCCTTAACGGGTGGTCAGTCTGTGATGTATTTGAGTCATCACATTTTCTAGGCCTGAACGGGTGGTCAATCTGTGATGTTGTACGGTCATCATATTTTGTAGGCCTTAACGGGTGGTCAATCTGTGATGTTGTAAGGTCATCACATTTTGTAGGTCTATGTGGGTGGTCAGTCTGTGATGTTGTAAGGTCCTCACATTTTGTAGGCCATAACGCGTGGTCAATATGTGATGTTGTAAGGTCATCATATTTTGTAGGCCTTAACGGGTTGCCAATCTGTGATGTTGTAAGGTCATCACATTTTGTAGGTCTAAGTGGTGGCCAGTCTGTGATGTTGTAAGGTCATCACATTTTGTAGGTCTAAGTGGGTGGTCAGTCTGTGATGTTGTAAGGTCATCAAATTTTCTACGCCTGAGTGGGTGGTCAGTCTGTGATGTTGTAAGGTAATCACATTTTGTAGGCGTGGAAGTGTGGTCAGTCTGTGATGTTCTAGAGTCATCACATTTTCTAGGCCTGAACGGGTGGTCAGTCGTTTCTATACTTAGCGAGGCCACGAACCTAGGAGCCGTACCCTTGATCCACCGCGTAGCTTCCTATCAACTACACTAACTCGCCCAGTGACCGTACATATATACTTACGACAGACAGTAGAGTATTGTGGCTTGTGAATGAACATCGCGCTATATAATTTTAAATCGCAGTGAATAAGAGTTAAAGCTTATAATACCGAACCAACGACTGGCAGTTTGTCCTGACCTCATCAGCGGACAACAAAGCTATATCTATCTCCGCGCAAAGAGACCGAACCATGTGGAGTAAAACCCGTTATAATGAACGTCCAATCTCTTGCCTCTTAGCCACTTCTATTAAAACCCTTGCCTTCAGTTCTACCAAGACAGCCACGCGCTTCAAACGCGAATGTATTTTCAGTAAGTATTTTAGCGAGGATTTAAAAGTTGAGCAGTCTGCAATTACCAGCCATTTTTATTTGAAACTCGGCGCAAACAAAGCTCTCAGGTTAGCCTACATTTATGAGGTGTGGAGTGATCTGCGTCTACCGTCTGGTATTATTGGGTAAACCGGGGCAGAGCAGAGATCGATGCTTGCTAACCTTGACATTGGTGGTAAACAAGTATTGGCAATGGTTTAAATGGTACCTGCAACCTGTCCGCAGACTCAAAAACAACAACTGGGAAATCGTGTGTATCAATATACGTGAATGTTTTGTGCTAACAGAAATGTGCCTGAAAATATACTTGCCACAATTCTCCTGCCATTTTTTGTTCAATTATGAATGATTTTCGGCGACGATTTTTGCTGCACTTGAGCCAAGTTTGTTATGTCTCACATGCACAAAGAAAAGAGAATCCGGTAACAGATATAGTCCAGTGAAATACTAGATCTTTGAATATAATTCTTCATTTTCTGCAGGCAACTGGTGTAGAACAGACACTGGCGATCATGACACTCAATTATTCTCTGTAATCTAAGATTTTAAAGAAGTCGTGCGTATATTATTATTTTTGTCCAGCTGTTTAAGTTGTCCAGGTTCACCGTTGTATTGTGCTTCTAGTGTCTGACATTTTCCTAACATTCGGCTAATTCTATATTTCACCGCTTTTATTGACACGTCTTCTAAATGTCATTTATTGATGTTGTGATTTTATGAGTTATCCTCTCCCTCTCCCACTCTGAGAGAGAGAAAGAGTGAAAGAGAGAGAGAAAGAGAGAGAGAGAGAAGAGAGAGAGAGAGGAGAGAGAGAGAGAGAGAGAGAGAGAGAGAGAGAGAGAGAGAGAGAGAGAGAGAGAGATATTCTTAGTAATTCTGAATTCTCTTTCTCGTTTGTCTTATTCTCCCCCTCTCTATCTGCTTGTCTGTCTATATGTCTCTCTCTCTCTCTCTCCATTCTATGGCTGTCTCTCTTCCTCCGCCCCCTCTCTCTCATTCTTGTCTAAAAAAAAAAAACATCGTTCTATCCTGTTTCAATTAGTTTATTATCTCAGCGAAATCCGCTTAACAGAAAACGGCTAAGCCGGCATTCGTTGAGCTGGGTCGTGAAATCCTAAGGTTACAGAAGTTCGCGCCAAACTAGGCAAACTCAATGTCTAGAACAGTGGTTCTCAACCTTTTTTGGCCCATGCACCCCTTCACCATATGTTCAGAATGTTATTCCCCCCTTTCGTATTTCCTCCCTATAAATCCACCATACTAGAAGAAAGTAGTCAAGACGTCTACATAAAACGTGATTTGCGGGTCTAATTACGTTATAAAATGAATTTCAGAAGTACTGAACCGTAAAGTATGGAGGGAAAAACAATATCAAATAATCGATTCTTGTATTAACACGATCTTTAAATAATCTTAATTTCCCCCTCCTCCCTCCCCCGGAAGCCCTAAAATTCCCCACTAGGGGGGAATTCCCCACCGGTTGAGAACCACTGGTCTAGAAGGAAGTATTTCACAATAGTTGGCTAGAGAGGCGGTCATGATTGCTATGTTATTTTACCGACATACCCCGCTTTAGCAGAAACACACGTACACGTTATATCTACAACAAAGTCCAATATTCCTGCGTCCATTTACAACTGAGCTTATTTTTGTCTGATTGCAAATGCAGCTAACGCTACCAAGACTCTTAAGATGGTCACTCGAATGATTGTTACTCGTATGACAGTCACTCCTATAGTGGAGACTCGCATAATGTCTGCTTGTATAATGACCAATTGCTTATTCGTATAATACTCAGTCATACAACGGTTACTCATTTGATGGGTGTTAGAGATTTCTCTGTTACTTCACTTCCCTAAGAAGTGTCGGCTGTGGAATCACCCTCACCCTTGAAACAGCAGAGGCATGTGCATACATTGCTCACGTATTAGCACCACCTGGAGCTCCCAGACTGATCACCGGGTGTCTGAACTACCAGGTATTTGACTTCCGCCTCTACTGCACCGGTTCGAAACTGCAGACAGTATCGCTTGTACTCACAGAGTCGTGTAATAGGCGTTAATTGGCTTGGGTAAGAAGAAGAAAACAGATGGTAAGAAATATAACAGATCGTCCTATCTTGTAACAATGTGACATTAATTTAGGAAGCTCATAGCATGCCACGACAATTCATGATTATGTGGTGTGAGGTGGTTTCCCTTGTCTTCCCTTGGTATGGGGTTTGATTTTGTTGACATTGAAACACATACAACCTGTGGAGGCAACATCCTAGGCCTCGTCCCGGGCAGGCCTATGTGCTGCACCGAATCCTGACTTGGCTGCATCCTAATGCAATAATGGCCTCCCACTCTAAACACTTGGGAATTTCGGTCTTGAATCCCCCCCCCCCCACTGTAAATGCTTGGAAATGTCGGTGTAAAAGTACAGTCCTCCCACTCTAAACACTTGGAAATGTCAGGTGTAAAATAAGTCCTCCCACTCTAAACACTTGGCAATGTCGGTGT
Source organism: Cepaea nemoralis (assembly GCA_014155875.1). NCBI lineage: Eukaryota > Metazoa > Mollusca > Gastropoda > Stylommatophora > Helicidae > Cepaea > Cepaea nemoralis. The sequence continues at coordinate 701,469 of JACEFZ010021550.1, read as the reverse complement.
AAAATACAGTCCTCCCACTCTAAACACTTGGAAATGTCGGTGTAAAATACAGTACTCCCACTCTAAACACTTGGAAATGTCGGTGTAAAATAAGTCCTCCCACTCTAAACACTTGGCAATGTCGGTGTAAAATAAGTCCTCCCACTCTAAACACTTGGCAATGTCGGTGTCAAACATTGGTCCCCTACTCTAAATGCTTGGAAATGTCGGTGTGGAATATTGGCTTCCTGCTCCAAACAGTTGGAATTGTCGGTGTAAAATATGGCCTCCTGCTTCAAACAGATAGAAATGTCGGTGTGAAATATTGGCCGCCTCCTCCAAACTGTTGAAAATGTCGGTATGAAATACTGGCTTACGCTCATAAACTCGTGGACATTTTAGTGAGAAATATTGGCCTCCTGCTCCAAACAGATGGAAATGTCGGTATGAAATACTGGCTTACGCTCATAAACTCGTGGACATTTTAGTGAGAACTATTGGCTTCCCACTTTAAATGCTTGGAAATGTCGGTCTCATATTCCACCCTATTGTGACGCCCCATCACAGACTAAGGCTCCCATGGCTTCGCTGTTTGTCCCCTGACTCTACAGTCAAGCAAATGAAGCAAGTATGTATCATGTATACTATTTGCCGTATATTGCCATACCCGAGGAGACGAAGATACACTTACTCACAATGTTATTCAGTCGGTCTTATTTTTCTCTACTATTTTAGACACGTATTCACAATCTTGTTCAGTCGGTCTTATTTTTCTCTACTATTTTAGACACGTATTCACAATCTTGTTCAGTCGGTCTTATTTTTCTCTACTATTTTAGACACGTATTCATAATCTTGTTCAGTCGGTCTTATTTTTCTCTACTATTTTAGACACGTATTCACAATCTTGTTCAGTCGGTCTTATTTTTCTCTACTATTTTAGACACGTATTCACAATCTTGTTCAGTCGGTCTTATTTTTCTCTACTATTTTAGACACGGCCGGTCTCTCTGGCCGAGGGGTTACAACACTTTCTCCGTAATCCCGTTTATCACGCAGAGTCTCGTAGCAGGGCGAGAGCTGGGAGCGGTTCGACCCCCGCTGGTGACTTGCGGGATAACTGAGCCGGCCGCTCAGAAAGCAATGGCAAACTACTGAGCGTAATATTGCCATGAAATCAACATACAGCTGAAAGATGCTGATGTTGACAGCGATGTCCTGTAAAGGATATGCAAAATATTTTTATTTATTTTAGACACGTATTCACAATCTTGTTCAGTCGGTCTTATTTTTCTCTGCTATTTTAGACACGTATTCACAATCTTGTTCAGTCGGTCTAGTCGTTCTTTACTATTTTCGATACGCATTCAAAGCAAGAACTGGCGCAACATAGCCTAAACATCTGTGGGCATTGATATTCTTGTGACATACCCCATACCTCAGTAGGCAGCTGAAACAGCCGCTACACATATATCCGAAAATTGAGAAACAGATGGGTGGAAGGCGGGAGTTAACCCAGGATTTTCATACCTACATAAGCTCACCATCTGCTGGCCTTTCCAGGTCGGATGTTCACTAATCCACGGTGAAGACCAGTGTTACTTTTCTCACTACAAGTTTGTCGTAAGAACGCTGCATTCATACCAATGTCTTAATTCTGATACAGTAGTTGTGTTCTCACAATGTTTCTAGTGAGTGTATAACAGCTAATGAGCAACCTGCGTGTTTTTAGTTGTCAATGACAATACTTCGATCCCTGCTACATAGAAATAGAGTAGAACTAGAGAACGCTTGTAGATGTTTTTACTTCTTTCCTTTACTGGTGTGAGTGCCCATCAAGATTCTTGCTAGCCTGTGAGTAAATCTATGGGTGATAATCATGACTCTTGCTAATCAGTGAACAAATCTGTGGGTGCCAATCATGACTCTTGCTAGCGCCTTCAAATCTAAGAGAGAGAAGAGAAGCATTGGAAAACATCGTGATGACTGACAAGATCAACACACACACACACACAAACACACACACACACATACATACATACGCACGCACGCACACACGCACGCACACACGCACGCACACACCGAAAGAGAGAGAGAGAGAGAGAGAGCAGAGAGAGAGGAGAGAGAGAGAGAGAGAGAGAGAGAGCGAGAGAGAGAACGAACGACCGAACGAACAAACAAACTTTATTTTCAAAGGGTATCAAATTGGGCACGCAGGCTCGTCTTACATTCCGTCCTTCCAATCATTCATCTTTCGTTCATCAATAGTGCATGGTACATTCACATAGGGAAAAAAAAGAAGACACTGTCAAATGAATGTCGTAAACATAAACAATGCATATTACCATGTTATGAGACACATCCCCACCCACCCACACCCCCCACCACACATCCCCCACACACATTCCCCACCCACCCACCCACACACCCAGGCACACATACATTCCCCCACCCATTCACCCATCCCACACCCACACACATCCACCCACAACCCAGGCACACATACATGCACCAACCCACTCGCTCTTACCCACACATCCCCACCCACACACATCCCCCACCTACACACATCTCCCCACCCATCCCATAATCCACACACACTCACCCACCCACCCACACACCCCAACCACCCAGCCAACCATACACCCCCACCCGCACATCCCACCCAACACCCACCTCCCCACCCAACACACACCTCCCCGCCACCCCACACATCCCGCACCTACCCACACACACTTTGTCGCACCCACCCACACATCCCAGTTTACACACCCACGAGAGAGGTGGATAGAGAGAGAGAGATAGAGAGAGAGAGAGAGAGAGAGAGAGAGAGAGAGAGAGAGAGAGAGAGAGAGAGCGATAAAGAGAACGAACGAACGAACGAACTGTATTGTCAAAGGGTCACAAATTGGGTACATAGGCCCGTCTTACATTCAGCCTTTCCAATCACCCAGACAGCGAGAAAGAGGCAGAGAGTGGGCGAGAGAGAGAGAGAGAGAGAGAGAGAGAGAGAGAGAGAGAGTTTGTGTGTGAAAGAGATAGCGAGCGAAAGAGAGAGTGAGAAAGAGTGAGAGAGACAAAGAGAGAGAGAGAGCTAGAGAGACAGAGAGAGCGAAAGAGAGAGCGACAGAGAGACATAGAGAGAGCGACAGAGAGACATAGAGAGCGAGAGAAAGATCTTCAGACCAACACCAACAGGGCCTGCGTAAAACTGGCAGCGCCAGGAGCAGGTCTAGCACGCTATAGATTTTTCCGGCTTCTTAGAAATGGCTATTGATTTTGTGACCACCCGGTGACCGGTAGGAGAACAAATCCGGCTCCGACAATGCCGGCTGCCGGCGCTACCAGACAACAACGCTAGATATGCCAGTGTGGCCTCCAGCTGGTTTGTACGCATGGCCTTGGTATGTTTTGAATACAAATCAAACGTTTTATGTTTGTCTGAGGCCGGTTCATCCCACGACACCACTTTATACACTAGGAAATCAATTAGCAAATGCATTTGAACCGACCAATCATTTCTCTTCTTTAAATAGTTTGTTAATATACTGGACACAGCATTTACGGTCCGATGTGTTTGTGTGGTTGTTATTTGACCTTTGCTGGTTTAATATAAATTATGAGACCTACGGTGCTTTCTCAATGGTTTGATACGAATTCTGTCCGTATTCCATAGTTGTAGGTTCATGTGTATGATAGACATGACTAATAAAGACACTTTTTTTTTGGAGTGTCTAGTTGGTCATGCGTCGAAGTACACTTGTTCCTGCAGCGAGGCGCTGTCGCCATTTGGAGGTGACAAGTTCGAATCGCGGTCGGTAACTATAGCTTTCACATTTTATGTTGTCTAGTGCGTCCTCTAGGATCTACTTCTTTCTTCTCCTTCTGTTATGTAACTATTTATACACTAGGGCGAGTTAGCGAAGTTGACATTGAGCTGCGCTGATAATATTATGAGCACCTTGGGACGTGGGTGTGACGCCGAGGCTCGTCGCTTATGAAAGTGAGAGAGATTGGCCGCCTATTCCTCCGTGCTTTCAGACCTGCAAGATGTATTGGCTCTATCACACTACAGACATATAGTGGGAAACATGCCACGAGAGGGGTGGGGGTGGGTCCGAGGACTTACGGACTAAATGGGCCGATCTGGAATAAAGGTAATATGACGACTAACTAACATCGTATTAGTTAGTTTATGTTTTGTGTGCAACGTGTGCGCTCCTTGGTGTCTGTGACAGCTCATAAACTAATTCAGTGATTGATTGGCGCTCTTAGAAGTGAAAGAAAGAAGTAGAGATTTGAGGACACACTAGACTAAAATAAGTAGCATCCGGAAACCTGGATATTCATAAAGGCACACATACACACACATACACACACATACACACGCACGCACACGCACACACAGAAACGCACGCACACACACACACTCACACGTTCGCACGCACTCTCTCTCTCTCTCTCTCTCTCTCTCTCTCTCTCTCTCTCTCTCTCTCTCTCTCTCTCTCTCTCCCGTACTTAAAACTTAACATTTCTTGCTCAAAAATTGTACAACTCATTGTAAACACACAGAATCATTGATTTTCCGCTGAAAGTATTACAATGTATTTGTTTAAGAAAGCAATCAAGCAACCAACACATGTTGACAAGAAAACTCACACAGTGGTCAGGGATTAATTTCCTATTGACATTTAAAGACATAAAAGTATTCACAGAAGTTGTGTTCACAACGTAAGAGAGTGAATCTATACGGAAAGTGAATGTTCACACAGCGGTTATGTTATACATCTGAAGGCTTAATAGCGACACGACTATTACCATCTGGTGCACTCAATTTCGAGCAGATTTATGGGTGTCGGATGTCGGGTTTTGCGTCCGACTGTCTGTCTGTCTGTCTCTCTGTCTGTTTGTCTGTTCATCCATCAGCCTATCCATCACTATATTACCCCGTTTCTGCACCTGCCTGTCTGCACGTCTCTGTATGTATTCTTGTCTGTCTGCCTGCTTGTCTACCTACCTACCTACCTACCTACCTACCTACCTACCTACCTACCTACCTACCTACCTACCTACCTAACTAACGGTCTGCCTGTCTGCTGGCCTGTCTTCTTACTTAATTGCTGTCCACTTACCCCTGTCTGCTGTCTTCCCACCTGTGCAGCCTTCCTACATTCCCCTACCTACTGGTTTTATTCGTACCGACCTATTCGCTGCCTACCTACCTCCACCTACCCGCTAGTATGTCTTCATATCTATTTGTTGTCCGCCTACAATTGTCTGCCCACGCGCTAGTCTGTCTTCCGACCTATCAGTTGCCTACCTACCTACCCACCCTTGTCTGTCAGTCTGCCAGCATGTTTGGATTCAGGCTGGTAGGTATTAAAAACACACCGGTTCTGTGCGTCAGCTTCTTGTTCTCTCTGGAAATATGACAATCACCATTGTGCCTTCTTTCTGTGTCTTTTTATTCCCATCATGCAAGTTTTATTTGAGTCTGTCTTTGATTTTTTTTTATTCGTTTGTCTTTTGTTGTTGTTTGTTCAACCTTTTATCTGTTTAACCTGTTGTCTGTTCAACCTTTTATCTGTTTAACCTGTTGTCTGGATTGTTAACGACGCTACTCCCTTTCTCTATCCGCCGAATCATATATCTTCTGGTCTTCTTACGTTTAGAAAAATAAATCAAATAAATATATATCACATTTAGAATATGTGAAGATTAGAACCCGCCAAACATTTCTCTTAATTTATATGAAGATTAGAGTATTATTCATCATCATGTAAAAGGTTATTTGTAGAGGAGAAGGAGAAAGATAATAATAATAATAATAATAATAATAATAATAATAATAATAAGAAGAAGAAGAAGAAGAAGAAGAACAAGAAGAAGAAGAAGAAGAAAGAAGAAGAAGAAGAAGAAGAAGAAGAAGAAGAAGACGAAGAAGAAGAAGAAGAAGAAGAAGAAGAAGAAGAAGAAAAAGAAGAAGAAGAAGAAAACAGAAGAAGAAGAAGAGGAAGAACAAGAAGAAGAAGAAGAAGAAGAAGAAGAAGAAGAAGAAGAAGAAGAAGAAGAAAGAAGGAAGAAGGAGGAAGAAAGAAGGAGGAAGGAAAAAGAAGAAGAAAATCTTGCGTGCTTGAATTCATTCAATACCCAATAACAGATCCTGCCTTAAACGTTGACCACGACCAACCACTTGATAATGTCTGTGACATATTATTCACCAAACAATAAATTAAACTACAACCACAATATCTTCAACTAATAATTTCTAATCATCTTGATTATAAACAATGATGTCGCAACGCCAATTTTACAAACTACTGGTCTATAATTTACGCGAAGATTAACACGGAAGAGAATCAGAAATACAGTGTATAAAGAAATAAAGACAGTGTCAAAGGTTAAGAGGCAGTTAGATGTGCACATGGGGGGTGGGGGGTGGGGTGTGGGGGTGGATAGAAATATACATAATTTTTCAAATATATTAAGAGATATTGAGAATATACATGGACAGGACTGGGTCTATCCCAGGTTTCCACTTGTGTAACGCCTAATGTACGCGCTCACAGACGGCCTTCTTGTCAGCTCATGTTTCCCAGTAAATTGCGGGTCGTAATTATCAATAGTAATTTGAAGCCTGTTGTTTCAGATCGACTTTCAATTGATAATTCCTCCACGTGTTACCACATATATAACATAAATGATGTGTAGAAGTACATTAATGAATATGAGCCATATATTTTACTTATTTCTGACTTGTATTCTGCATTGTATTCTATTCTGGACTTATATTCTGGACTTGTATTCCAGACTCGTATCGAAGATTTGTATTCTAGACTTGTATTCTGGACTTGTATTCTAGACGTGTATTCTGGACTTCTATTCTAGACTTGTAGTCTGGACTTGTATTCTGGACTTGCATTCTAGACTTGTAATCTGGACTTGTATTCTGGGCTTGTATTCTAGACGTCTATTCTGGACTTGTATTCTAGACTTGTAGTCTGGACTTGTATTCTGGACTTGTATTCTGGACTTGTATTCTGGACTTGTATTCTAGACTTGTATTCTGGACTTCTATTCTAGACGTGTATTCTGGACTTGTATTCTAGACTTGTAGTCTGGACTTGTATTCTGGTCTTGTATTCTGGACTTGCATTCTAGACTTGTAGTCTGGACTTGTATTCTAGACTTGTATTCTGGACTTGTATTCTAGACTTGTAGTCTGGACTTGTATTCTGGACTTGTATTCTAGACTTGTAGTCTGGACTTGTATTCTGGTCTTGAATTCTGGACTTGTATTCTGGACTTGCATTCTAGACTTGTAATATGGACTTGTATTCTGGACTTGTATTCTAGACTTATAGTCTGAACTTGTATTCTGGACTTGTATTCTAGACTTGTAATGTGGACTTGTATTCTGGACTTGCATTCTAGACTTGTAATATGGACTTGTATTCTGGACTTGTATTCTGGACTTTATTCTAGACTTGTATTCTAGACTTGTATTCTGGACTTGTATTCTGGACTTGTATTCTGGACTTGTATTCTGGACTTGTATTCTAGACTTGTATTCTAGACTTGTATTCTGGACTTGTATTCTGGACTTGTATTCTAGACTTGTAGTCTGGACTTGTATTCTAGACTTGTATTCTGGACGTGTATTCTAGACTTGTATTCTAGACTTGTAGTCTGGACTTGTATTCTAGACTTGTATTCTGGACTTGTATTCTAGACTTGTATTCTAGACTTGTATTCTGGACATGTATTCGGGACTTGTATTCTAGACTTGTATTCTAGACTTGTATTCGGGACTTGTATTCTAGACTTGTATTCTAGACTTGTATTCGGGACTTGTATTCTAGACTTATATTCTAGACTTGTATTCTGGACTTGTATTCGGGACTTGTATTCTAGACTTGTATTCGGGACTTGTATTCTAGACTTGTATTCTGGACTTGTATTCTAGACTTGTATTCTAGACTTGTAGTCTGGACTTGTATTCTAGACTTGTATTCTGGACTTGTATTCTAGACTTGTATTCTAGACTTGTATTCTGGACTTGTATTCGGGACTTGTATTCTAGACTTGTATTCTAGACTTGTATTCTGGACTTGTATTCGGGACTTGTATTCTAGATTTGTATTCTAGACTTGTATTCTGGACTTGTATTCTAGACTTGTATTCTAGACTTGTATTCTGGACTTGTATTCGGGACTTGTATTCTAGACTTGTATTCTAGACTTGTATTCTAGACGTGTATTCTGGACTTGTATTCGGGACTTGTATTCTAGACTTGTATTCGAGACTTGTATTCTAGACTTATATTCTAGACTTGTATTCTGGACTTGTATTCGGGACTTGTATTCTAGACTTGTATTCGGGACTTGTATTCTAGACTTGTATTCTAGACTTGTATTCTAGACTTGTAATCTAGACTTGTATTCTGGACTTGTATTCGGGACTTGTATTTTGGACTTGTATTCTGGACTTGTATTCTAAACTTGTAGTCTGGACTTGTATTCTAGACTTGTATTCTGGACTTGTAGTCTAGACTTGTATTCTAGGCTTTTATTCTGGACTTGTATTCGGGACTTGTATTTTGGACTTGTATTCTGGACTTGTATTCTAGACTTGTAGTCTCGACTTGTATTCTAGACTTGTATTCTAGACTTGTATTCTAGACTTGTATTCTAGACTTGTAGTCTGGACTTGTATTCTAGACTTGTATTCTAGACTTGTATTCTAGACTTGTAGTCTGGACTTGTATTCTAGACTTGTATTCTGGACTTTTATTCTAGACTTGTATTCTAGACTTGTATTCTGGACTTGTATTCTAGACTTGTATTTTGGACTTGTATTCTGGACTTGTATTCTAGACTTGTATTCTGGACTTGTATTTTAGACTTGTATTCTAGACTTGTATTCTGGACTTGTATTCTGGACTTGTATTCTGGACTTGTATTCTAGACTTGTATTCTGGACTTGTATTCTGGACTTGTATTCTAGACGTGTATTCTAGGACTTGTATTTTAGACTTGTGATCTGCGCTTGTATTCTATAATTATATTTTAGACTTGTATTCTAGACTTGTATTCTGGACTTGTATTCTGGACTTGTATTCTAGACTTGTATTCTGGACTTGTATTCTAGACTTGTATTCTGGATTTGTATTTTAGACTTGTGATCTGCGCTTGTATTCTGGAATTATATTGTAGACTTGTATTCCAGACTCGTATCGAGTATTTGTATTCTGGACTTGTATTCTGGACTTGTATTTTAGACTTGTGGTCTGGGCTTGTATTCTGGAATTATATTTTAGACTTGTAGTCCAGACTCGTATCGAGTATTTGTTTTCTGGACTTGTATTCTGGACTTGTATTCGGGACTTGTATTCTAGACTTGTATTCTAGACTTGTATTCGGGACTTGTATTCTAGACTTATATTCTAGACTTGTATTCTGGACTTGTATTCGGGACTTGTATTCTAGACTTGTATTCGGGACTTGTATTCTAGACTTGTATTCTAGACTTGTATTCTAGACTTGTAATCTAGACTTGTATTCTGGACTTGTATTCGGGACTTGTATTTTGGACTTGTATTCTGGACTTGTATTCTAAACTTGTAGTCTGGACTTGTATTCTAGACTTGTATTCTGGACTTGTAGTCTAGACTTGTATTCTAGGCTTTTATTCTGGACTTGTATTCGGGACTTGTATTTTGGACTTGTATTCTGGACTTGTATTCTAGACTTGTAGTCTCGACTTGTATTCTAGACTTGTATTCTAGACTTGTATTCTAGACTTGTATTCTAGACTTGTAGTCTGGACTTGTATTCTAGACTTGTATTCTAGACTTGTATTCTAGACTTGTAGTCTGGACTTGTATTCTAGACTTGTATTCTGGACTTGTATTCTAGACTTGTATTCTAGACTTGTATTCTGGACTTGTATTCTAGACTTGTATTTTGGACTTGTATTCTGGACTTGTATTCTAGACTTGTATTCTGGACTTGTATTTTAGACTTGTATTCTAGACTTGTATTCTGGACTTGTATTCTGGACTTGTATTCTGGACTTGTATTCTAGACTTGTATTCTGGACTTGTATTCTGGACTTGTATTCTAGACGTGTATTCTGGACTTGTATTTTAGACTTGTGATCTGCGCTTGTATTCTATAATTATATTTTAGACTTGTATTCTAGACTTGTATTCTGGACTTGTATTCTGGACTTGTATTCTAGACTTGTATTCTGGACTTGTATTCTAGACTTGTATTCTGGATTTGTATTTTAGACTTGTGATCTGCGCTTGTATTCTGGAATTATATTGTAGACTTGTATTCCAGACTCGTATCGAGTATTTGTATTCTGGACTTGTATTCTGGACTTGTATTTTAGACTTGTGGTCTGGGCTTGTATTCTGGAATTATATTTTAGACTTGTAGTCCAGACTCGTATCGAGTATTTGTATTCTGGACTTGTATTCTGGACTTGTATTCTGGACTTGTATTCTGGACTTGTATTCTAGACGTGTATTCTGGACTTGTATTCTAGACTTGTAGTCTGGGCTTGTATTCTGGACTTGTATTCTGGACTTGAATTCTAGACTTGTATTCTGGACTTGTATTCTGGACTTGTATTCTGGACCTGTAGTTTCTTATCTACAGGAGCCACTCTAAGAGGTGTTTGTCAAATACCAAACCAATTTTTATCCACGTCAGGTAAGAACCCAAAAAAAAAATCTTTGAGCACTGCGGCAGGCGTGTTACGGGGCCCTACAGGGGAATAAAGATAGGTCACATTGTAAACCGCTGGACATGTCGCAAAAGGTGACTACAGAGGCTGGCTATCTCACCCTGTAGAAAACAAATATCAGCCAACATCCTCCAACCACGAACTGGCATACATAATGAAATATGAAATGTGAAATCAAGATTCAATATCTTTGCACTCAGGCCATTCTCACACGTGCTCCGTCCCATCCTCCAGTGGCCAAGGAAGTTTTCATACTGAACTGACCTATGAAGGGCGTGGAATGCGTATTTTGTTGTTAACCTAAGCTCCTCTAGAAGACTTAAAGGCAAAAGCAGGCGAGGAAGAAGACTGAAGATTGAACCTCAGAAAAGTAGTAAGTCGGTGCAGTAGACACTTTGGTTTGAAATATGATTATCTAGTGGTAAGCATACAAGAATAGTGTACAACAACAATAGATATTCCCTTCGCCACAGTGCACTGACCCGTCTGTTCTAGGCATCCGAGTGTTTATCTGTTTACCCACATTACCGTAAAATATTATCATTACTATCATTATCTAGTGGTAAACATACCGGATTTCGACTGTTTATCTGTTGACCATCAGTACCGGGGCAGTAAAATATTCACAAACCAGGCTTCCAGCGTCAGGAGAGACACAAGCTCAGATTACCTCGATTGTGAATGTAATGAAATTATCGGAGATGGCATCAGACATTGCTTCGCTAATTGTAGCGTAGGCCTCGGAATCATTACTTTATCAACACGTTTACTTCGCTTGGTTCTCTCTCTCTCTCTCTCTCTCTCTCTCTCTCTCTCTCTCTCTCTCTCTCTCTCTCTCTCTCTCTCTCTCGCGCGCGCGCGCGCACTCTCTCTCCCTCTCTCTCCCTCTTTCTCTCTCTCTATGTAACTCTTCTATATGTATCTATATGTCACTCTTCCGGAGCTCACTCTTACACACACACACACACATACACACACATTCTCTCTCTCTCTCTCTCCCTCACACACACACACACACATTCTCTCTCTCTCCCTCTCCCTCACACACATTCTCTCTCTCTCTCTCTCTCCCTCACACACACACACGCACACATTCTCTCTCTCTCTCTCCTGACACACACACACACACACACACCACACACACACACACACACACACACACACACACGACTAACAGCTCAGTTATCACACTTCTATATGAATCCTAACGCAATGATGAACTTTTCTAATTGCTATTGAGTTGGATTTGCCTAGATAGTGTAAATAAAATCTGGTCTATTCAAAAAGAAAGAAAGAAAGAAAGAAAGAAAGAAAGAAAGACAGAAAGAATGAAAGAAAGAAAGAAAGAAAGAAAGAAAGAAAGAAAGAAAATGGCGTATGAACTTACACGTATCAGCAACAAACTATCGTTTGCCTTTCTCAGAAGACGAGCGATGTTTCGTGGAAACATTGTAAGTGCTCGAGCTATTTTCTTGCGTATGAATGAAATAATGTATGGGAGCAGCTAGATCAGAAGGACAAAATGTAGAGGGGCATGCGTGCCCTATTCTTAACCCTGTTAAAATAAAGTTTGTTCGTTCATTATTTTAATGACTCAGCAGGCCTAATTTCCGGGCCTTTGGGAGATAACCGGCAACAGAAGATGCCCAGTTTGCTGCTGTATATGAATGTAGCAGTCAAAGAGCTGTCCTAATTTGTCCAATTTATAATCTAACACAGTGCACAGTTGACCTTGTTTCTACGTTTTTCTGGAAAGAAAGAAACAATTGTTTGACAAAAATGCGCATAAAGAAATTAGTCGTTAGTCGCGTGTTCAAACTTCACGGCAACGGGTCGTCCTCATTATGCTCTGTTTCTGCGCCAGTGAAAATCACACAAAATGCTCCTCACTGCCCCAAATAAAAGGTAGAACAGACAGGAGTCTCGACAAACCAACAGCCCGCACAGGTACACTGTGCTTAAGGCCGCCGTCGGAATGCCAACAGAAAAGACCTCCACGAAAAATAGAGTTCATCGTCGATGGAAGCAGCAGTCACCAGAAAACCAGCAGCCACACATTACTGCATAAGGCAATCCAATCAGTTTTAGCGGCAGGCCGCCACCATTCCGAACCACTACAAACAACATAAAGAAATAAAAGGAAGAACCCAGTTTACACGTCTGAAGGCCATTGGGCATATGTAGCTAACTCCATATTTATATACACCAATCAGCACTTGACGGCCTCCCAGGTCGAGGGGTTACACGACTTTCTCCGTAATCCCGTATACTCTCGTGAGTAACGTGACGTGTGCTAGAATTGGTAGCGGTTCTCTCCGTGTCGGTAACTTCCGTGGTATGTGAGCCGGTCCCTCATAAAGCAATGGCAAACTACTGAGCGTAATCTTGCCAAGAAATCAACTTGTTTCAGCTAAAAGATGCTGATGTTGACAACGATGTCCTGTAAAGGATATGGGAACACAAAAAAAATCAGCACTTGATAGGTGATGTGGTAAATATCACACCGCCCGCCTTTACTTTCCATCATATTTTCTGGAACCAATTTTAGGCTAATCTCGACCTTAGAACCCAGGGCAATTTTTTAAAATCCCCTTCAGTTCGAATTCAAACTCATGACCACCGCACCGGCAGGCAAGTGTGCAGCCAGCGCTACCTCGTCTTCCATATACGAGACATAATAATCATCATCATACACCATGCCGATAAGCGTAGGCGTTCATGATTCGCCATCTCATGCGATCACCAGAGTCTTGGACCAAGTCTGTGGTCTGGCCCGAATTTACTTTGTCGCTGTATTTATCTCTGCATTCTCGTTGCTGTTTTCACCATCAGTGTTGCCAGTTGTCACTAAGTATTTTTCAGTTAGCCAGACTGAAGGGTTTGGGAAGACAGCTGTATCGCTGTATCATATCGTGAAGTGGATGAGGAAGGGGTGGAGTGACTAACTCACTCACTTACTAACTCACTCACTTGTTAACTTTCTTGCTTTCTAACTTTCTCACTTGCTAACTTTCTCACTTGTTAACTCTCTCACTTGCTAACTTTCTCACTTGCTAACTCTCTCATTTGCTAACTCGCTCACTTGCTAACTATCTCACTTGCTAACTATCTCACTTGCTAACTCTCTCACTTGCTAACTCTCTCACTTGCTGACTCTCTCACTTGCTAACTCTCTCACTTGCTAACTCTCTCATTTGCTAACCCAATCACTTGCTAACTATCTCACTCACTTGCTAACTATCTCACTCACTTGCTAACTATCTCACTCACTTGCTAACTATCTCTCTCACTTGCTAACTATCTCTCTCACTTGCTAACTATCTCACTCACTTGCTAACTATCTCACTCAATTTGCTAACTATCTCACTCACTTGCTAACTATCTCTTTCACTTGCTAACTATCTCTCTCACTTGCTAACTATCTCACTCACTTGCTAACTATCTCACTCACTTGCTAACTATCTCACTCACTTGCTAACTATCTCCCTCATTTGCTAACCCACTCACTTGTTAACTCTCTTACTTGTTAACTCACTTACTTGCTAACTTTCTCACTTGTTAACTCACTCATTTGCTAACTCTCTCACTTGTTAACTCACTCACTTGTTAACTCATTCACTTGCTAACTCACTCACTCGAATACTCACCAACCAACTCATTTACTCACTTGCCACAAACACACACATACACATACAAACACACACTCACTCACTCACAATCATGTTAGTGAAACACAAACATACAGTAGGCCTCTCAGATATTGAACAATTGTCATCATATTGTGAAATATGCCATTTAAATGTTTGTTATATACCATTAGTACACATATCATATTTGTGTTCTTCCAAGTGGGTTCATGAACTACTGCTGCAGTGTTGAGCACTGAAAGTGGTCAGTCTCTACGACCTAGTCTTCAGTTCAAGTGACATAGATTGGACACAAATAGTGGCAATGTTTTCTTCTTCTCTTCCACCCAGTGCCATTTAAGCCCATTGTCGACACACTGAACGCCACAGATTTTAAGAGCGTACTTGTTCCATTTCCTCAAAAACCAATTGAAAGGGCGTTGTTAAAAAATTAATGAGAGAGAGAGAGAGAGAGAGAGAGAGAGAGAGAGAGAGAGAGAGCGGGAAGAAGAGAGACGCAGCTCGAGAGAGAGAAAGAGAGAGACGCTGCTATAGAGGGAGAGAAGGGGGAGAAGAGGGAGAGAAAGAGAGAGAGACGCTGCTAGAGAGAGGAGAGAAAAAGAGACGCTGCTATATATAGAGAAAGAGAGATGCTGTTAGAGAGAGAGAGGGAGAGAGAGGGGGAGAGAGAAAGAGAAAGAGAGGGAGAGAGAGAGGAAGAGAGAAAGAGAGACGCTGCTATAGAGAC
The DNA here is from genome assembly GCA_014155875.1 of Cepaea nemoralis. NCBI lineage: Eukaryota > Metazoa > Mollusca > Gastropoda > Stylommatophora > Helicidae > Cepaea > Cepaea nemoralis. Next base: position 686,361 of record JACEFZ010021550.1, on the reverse strand, counting down.
AGATGCTGCTAGAAGAGAGAGAGAGAGAGAGAGAGAGAGAGAGGGGGGGGGGGAGAGGGGAGAGAGACGCAACTCGAGAGAAAGAGAGTGAAAGAGAGAGAGAGACGCTGCTACCAGTATGGAGTGGAGTATAGCTGTACCGGAGACATGATACGTACCTGGTTAAGGAGACAGGATGCGGCTTCCCTCTGCAGCCGAGTCCGTCATTTCCGACGTCAGCTTTATCTGGCAGCCTTTTGTCACATCCGCTCTGTGGCGAAAAGTTTACCAATGCAATTCGTAATCCCGCATACCGCGTTCGAAACAGCTGCATGCGATTTAGGTGCCGATCGTTCAGAAAGCAATGACAAACTACTGAACGTTAACTTGCCCAGGAGTCACACACAAATTCTGGAGCTGACTGCTACGTCATTAAAAGGATGTGCAATTAACTTTTCTTTTGGTCACACTGGCGTTGTCTTGGAAAAGTTAGGGGGTAAGCGAGACCTGGTTATCAAATCTCCACAACTGTAGCACGGATCCCATTCTGGGATATTCAAATAGGCACGTCTCTAGTAGTACAGCATGCTTATATTTGTAGTATATCATCGGCAATATTCATGACCACCGGTCCGGCAGTCATAATTGCAAGTTGATAATGTTCGATTCAACACCATGACAACACATGTTCTTGTTAGGACAATAATCAATCTACGTACATATTTTCCTCTCAAGTGTTCTTCTTTCATCGTTTAAAACAAATGTTCTGTTTCGGTGTAATTCAATACCTGATGCTATTCTGTTATTATTAACTCTATCGTTCTTTGCCTCTCTCACCTCCATTTCTTTTCTTTCAGTTCTAAAAGGAGCTTGTATCCACTCCGTCAACAGTGAACACTATTTGGAATGTACGCAGTTACTGACAGATGTTTCGTTAACAGCATCTGGCCTAAAGTAAAATAATTTCTATTTTCTTATATCTTTCATCCCCCAATGGGGCATGGACCATCAGTAACACCATTCCCTGCTATCCTCTGCTATTCCTTGTAGTCCTTCAACGCCTTCTTCATGTTGAACATTAGTGTCTTTGATGATCTTGTCTGTACTTTTTTATATGTACATATTTCTTTTGCCTTGTGGATTCCAGAAGAGGATCTTTCTATTATTTTTGGCTTTCTCAATGTGTATCCCATAAAGTGTCAGAGTTTCCGATCACCTACTGACTGACTATTCATCTAGGTATTTCAGTCAATTTTACATTCATGATTCTGTCATAACAGTGTAGTCCTTCTGCAATAAATTGATGACCATGGTAGATGTTCATCAATGCTCGTCCATCTGTCATGGAGCAAGAGGTTAATGATACTTATACAGGCCACGAATGGGAATCCTACCTGGACAACACATTAACAGTGTAACTAACCTGAGCTTGCTCTGAAGTTAATAGAGCCAATGAACACACGGAGAAGAGAATTGGAAATCAGCAGGGAAGGGGAAAAAGATGATTCTTAACAAAGATGGTCGAGCATGGGAAAACTTAGGGTTAGGTATTGAAATTTATGTGCATAATATAAAGCCAGGGGAATCGGATGGCGAAGAAGAAAACGTAACGGAAGAAGCAGAAACAAAAAGAGGTAAGGAACAGAGGAAGAGGAAGAAGAAGAAGAAGAAGAAGAAGAAGAAGAAGAAGCAGAAGAAGAAGAAGAAGAAGAAGAAGAAGAAGAAGAAGAAGAAGAAGAAGAAGAAGAAGAAGAAGAAGAAGAAGAAGAAGAAGAAGAAGAAGAAGACACGAAGACGAGAAAAGAAGAAGAAGACATGAAGACAAGAAATGAAGAAGAAGAAGAAGAAGAAGAAGAAGAAGAAGAAGAAGAAGAAGAAGAAGAAGAAGAAGAAGAAGAAATGAAGAAGAAGAAGAAGAAGAAGAAGAAGAAGAAGAAGAAGAAGAAGAAGAAGAAGAAGAAGAAGAAGAAGAAATGAAGAAGAAGAAATAAAGAAGAAGAAATGAAGAAGAAGAAATGAAGAAGAAGAAGAAATAAAGAAGAAGAAATGAAGAAGACGAAATGAAGAAGAAGAAATGAAGAAGCCAGCTGCATAACCTGGGAGGGGAGGAGGGTGTACATAACTGGTGATGAATAAAGAAGGGAGAGTTGACTAAGGACATTTCCGTGAAAAGAAGACCTAAATGTTACCACAAGACTATGCCTGGTCCAATCTTAATATATGAAAATGAGAGCTAAATAAACAACACCAAGAACCGATGTGGATTTAGAAGGTTAAGGGGCGCATTTGAGGGACGGGAATAACGGCCGTAAACTTCCTGAGAGAACAATTTGGGAGTTTTAACATGCCAGTAACGTGACGCTGTGTCCGGGTAGTAAGATAGTAAATTTCAAATTTCGTCTACAATTAACTCCCGGAAAGGGGCGCTTTATCTAAACTAATGTTACTCAACCCCTAGAATTATGGGATAAATTCTAGAGAAGTGGACAGCTGTATGGCGTTCCACGCGCACTTTAGCCTGGGTTATTGATCTAGAAAATATGGACAAGAGAAGCTGCTTTGAGAGTGTGTCCAGGACCTCTGGATTGCTCCTAATTTCAGAGATCTGCTTATTTCTTGCTTGCCGCCTCGCTTATTTTAAATATAATGGTGTTATTTTAGGATTGCGCATTAGTTAAAATGTTCGAGGATATAACATAAATTAACACTTGTTATAAGATGTGCAGAGGATACAATGAACATGCCTGCAGCATTTAGTAAATGAGATTATTATACATAGTGAGCAACTAGGGTTAGAATTAAATTGTAAGAAAACAGAGACAGTGTTCGTCTGCCAGTGCCTGTTGATCTATACCAAATATGGGTCTAGCACCGTAAGCTAGATGCGCGTTAAAGAGTGTAAAATGCTCTTTTATTTTTCTTGTAATTTTAAACCAAGAAGAAAAACTACCACAATGTAACATCCGAGTAAATCTGAAAATTCTTAAACAACTAAATCAGTAATACTATCTCGGAACAGTTATATCAACTGATGTAAAGTGCATTAAATAGATATTAAATCAAGAATCGCTATTGCTGGGTTCCCTTTTGCCAGCTGAAAAACATAGTTACCGATAAAAGCTTTTAATAGTAGTGAAAAAAAGAGCATTGTAGTTTTACATATAATCTATATAGTTATACGCATGTGAAAAACATACAATGCGCAGACGGGCTGAGAAACATCTAATTATTATAGAAATTTGTTTCTGAGGGAAATGCAAAGAATACTATTGACGGACAGAAAAACGAATGGGAAAGTCCTAAAAGAAGCAAATGAAACCGTAAATTAATTACATACATTAGATGTAGCCGGTCACGAATTTTTGGGTTCGTTACATGGCGAAATTAACTTGAAAACTTAGTGACAACGGGTAAAATTGATGGGACAAGAGAAAGGGGAAGGTAGAGCGACAAATACCTGGATATTTTGGCCACACGGTATGATCAGTACAAGAACACAGACCCGATCCTCGACTCTGGTAATCGAATGAGGTCGTGAACTATGACCACCCAAGTTTATCGACCCGGCACATAATGACAATAAGTAGGTGAAGTAATAACGGCCTGAAATGTAAGGACCTGAAGAAATGAGTGATTTTTCTATTCCTTCTATGATGGTGAATCTTTCACACGCCTTAAGGCGCATGAGACATCATACAAATCTGCCTCGGTGCGGATTCGAACCCGTAACCACCGAGCAGCCAGGCAAACGTCTAGTCACTAGACTACAGCGATCATCCATGATGGTTTGGCCATCTGAAAACTTGCTGGCATGTGTTCCATCTTCATTTAATTTAATCTCCCCGGTCGTTTTCTAATTGCTTCATGCATCACCGTCTGCGAATAAGCATTGAATACGTGTTGATAAACGTTCTTGTACCATACACGTTCTTGTACCATACACGTTCTTGTACCATACACGTTCTTGTACCATACACGTTCTTGTACCATACACGTTCTTGTACCGTAGACGTTCTTGTACCGTACACGTTCTTTTGTCGTACACGTTCTTTTGTCATACACGTTCTTGTACCGTACACGTTCTTGTATCATACACGTTCTTGTATCATACACGTTCTTGTACCATACACGTTCTTGTACCGTACACGTTCTTTTGTCATACACGTTCTTGTATCATACACGTTCTTGTATCATACACGTTCTTGTACCGTACACGTTCTTGTACCATACACGTTCTTGTACCATACACGTTCTTGTATCATACACGTTCTTGTACCATACACGTTCTTGTACCATACACGTTCTTGTACCGTACACGTTCTTGTATCGTACACGTTCTTGTACCGTACACGTTCTTGTACCATACACGTTCTTGTACCATACACATTCTTGTACCGTACACGTTCTTGTACCGTACACGTTCTTGTACCGTACACGTTCTTGTACCATACACGTTCTTGTATCATACACGTTCTTGTACCGTACACGTTCTTGTACCGTATATGTTCTTGTACCGTACACGTTCTTGTACCATACACGTTCTTGTACCACACACGTTCTTGTACCATACACGTTCTTGTACCGTACACGTTCTTGTACCATACACGTTCTTGTACCATACACGTTCTTGTACCACAAACGTTCTTGTACCATACACTTTCTTGTACCACAAACGTTCTTGTACCATACACGTTCTTGTACCACAAACGTTCTTGTACCATACACGTTCTTGTACCATACACGTTCTTGTACCATACACGTTCTTGAACCCCACACGTTCTTGTACCATACACGTACTTGTACCACAAACGTGCTTGTGTCTACACCCTCAAGACACGTGATCATCCCGTTCACTCTATTGGCTCACGTTACCATGACAACCCACACTGCGGCACAAAGAGTTAACTTCTCTTTGGCTGCAGCTGATAACGACCAAGAGAACGTATGAGAAGCGGGACATTTAGACAGATGAAGTTTATGAAGTGATTTAAACGAAGCAGCTGGCAGGAAACAATTATCATCGTATTATCGACTGGAAGTAACACAAATAAATTATGGTAATTACGACGATGTTTTTTTTTTTTTTATATTACCATTTTACCATCCGTGCCTTTAAAAAAAACACAACCGAACATTCTTCTACGAATATCTAATTTCTCAGTGTTTTCAATATCTAATTTCTCAATTTATATGTCCTATTCCGTTCCATCTGGCTGTTTGGGTAATTGATTTACACTTGTAATTCTGTTGTTTTCAAGTATTGTGGGTACTTTGATAACAGCAGATGGTAAATGTATTTTAGAAACAATGTGTTGAAAGAACATGCAAAAGCAATGTTTATAATATGAAGAATAACTTTAGGCCTTATATCTATGTCAAAAGAAGTGGAAAGATGGTTCTTAAGCAATACATCGAATCAAACCTGATGAAAGTGAATGAATCAATGACAATCGGCAGATTAATGTGGAATTATAGGGTAATTGCATAGATCTAGTTTTATTGACGAATCTTGGGAGTACTATGGACAGATAACACGCGTAAAGCAGATATTTGTAGAAAAGTTAACTCTCGACGAGAACGGGTTACTCGTATCAGGAAGAAGACAGTCCTCATTCTTGGTGCATATCATGAGAAGGGGAAGGCTGGAACATACCGTTACCATGGGGAAATTCGAGGGAAAGAGTAGCAGGGTAAGACAAATAGAGAAGCTGCTGGACAGCCTGGCATCATGCAGAGTGGAATATATGTAGCTGAAATGATTAACAGTATGTGCGACAGAAGGCTGTGGACATGATAACCTACGCTATTGGCGTGGACTGAAAGAGGAAGAGACATTCTGTTTGTTGTTATGTGTTCGCGTATTGCTCGCTGTCATTTGTTCTGGCTTGCTTTCGTATGTTTGCAATTTCTGCTTTATTTATTTCTTTATAACCCATTTTATACATCAGGAGAGCTTTTTCAGCGCCAATATTAATGTGAAGTGTTTTGAACATGTCTCTGCTCCATATATCTAGCTCTCTGTGTGCTCGTGAACTTAGTTTTCACAAATGAATGAGGTTGTTTCCCCCCCCCCCACCCCCTCCCCCAATTGATTACACTGTAGAACGAGTTATTGTGTAATATTGTGAAATCTGTATATGAGAAGTAAACTGTGCATAAATGAAGGCTGAAACTGGAAATAAAGACCTCTGAATTAGAATCATAACTAGTTGTCAGGTGGTCTGCTCGAAAGATGGAGGAAACAGCAACGGTAGCAGCAGCAGCAGCAGCAGCAGCAGCAGGAGGAGGAGGAGGAGGGTGGCGGAACTTTAGCAGCGACGTGGCTACTGCTCTAATGTGAACAGGTTAAATCCTCTGCAGTTGCTGGCTTGGGCGTATTCCAGTCGTGGATGTATTCCTGTATTGGCTATATTCCCGTCGTGGATGTTTTACCGTCGTGGATGTATTTTCGTCGAGGATGAATTCCCGTCGTGTATGTATTACCGTATCGGAAGTATTCCCGTCGTGGATGTATTACCGTCGTGGATGTACTACCGTATTGGATGTATTGCCATCGTATATGTATTTCAGTCATGGATGCATTTCAGCCATGGAGGTATATCTGTCGTGGATGTATTCCTGTCGTGGATGTATTCCCGTCGTGGATGTATTTCAGTCATGGGTGTATTTCAGTCATGGAGGTATATCTGTCGTGATGTATTACCGTCGTGGATGTATTCCCGTCGTAGATATCACGTGACGCGACGAGAATTAGCAGTGGTTCGAATTGCAAAAGTGACTTATGAGAGTATGGAGCCGGTCGCTCAGAAAGTCGTGGCGTGCTGATGAGCGTAATCTATCCTAGGAATCAACATACAGCTGAAAGATGCTGGTGTTGACCGCAATATCCTGAAACAGGATGGAAACGCGAAAAAAAAAAGAAAAAGATATATTACTGTCGTGAATGTATTCCTGTCGTAAAGTGAGCACCATAGATTTTTCTGTGGGGTGCCAACATTATACGATTTCTCTGTAGAACACAAACACACCAAGCTCTGTGTGTCTTCACAGTACCTACACATTATACTCTATGATTGTACACCACCAGCACATTATACTCTGCATGTGCAAAACTCATACATTATTCTCTCTGGCCGAGCGAAACCAAAATATTATACTCTCTCTCTCTCTCTCTCTCTCTCTCTCTCTCTCTCTCTCTCTCTCTCTCACTCTCTCGCGCGCTCTCTCTCTCTCTCTCCCCTTGTTTCTCTGTGTTGTGTGTGTGTGTGTGTGTTTGTGTGGTGCGCGCGCGCAACACCGATATATATGCCTGTAAAGACTCGATCTCCCTTACAGGAGCTAAAACATAATAATAACGTCTGTAATATATAATAATAATGCTCATAGTATAGAATAGTAACGTTTATACACAGGAACTAGCGTTCAAATACAGTTATAGAAACGCGCATTCTCTAAACTTGCTCTACAATGACAACACATTTCTAGATAGAATCGATCGAGCCTAAGCAAACATGTTTTCAAATGATCCACCCACACGTAATTCATACTGCTAGTATACCATGTTTTATTGTCGTTAGATGTGACAGGCGTTTGGGACTGTCAAGTCACAGTATACACAAATACAAGGACACAGATGTCAATGACATGATTGCTGAAAATGTCGATGTCCCGGGAAGGTTAACCCGGTCAACAAATGCCCGCAGAAGTCGGATGGGTTGGCCTAACGGCGCAAGGACGCAGCTCTGCTGTAAACAGGCACAACGCAATCACGTCCGAAAAAAAAGAGAAAAGAAAACTCCGGATGAACGAAGAAGAAGAAGAAGAAAATGTCGATGTCAGTATGCGTCTTTGAATATAAATGTTACAGAAGAATATTACAATCCATTGGGTGAATAGGTGAGCAGAAAAGCTGAAAAAACATCTAATGGCTGTGGAAGTGTGGTTTCTGTGGAAAATTCAAAGAATACCATGGACAGACAGAAACACCAATGGGCAAGTTCTACAAGGAGCAAATGAATACTGTAACCTAATTAGAGAAATTAGATGTAGACAGTCAACATTTTTTGACTACGTCATCAGAATAAATAAACTGGAGAACTTGGTGATAACTGGCAAAATTAAGGGGAAAAGAACAAGGGGAAGGCAGATAAGTAAATATATTGTGGGCTTGGTCACGTGCCATGGTCAAAACAAGAACACGGAGCTGATCCATGACTCTGGTGATCGCATGAGATGGTGAAACATGACTGTCCACGCTCATCAGGGCAGCACATGATGATGATAATGAAAAAGAGAACAAACAGATCTATTCAGTAAAAAGAACTCAGTATTGAAGAAGACTGGATATGTTATTCAGACAAATATAATTGAGGGAAATGGAAAAAAAAATGTGGGCATTTACACAGACATGGATTCCTATGAATCATTGGGTGGGGTGGGGGTATACCGGGAAAGAGAAGAAGAGAAGACCACAACGTTAATGGATTCAAGATGTGATAGAAATCTTCATACAACACAGCAGCAGAGGCGGGACATCTGGCTTTTGGTATCTGTGAACTCACATTGTTGCCCAGAATGAGAGACTCGGAAGTCAGAATTGGAACGGCCGGACACGAAGGTGCATCGGGAGAACGAGGGGCCTCGTCAACAAACACAGAACTGGCACTATTAGCCGCGGACACTGATGCAAACGTTGAAGGGAGGATCTGAGCACCTATGGACTTGTCCGGAGTGCAAGGATGATACCCCAACAGATAACAGATAGATATTCCAAAGATTGTTATGGAGGAATAGTTCTACACAGGGCAAGCCACTGGTTTGTGGATGATGAATGTTGATGCCACTAATCATGGATTACTGCGCGAGGTTACTTGATGTTACCGTCTGTACAGAAAGGCACACTGTACACAGAAGACAGACAATAGTCAGAGCGTAGAGAGACGTTGATAGACAGAAGCTAGAGAACACCGTTAGACACAAACTAGAGAAATATAGAAACTAGAGAACTCACCAGACATAAACTAGAAAATTCACTATACAGAAACTTGAGAACTCATAAGACAAAACTAGAGAATTCACGAGACAGAAACTAGAGAAATGACTAGAGAGCTCACTTGATAGAAACCAGAGAACTCACTAGACATAAACTAGAGAACTCACTAGACATAAACTAGAGAACTCACTAGACATAAACTAGAGAACTCACTAGACATAAACCAGAGAACTCACTAGACATAAACCAGAACACACACTAGACATAAACTAGATAACGTTGAACACAAACTAAACACTCACGAGACAAAAACTAGAGAATATCAGGCACAAACTAATCAACCTCACTAGACAGAAACTTGAGAAATCACTAGGCAGAAACTAGAGAACTCACTAGACAGAAACTTGAGAACTCACACTAGAGAACTCACTAGACATAAACTAGAGAACTCACTAGGACATAAACCAGATCACTCACCAGACATAAACTAGAGAACTCACTAGACATAAACTAGATAACGTTAAACACAAACTAAACACTCACTAGACAAGAACTAGAGAATATTAGGTAACAAACTAATCAACTCACTAGACATAAACGGAATAACTCACCAGACAGAAACTAAACAACTCACAAGACAGATTTGAGTTTGTTCAGCAAATGCAAATGTTGCATAATATCGCCGACAGCGATGATAGCCTCGATGATGATGATGATGATGATGACATAAGTGATCCCAGTAAACATACTACAACAAAGTCTGCCATAAACTGATCTATCAAACAGCAGAACAACTTTACCAGGAGAACATTATTTGCATACGACAGGGGCAGTTAAACCGAACCGGATTCCTGGGTTTATCCTTCCCTGTGCGGTACAAAGGCGCTTTACACGTGTGTACCCCTGCATGCAGACGCGCGCACGCGCATGTTGGTGTGCATGCTGGTGATATCACATTTCCGAGTTAGCACGTGTTTTCCCACGGTCGCATTTACTGCCTGGCTTTGTGCAGCACTTCTGTGGCCCCAAGTTTTCGTGAGAGTACCTGCATAAAAACTAGTTAACCGAATATAATTGTCGGATGTTTCCCCTCACGTGAAGAGTTGTGACATATTTCAGAAGGACAGTTACGGGATAGAGTGGAGGGATATATACGTTTGAAGGTAAATATATGTTGATCATTCCGTGTTGTGTCCGGTGCTGAATTCATAGTCTTTTAACTAAGTATAGTTTTGGCTTTATCAAGGCTGCATCATTTGGTTCACTAGTGAAATTTTCTCGGTGACTCCTGGGGGTTGTCGCTGGAGTTCGCGCTTTATGTGACGTTTTCAGCAGGTCGCTCTGCGGAAAGAAACCGAGCCATATGGGATAAAATATGGTACCATGAAGTCGATCCTCTAGCTTTTAAATCTCGTTTCAACCATTTTGCTTGATCATGAAACCCATCTCAGATCGAGCATTGACAATCACTATATTGTTTATTGTCGGATGTCAAGTTGACATTGGTTATTTTAATTATCGAGTACTTTTTTCAACACTTCCCGTTCTTTGGCGAAGAGTTACGAATGCAAGTCGTAAAACCACATACTGAATTCGAAATACAGCTGCGGACGATTTGGCAGCAGACTGCCTTGCGTTGGTCTCTATACAATGGTATGAGTGCCGATCGTTCAGAAAGTAATGACTGAAAGTAAACTTGCCCAGGAATCACAAGTTAGTTCCATATCCTTTTCAGAACGTCGCAGGCTTTGGTTGTTTGTGATTTCTTAGCAAGTTTACGTTTAGTAGTTTGCCATTGATTTCTGAACGACCGGCACTAATACTGTTGAATGAAAAGCAGCCAAGGCAGCCTGCCTCAAAATCTCCTGCAGCTGTGTTTCGAACGTGGTATTCGGGATTACAAATTGCATCCGCAACCCTTTTGCCACAGATCGATAGGAGTGACAGAAATGTTGGAGTTGACTGCTGCGTCCTGTAAGATATATATATATATATATATATATATATATATATATATATATATATATATATATAATATATATATATATATATATATATATATATATATATTACAGGATAACTGGAATTCATGGAATTCAATTTATGCAATCTGACATCTGTTGTGTTTCCTGCGATTTTTCTATTGGTTACCAGTAACTGGTTCCATTTGATCAACATGACAATCTTGTTTTATCGTAGCCTAATTATACGCACTCCCACACATATGATCATTCGCGCGCGCAGGCGCACATACACACGCACAAGCACGTTATCGGCATCCATACACTTGGATATCCACTGAGGCGGACATAATACTTACGGTTGGTTCTCGAGTGCTGTGACGTCGCTTCCGTTAACCAATAACCAGGAACAAGTAGACACACTCGAGTCTTCCCTTCTTGAGGTAATGCCAGTGAGAGGACGCCAAGAGGACCGAACTCCTAGCTACGAGGATAATAGGAAGTTTGGTGTACTGAGCTGTCGTTTGTTGATCTGGTATTTGTAACATTCGTTTTGTTTGACCTGGCATTTGTATTGTAGTTTCTGTTTGATTTGGTATTCGTACCGTAGTTTCCGTTTGATTTGGAATTTATGTCCCACGTTTTGTTTGATTTGGTATTTGTATTCAATATGCTGATGATATAGTATTACTATCCACATCACAGAGTGATATAGAAAAACTAATAACTTCAACCCAAAAGAATAGTGAAAATCACAACTTATATCTTAACATAGCAAAAGCAAAGATAATGCATACAGATAAAGCTAATATTGAGAAAGAAATATATGTTAATGAAGAAAAGTTGGAGATGGTCCACTAGACAATTTTGACTATCTTGGATCATTAATTACCAACAATGGTGACACAATGAAAGAAATTAAAAGATGAATATCTTAGGCTCTTCGAAAACTAAAACAACTGAATAAATTATGGCATGGGTCAGATAGACCTACAAGAATTAGATTTTAAAGAGCACGCATTTTTCCCATTGCAACATACTCCTGTGAGACCTGGACACTCACTAAAACAAGCTGACAGCGCATAAATGCTTTTGAATTTAAATGTTATAGACGGGTTCTAAGAATATCGTGGAAACAGAAAAGAACAAATGCATCCATACGTTAAGATCTAAATATTGAAGACGGTTGGCTAAAATATTGTGATCACTTAAAACGTCATGAGAGATTGGAGAGAACAATAATGAAGGAGTGTATGCCTGGGAAGAGAGGAAGAGAACGGCCAATGATAAGATGGGTGCAGGATGTGGAAGATGATCTCCAGATGTGTGTATCGGACGCGGGACATCTTGCTTATGTTAGAGAAGTTTTCCGGAATGTTGTTATGGGAGCGAGATTCTGCAAAAGACATGCTACTGAATGATTGAAGGCATGTTTACAAAACATTTGTTTTAATATCTGGCATTTTTGTATTGTTCACGTGTTGTTTGATCTGATATTTGTATTGTTCACGTGTTGTTTGATCTGATATTTGTATCACACGTTTTGAGTGATCTGGTGATTGTATCACACGTTTGGTTTGCTTCTGTATTTGTATCGCAGTTTATTTGATCAGATATATGGAACGCACGTATTGTTTGATTTATTATTTGTGCACTGCATGTTTCTGTGTTACTGGTATTTGTATCCACTGTTTTTTTTATTTGGATCTGGTATTTGAATCGTAGATTTTGTTTGATGTGATATTTGTATTTAGTTTTGTTTGGTTTGGTATTTGTATCACACAAATAGTTAAAGTAACAACTGTTTGGAATAGACGGAGTTAAAGTATTCATTCCCTGGGACAGAAGGATGTATAGTAAGAACTTTCTGGACCTGAAATAGTAAAAGTAACTACTACCTGCTGTTAAAGTAAAATGTGTCTGGGAGAAAATAGTTAAAATACAGCTTCTTGAATACGAAGGATTAAAGTAATTAATTGAAACAGACAGAGCCTATTTACACATATGTAGCATGCATATTTGGTCCAACCATTGACATGGATAACGAACACAAAACGAGTAGATTGATATTTATCCGCATTGACTTTGATGTGACATATGAACGTGAGTCATGGACAATTTCGCAATCACTCAAGAAGAAATTTGGGGATGTTGAACTCACACACCACGAAACAGTTCTTAGAACACAGTGGACCAAGAAGGAGAACAATGCTGATCGACAATCAACACTTCCTCCGTTAACAGATAGCCTGTATTAGCTCAGTGGTTACCACGCCTGCCAAACGGACGGGTGGTCGTGAGTTCGGATCCCATTTAAGGCAGGGGATATTTTGTTTCATTGACCTCGATATAAAGACGGAACCAACATAAAATAATATCAGGAAATGTTCTGGGGATTAGAGATGGCCAGCGTGATATTGATCAGCTCCCATTGAGCGTCAGTTGAGCTAATATATGGGGCCAGCTCTAGGTACCTAATACATCTCATGGTCATTTACTTTACTTACCATATTATAGCTTGCTCTGTGGCGAAGGGATTACGGACGCAGTTCGAAACACAGCCAATTTGGTTTTTTTTTAATGAAATGGTATGGGTGCCGGTCGTTCAGAAAGCAATGGCAAACTAGTGAACGTAAACTTGCCCAGGAACGACGAACAGAAAACAAATGCTGGGGTTGACTGCTGCGTCCGTAAAGGATATGCAACTAACTTTTTTAGAGAACCATATTACTTCTCCCCCCCCCCCCCTTCCCCCACCCCATCCTGTATAAATCTTACAATTGTTCAACTAACCATGAATAAGCTTAACAGGCAGCAGCAGCGGGAGAAGAAGGAGAAGAAGAAGAAGAAGAAGAAGATGATCATGATGATCATGATGATCATGATGATGATGAAGTAACAACTGATTCGATTATACCGAGTTTATGTAACTGCCTGGGATTAAAAGACTTAATGTGGTCGAAACGTCAGTCAAGTTTTTTAAAAACTTTTACTTTCTTTCATTAATTCTCTTGTCATTCATAACTCCCCTCTGACTCTTATATGTCTACTTTTATTTCCACAAAATTCGAGAGTGTGCATGTTATTACAATCTTCAAACAGAACTGCCGTCTTCCGTGAGCACTTGAAAAGTTTGGCAGGACAATGTATATTTCCCTGACACCCAGGTTCCTTTGAGTTTACGACAACACAACAATCTAACTGTGGCCTTGTGGGTCGGCGGAAGCCAGCACGTGCCTCGCTGTACACGTGCCGCACTCGGGCTAAGACACGGCGCTATCGATCGGGTGTGCTTGCTCCCTCCAGCGCATTCAGCTATCTTTTGTCACCGTCATACCACCGGCCGCTCTGATTCACTTCTCTGTGTCTCGTGTACCAAATTTGGGCCTGACTTCGTTAAAAACAAAAAGAAAAAATAGAGGCGAATTTGTTATCCCAGGCATTTCAAACAGGCGGAAAGCCACGGGAACTGTGTTCGAACGCCGTTTATAACTCATATGCCAGATGTTAATCATACATACAATGCCATTTATAATGTCTATAAATGACATTTAACAACCACATGCATGCCATTTCCGCGAGCACAGTGCATTAATTGGACTTTGAGCGAGAAGTGTTATTTGCGTATGCCACGTGGAGCGACTTTCTCGGCGATTTACACCGAACTGCCGATTTACAGGCTATGCGAATTTTTCTGACCAAGAAGTTGCGAAGTACAGCATGCACCGGTGTTCTATGGAGACTAAATCACCGCTTGCAGATCCCTGGATAGAGCAGTCTTAACATCTGCACACAAGTGTACTGTGCCTGGTATTCTCCCAATTATGGAGTATTTTATTCACATTAAAAAACCATGCAGTTGCGCGGTAAGTGCCCCAACAATGTTGTGATTTCCGTCGTTTTTATAACTTTTATTTTGTTGCTCACTTCAGTTAGTCGGCGGATGTGGCTTATGGGTAGTAAACGAAGTTTCAGAATCTCTATATACGGGGTTGGAAGTCACCACTAGCGATTTGGGTGCTAATCGCTTTTGCGTTGATTTTCATAATATGAGCGTCGGCAGTTTAGACAACAATAGCAAACAACGGAACATAAAATTGCCTTACAATCACACACAGCAAACATATGATGGCGTTAATTGCTACGTCCTGCAAAAGAAATGCAACAAACAATTTATGTTGCAAATTATGTTGTAAATATAGTTTTGTTCTGCTTCTTTTTCATACCATTATATATTGAGTATTCAAACGAAGACGGTACCGAAGTGCAGCTAATTAGTTCACATCAGGGGCAGTCAGCATATATACACTTCGACATTTCCTGGGAGAGACTGAGAACTTACTAACGTGTCCTGCGTGTCATGACGTCGATTCTTCATCATAATTGTAATTTTCATACGGTTTCATTCTGTTTATTATTTCCATTGTGTTTTAAATTTTGTTTTATTCTAATTGGTTCAGTTTGCTGAAGTTTATAAAAGATAACATTACAGATGTAGACAACCAATTTCAAGCGAACGAAAGAAGAGGATAAAGGTTCGGTTTGTAAATGATCTTTTTCTTTGCAAATGAGCCCTATAGTCTCCACCCGTAGATCACACAAGGAGAATCCAAAAACGGCGCACAAACTCCGTCGTGCGGCGTCGTTTGACAAATATGTATTCTTGAATGACACATACTCTCTCTCTCTCTCTCTCTCTCTCTCTCTCTCTCTCTCTCGCTATATATATATATATATATATATATATATAGAGAGAGAGAGAGAATATATATAATATATATATATATATATATATATATATATATATATATATATATAGAGAGAGAGAGAGAGAGAGAGAGGGGTATTGTGGCCTCGGGGCTTAATGCGCTTGCTCTTAAACTTCCGATGCGCTGACATCAGGCACAAGCTTCATTCTCCATTCGTCATTTGTACTTCAACTTTGACTTCTCGTTCAGAGAGAACGGTAAACTACTGAACATAAAATTGCCGCCTGTAAATCAACCAGGGGTTATGGGTTGATCACAAAGGACATACAGTATTCTAAAACATGGATTGTGATCGCGTATTCTAGCCTGAAATTTAGCCCAGAAGCAGTCGATCCTGTCTGATATTTTTCGGTTTCCAACTATTAATTGGCTTTAACGTGCTGCATATGCACATCGGTCTCTATAGTTTTTCGCCCTTATTTGAGAAGAACAAAGATTCCAGTCACAGCGCTGGAATCAGGTAGAAGTAAACCATAGCGGGTACCATACTTGTGCACACTTACACCGAGATTCATGCCTGATCTGCTCAAGTTGCAGGCTGATGTCGTGTCTCGAAACCGTTCCACCCCGTTATGTTATTCTTCTTGTCTCCATGTGTTTGTCCATTTTCCTCATTGTTTTGTTGAATTGTTTTTTTTTTTTTTTTGCGCTCGCTCGCTTTGAACTCAAGCGTAGTCCATCCACACTATTTATAGTAATGATGGGCTGAATCTTGCGTATGGATTAGCTTTCCCTTTTAACAGTGTCCCTCGCCATCAGGCGAATCCACTCCGACTTCAGAGGTACTTGTAATTTACGTCCCAAAGTCAAGGACGACATGTCAACATTTTAGTCCAACTGTCCGGTGTAGGGGTTGAACCGCTTACCTTGGCATGAGTACACCGGATGTTTAAGAACACGCGTTCTTATCCATTCGGCCATGCGGACCTGCATTTAATATTATTTTACCCATCTTTTCTCTATAGTTGATTAGTTGTTATATACTGGTCTGTCCATTTCCCCATGTTTTGTTTAATACTGTTTTATTCCGTGTGTCTCCATTATTTGTTTAATACTGTTCTATTTCTCCACCACCCCCTTGTTATTTGTTTAATTCCTTTTATTCCGTTCCCTTTCCCTTGTTTGGTAATTACTATTTTTTTCTGGCGTTCCCCTTATTTATTTAATAATGTTTTATTTCGTACCTCCCCTTTTTTTTATTAATACATTTCCATTACGTCCGCTGCCCATTATTTGTATAATAATATTTTATTCCGTTTGTTATTTTCAGTTTATCTTTAAGTTAAAGACATTACCACTGTTTGATTTCATGTTTTCTTATTTACATAGCACTAAAAAAAAAAAAAAAACAACTTCGCGTGACAATTATTCATGCATTACTATATTCTTTGTGTATTTAGTTCAAACATATGTGTTATATAGTTTATAATTAATATATATAATTAATATAATTAATATAATATAATTATAGTTAATAATTATATTATTTTGCTTCCTACTAATTATATCATATATCTGCAACATACACACATTTTTTACCTTTGCCTCACTAAATAATCAACTATTTGTTAATGACGTTCTCACACTGTGTTTCGTATTACCATACGATTAATCATTTAACATACATACTTGCTGTACCCTTGACAACATCAATCCACCAATCAGTTGTGCATAATTTTATATGTTCTGAAATATTTCTTCTTCATCTAAGTTGTACATCTTCTTGTCCTTCTTTTAAAAGTCTCAATCTCAGTCCAATCCCCGATAGCGATTCTTTGGCAACAACAAGCGAATGCAAAAATGATTACCTGCCACGTTAAGAGTTCTCCTGTCAAGGCAGGTAAACATCGTTCTTTCCTGCACTCATCAAATGTGACCTTGAAATCAGCGTCCTTAACTCTTACAACAAGCTCGGGTTTTCTCCACGCAGTTTAAGCTTGGTATACAGCTGCCATGGAGTCTTCGTGGCGTACTGGTTACGTGCCTGCCTCGAGCTTCGAAGCTTGTGGGTTTGATTTTGATTCAGGACCACTTCGTTCGGTTCATGAGTGCATTTTTGTCGGAGACTCCTGGTGGCCCCTCGCCGGAGCTACAGATTGTACGACGCTTTCTGCAGGACGCCCTGCAGAAAGAATCGAGCCATATGGGACAACACCCAGTGCATTGAAGTCGGATCCCTTACCGTTTAAATCATCCTATTTATACAGCTAACATTCAATAGTCAATTGCTTGGAAATATGTTTCCAATGGTTGAAAAATGGCGTATGTTGCCAAATAATATTTGTTATTATTGATACCAGTAGCAGACTTTCCTACCCTCCGGATATTCCCTTAAATGGTTAGTCTTCTTAGTTGTAGGCAACTCTGTTATATAAAACAACCTTCACTGCGGATGGTGTTACACTATTGTATAAAACATGAACATTAGTGTACGTGCTAGTGTTTGGAAGCAGACCATTCTGTGTTATTTTCATTGGGATAAGGCGTCGGTCGATTAGAAAGCTACGGCAAACTACTGAACTAAATTTAAATTGCCCAGTAAATTACCAACAGCCAACAAATGCTGGATTTATTGCAACTTCCTGTAAAAACATGCAACTAACGCTGGTTTTTATAAGTGACCTTGTCATGCTTGCAGCTCTCAATACGCCATCATTTGTCTTCTGTTCTGCCCATAATACTCTCTACACTCTTCTCAAAACACACATCGTCAATGCTTCCAGTGTTTTCACCATTTCATTGCTCATTGTCAGAATTGTGTGTATGTGTGTGTGTGTCTGTATATGCATGTAAATGTGTTGTAACTGTATGTACTGTGTAAATGTATGCATATATATATATATATATATATATATATATATATATATATATATATATATATGGTTATGGTGTGTGTGTGTGTGTGTGTGTGTGTGTGTGTGTGTGTGTGTGTGTGTGTGAATACCTCACTGATTTCCCTTCTGGGCACATCCAGACACAGATGTATCCCACAGCAGGCTGGAAGTGTGAGGAGACCCAGATATTAACACACGGTAAGCTATGGCCTTTCTTTCCCAGAAATATTTCCTCTCGCCAGGTAAGACTCTAGTCATTGACAATCGTGGAACACACCGTTCTCCAGTGGGAATTAAACCCGTGCTGCTGAGCTGTCGGGCGCTGTGGCTAGCACAACTGCCTGCTGGTCCGTTGGCCATGTGTTCGAATCCCCATTGACGCGAACTGTTAAACTTCACCTGGACACCCAGCCTAAAATAAAGTCGCTTAAAAGTCGACAAGGTCGACTTCATTGCACCGGGTTTTATCCTATATGGCTCGGTCTCTATCCGCAGCGCGGAAAGCGTCACACGAAGCATGAACTCCGTAGCTCTAGTGGCGACCCACATGTCTGCGAAAAATTTAACTTGTGAACCAAAGGACGCGGCCAGGAATCGAACCTACAACCTTCGGAGCCCGAGTCAAACGGCTTGACCACTTCGCCACAGAAACCTCGACTCAGCCTAAAATGGGTACCAGGAAACATGACCACCAAGCTGCCAGGCAAGCCTGCTAGCCACTGCGCAAGAGGCTCTCTGTATTACGAGGAGCCAAATTTTTACCAAAGGATGTTTTACCAAATGAGTTATATTTACCAAATGTTAAATGATCTATCATTTACCAAATTCCAAAATCAATCGCCGATTGGCTGGTATAAATGTAAACAAAATGACAATAACATCTAAATTTTGACCTTCTGATTGAAGAAAACGAATTACACCACAAATGTCACAGTGGCGGGAAAGGCAATACCGGGTGTCCATATTTATTCCTTCGCGATTCGTGAACCACTGAACAAATATGAGTGTAGGTTGATGTGTGGTGAGCTAAAAGACTACCGAATGATGCAAGCAATGAACGGTGTCGCTATGGCAACCGGTTAATGTTCACCAGCCAATCGGAGGCTGAGTTTGGTATAGCCCTCGTATCTAAGTTTTTCGTAAATAATCTATTCTCTAGGCTCTCTATAAAGTATAGAATCTATAGTTAAGTTAGTGTCATATCCTTTGCAGGACGTCGCAGTCAACCCCAACATCGTTGGCTGTAATTGTTTGACAAGTCTACGTTCAGTAGTTTGCCATTACTATCTGAACGACCGGCACTCATACCAATGTATTGTTACCCAGTTTGCACAAGTCAATATACGTGCGTATGTGTGTTTGTGTGTGCAAGGTGGTCTCCTTCCAAATCGGCCACATCTGTGTTTCGAATGCGGTATGCGGGATTACGAACTGCTTTCGTAACTCCTTCGCCACAGACTTTGAATAAATAAATAAATAAAAATCTAGACTCCCCGTATATAATTGGTTCCCCAGCCGCTCCTCAATGCGTAATTTGTTATCTAGGATCTGTCTAACGGATCAGTTCCCTAATTCGCTTACAAGGCTAGCGTGGGTAGGTGTGTGCATAGTGGTGTTTAGTCTACAAGTGGTAGTACCTAGCGGTAACAACAATCACTGTTACACAGAGTGCACTTTGTCGGTCGCGACATCGTGTCCCTGGCGTTGGCAATGCCCGGGAACTGCGACGGACTTAAGTGGCACCATTAACGTGTCGCCTTGTGATTTATATCTAATAATGATCACTGCGACAGATATTGTGTGTCATGTCTTGTTACAAAGTTTGTACAAGTTAGTATACATACGTATGTGTGGTTGTGTATGTGTGTGTGTGTGTCACGTACTTTTACCCAGTTTGTGCAAGTCAATATAGGTGCGTGTGTGTGGCTCTCTCTCTCTCTCTCTCTCTCTCTCTCTCTCTCTCTCTCTCTCTCTCTCTCTCTCTCTCTCTCTCTCTTTCTCTCTCTCTGTGCGCGTGTGCATCTCACCTTTAGTTTTATTTAATCGTGATCCACGAAGACATCAATAAGGCGCCGGCCTATTGGCACAGGGGTCCGGGTTGAACGTTTGTTTGACGAAGTCTTATGTGCTTATCCCTGGCGGCTCTGCCATGACATGATCCCGTCACAAGTGTATCAGCAGTTTTTGTTAAGTGGAATAGAGACTAAGAAGATAGTTGGTCATTAACTATGATAATTACAGGATCAAGTATATTTGACGACCGTGATAATACACTCAGTACAGCAGTATGTGTCAGGGGATTCAGTATATTGGTTTGTTTGTTTTACCAAAGCGACTATCATCGTTTTCGAAGCAAGACACCGATTATAGGCAGATTGTGTGTGTGTGTGTGTGTGTGTGTGTGTGTGTGTGTGTGTGTGCGTGTATGTGTTTGTCTAACAGTCTTTCTGTTCCTCACTATGCTCGTCTATGCTTCGAGACAGGTGACAATAATAAAGAAAAATGTTGCATGACCTTTGCCGGACGATTTTGTCTGTCTGTCTGTCTGTCTGTCTGTCTGTCTGTCTGTCTGTCTGTCTGTCTGTCTGTCTGTCTGTCTGTCTGTCTGTCTGTCTGTCTGTCTGTCTGTCTGCCTGTCTGTCTGTCTGTCTCTCTGTCTGTCTCGCTGTCTCTCTCTCTCTCTCTCTCTCTCTATATATATATATATATATATATATATATATATATATTGCCTTTTATACCTCACAGGAGTGGTGTAGGGTGGGGAAATGAATACAACTGAATCGTGAATGTCCTTATCTTGAATGTCCTGTCTTGCGTTGCCCTACCAGAAACCGTCTTCCATTACGGTTCTTTCTACACCATAATGACACCTGATGATGTCACAGTATTTTAGATTCCCAGACATGACACTGTTTATGGGCCCTTTGCCCCCCCCCCCCTCCATGTTTAGATCTTGTAGACTGAGAGTGCTTTAGTATATATCTTTCTTTATCAGAGATACTCTAAGAAGTTGTGTGTGTGTGTGTGTCTGTGTCTGTGTGTGTGTGTGGGGGGGGGGGGGGATTGAGGTAGGGGTGGGGTTGGAACAATCTTTGTGATTGTTTGTTAAATTATCCACGATTCACGTGCATATGTTGCCAAGGGTATATTCTGGCTCTCACACTGTTTATTTACTCGTGCATGTTAATGCTGTTGCTATTTTTCTTCATGCTGTGTTACATCTGTATTGCTATGACCAATCTCTAACTTATTTTAAAACGTTCCCATCGAGATTAATTTTGGAGCCAGTGGAGGTTGTGAAGGGGATTTACATTCTGAAACTATGTCCAATAGGCGGGACATTCGGCCTATTTGGGGACAGGGTAATTTAGAGTGACTGCGTCTACTTATGATTTGAAACCAATCACGAATCACCGCTGTTCTGCCAAGATTTCGTCCTCACCATTCTTGGATAGTAAATACGATGCATCACTTTTTCGAATGAATGCAAATTAGAAAAAAAAAAACAGGTAAACTAGTGTCCTGGTTCCACGCATTTTAAACGTGACAGTTGGAAATCTCACTTTCTTTGATAAACTAACCGGTATTACATCTTTATATTTATTATTTAACCTATACCTCAGTAAATAACTATAACTCAGAAATTCAGTAATCTATCTATCTAGACATTCCTGCGTGGCCGATCAATGGGGAAAATTACAACGCAAAACACAACGGCAGGTTGCTATGACATCTCCCAGATTTATTCATAACTCAGGTATAGTCATGGCAGTCTAGACCGCACTACCGGAAGTGAATTTCGACATGGCCGTCCAGTCTGGGGATAGCGAAGTCTGGGTCCAAGTCCATTCGTCAGATGTTTAAAGTGGTCCAGTCGTAGACAGCTGGTGTTTGTTGTATGTCATCACATAAAACTGATTTAAGACAAGTCGCCTGTCGCCTATGCCTGGCGAACGGGTTTACGCAATCTGTTTTGTTTCAGGATCAGTTCCACTATGTTACAAGCTTCACAAGACACCGTGCCTGATAGTTCAACTGTGAAGATCACTTATTTATACACTAAATAACACCCTTGCTGACGAATAACAAACACGTCCATTCCTGAGGTGAACCTGCAATCTAATTCCCAATTTGCCTGTGCTCGACGCCCCAAAATAACGAAACGCGTTCACTTCAACTTGTAAAACACACCGCAACATGTACAAAACGAACATAAAATATAACTAGGAAAATCGTCCCTAAGGAAGACACACACGACTAAAAGGAAAGGCTTCAACAAAAGTATTTACCAACTAAAGAAGAGTACTAAACCAGGAAACTGAACAATCACAAACACATATAACAGCCACAGGTTTAAATGAGTGTCACAACGTATCCGTTCATACTCCGGTTGCATTACAATCTCCTACTAAATAAGACATGATTACGGGGAGATATCTTCACGCGTGAAATCATGGCACACTGAATAACCCCGAGACTGACTGTTGACACAGATTATTCTAGTAAACGTGTAATCACATCTGCTAATTTATTATTCACATGCTTTGTCTAGTGACGTAGAATGGCATATTAACTAATCAGTTATAACCTAGTACGCACGCACTAACACAAGCACGCCCCCCCCCCCCCCCCACACACACACATTGAATAGCATACACTCCGTGTACGGTAATATCACGCCAGATATAATCTGTCTGTCTGTCTGTCTGTCACACAAACACACACACACACACACACATATATATATATTAAAAGAGACACTGAAACAAAGACAACCAATGACATTGTAATAACACCAGTTGCGTACATTCGTAGATCTTGTGTATCAGATGTCGTTAGCCGCTAGTCTTTCCCCCCATTTCCATTTCCCCCACATATTCTTGATAGATTAATGAACACGGCTGCGACACCCCATTACAAGACGGGGGAAAAAATAACAAATTGTAGATCTTAATACGGCTCCTATTTCACAATGTGAGAAGAACACAAGAGCAGCTAGTATAAGTAATGTGGGGAGGGGGAGGGGGGGGGGGGCATTGTAGATCATTGTGGAATTAGATGAGATGAAATGACAGTTTGGCGTGTGGACCATTTCCAAATGTGTGATGTGGGAGTTGGCAGCGACCACCTAATTCTCTCGTTCTGATCGCATTTGATCCGGTGGCAAGATATGATCACGACGACTGCAACAGAACGCAGGATGTGATCTATGCATCACAACTGTAGATCTTACTGAAGATTTGGACACTGTCAATCGTGAGGACCCATTGCAGATTATGGCCACGCTTGTATGTCCCGAAACCTTCATTGCAGTGGTCTGACAATTCTATGACGACATGCTAGCAGGCGTCCAATATCAGGGTGAATGCAGCGAGCCAGTCACGGTAACAGAGTGAAGCAAGGTTGCATCCTATCTTTCTACCCTTTTCAGCATGATGGTTGTTGCCATGTTGACGGGCGCACTTTTTTATTTATTTATTTTTTAAATTTTTGCGCTCGCTCGCTTTGAACTCAAGCGTAGTCCATACACACTATTTATAATAGTGGTGGACTGAATTTTTCGTATGGATTAGCTTTCCCTGTTAACAGTGTCCCTCGCCATCAGGCGAACCCACTCCGACTTCAGAGGCACTTGTAATTTACATCCCCAAGTCAAGGACGACAGGTCAACATTTTAGTCCAGCTGTCCGGTGTAGGTGTTGAACCGCTTACCTCGGCTTCAGCACACCGGATGTTTAAGAACATGTGTTCTTACCAATTCCGCCATGCTGACCTACGGGCTCATCAAGGACAACGATGTTGGTATCAAAGTTTGCTATCTACAAGATGCAGCTCATCCATGCACGGAACACAGCGAGCCAAGTATTATGATTATTCATCATCATCATCATCATCTTCCACTTCTGCCGTCAAGCGTCGTGGGGAGGAATAATTTGCGTTCCAGCGCCCGGTGGGCGGCACTGGATAGTGTCATTCCGTGTGGTTGTACAATGTCTCTGATGTCGTCAATCCATTTTCTTCTTGGACGTCCTCGTGGTCTCGTCGCAGATGATCTTTGATGTAAGGCCAGTGATGGTAGTTGCTGATGTTGCATTCTAACAACATGGCCAAACCACTTGATCTTCTGTCTTTCAATAAATGTGGCACAAGGTGTTGATCCCACAGTCTGTCTGATAGTAACATTTCTTACTCGGTCTCGGATTGTTAAGTTGGCAGCTCTCCTCAGGCATCTCATTTCGCAGGTGTTGATTTTGCGAAGGTGTAATTTGGATAAAGTCCAGGTTTGAGATTGGTAGCATAGGGTTGGTGTGAATATGCTGTTTATTATCTGTCGTTTTGCGGACATGGGTATGTTTGGATGTTTCAGTAAGGGTGACAGTTGATATGTAAGTGCACTAGCTTTTTGACATCTGATTTCAATTTCTCTGTCTAATCTGCCATCTTCTGTGATCATACTTCCAAGGTATTTGAATTCTTTAACTTGTTTCAGAGGTGTGTTATTTATCTGTATACTTAGTGGGCCTGGCGATCTGCTAACTTGCATTACTTCGGTTTTGGCTGTGTTTATACTCATATTGTATCTGCTGCAGGTTGAACTCAGATTAGTAATATAATTTTGTAGTCTGCCCTCAGTCGCTGTAAAACAGGCACTGATCATCTGCAAATAGAAGTTCATTTATTCCCTGTGGGTCAGTTGTTTCATCTGGAGTAAAGAGTTCTAAATTTTCTGAATCTGGTCTGTCGAGACTTGCTTCTTTGGAAATTCTGTCCATGTAGATATTGAATAGCAGGGGAGAGAGCACACATTTCGGAAAGGTAAAATTATGATTATTAATGGCCAGAAACTAAAGAGAATGGGCAGAGGTAGATCAAGAGAAAAGATGCAGGAAGGGCTGAGACATGGACAGAGAGGAATATCATCAACAGAGTTAACCAGAGCACCAAGAACCGAGATCTGTGGAGGAGCCTGAACGATTACATCAGTTGGTAGGGAAGATGATGATTGTGATGATGAGAAAGATGATAAAGTTCAGAATGTCAGTCTGGTCCATGGCGTGTCCGCCCTCCACCTTAGCCTTACCTGCGAGCTTGTCAGCCCGCTCATTTTCTTGTACTCCTGCATGCCCTGGCACGAATATGAAACTAATCTTTGCCAGCCGAGACTGCTCCAGAGACAGCAACCACTCTCTTCGGATCCACTCCATCTCTATCCTCTTGAGCATGCTCATTGAGTCGCTAAGGAAACATGCCCTATTGAATGTCTGTGTCTTTAGCCATGTTATTGCTTTACTTACTGCCATGTCTTCCATAGTCAGGCTACTTGTGGTCTCACCAAAAGCACCAGAGTCCTCCTTCACAATTCTCCTTTGGCAAGCGCCGTGAAGGCCCATGAGCTTCTCACATGTCGGACGACCGACTCGACCCATCCGTGTAGATGACAGCATCACCGTCTAACGAATTCTCGAAAATCAACGCTTGTACTTCCGCCTACACAGCTGTCATATATTTTTGAAGGGAGTGGGAGATCACTGTAGTGCATGCCCGATCTCTAACAAAAGATGTAGAGCCCCATCCTCTTCTATCTTCAATAACCCCAGAATATGAACCTTGAGTTATCTGCAGGCCTCGTTTTGTTAAGTATTGTCTAGGAGATATAGATTATGGCCCTGGTAAGAATGGTAATTTACTAATTGGGAATCTGCCCCTTCTCCAATGATTCTTTAGCTCTGGAGCCCCCTTTTAGTTTATCAAATCTGAGGAAAGTCAGGAGAATTTTCTCAGCCTGATTTAGATGAAGAAAACATGGATGTTGAGCAGTTGATAGGTATAGAGTCTTTTTATTTCCCCATTTTAGTAAGTCATTATGAGTTAATTTATCTTTTAACAATCAAACACATAATCAATCACATTAGATTTTGACAACATGATGTACAAAGAAGTTGTTGACAGATAGGTTTGAACTTGACAAATTAACAGAAGGTCAATTCATGTTAATCATTTATTGACTGGCCTGAGCCTTCTGGTCAGTACATACATCTCTATTGTGATTTACACAAAGTAATAGAACAGTTGCACATTGGACCATTGTCCCAGACAATCAATAACAAGCATCAATATATGAAATGTCAACAAGTGTGAAAACATAGTAAACATTTTGATGTTGTACATATTAAGTATGATAGTGTTGCATCAACATTTAACTATTAGTTTCCTGAGATTGGGTGTGGTGTATACCGATGATAAAAGTAACCTGGTGACTGGAGGATTAGGTAAGCCAGGGTCCATTGACTGATGGATCCACGTCAGGTCTGCCCGTATAGCTCCACTGAAGGCCTCCCCATGCTCTGCTCATAGCGAAGTCATCCTCCATCTCACTTGTGGTTCATCTCTTTCTCTCGGCTTCCCTCTCTCAGGTCTGATTTAGGTGGTTAGTTTGCTGATGTGTTGGGTGGTTGTTGGTATGTAGCCACCAAGATCACTGATGAGTATTCACATAAATATATACATTCCTACCAATACAATCTTTTAAAAGTAGGTAAAAGAACCTAAATTCCTGAAGTAGGAACTAGTTCCCCTCCCCTCCTTTTCTCTCTAAGCTAGTGTTGGGTTAATTTGGGGTGGTCAGAGTTTATCACACTGTGTACGCCTTGTATCAACTTGTTCTTGCTGTATGTAAGTCCTCATTTGACCTGGGGTCAGTGAACGTGTACAGTGAGACAATGACAAGAGTGAGAAGGTGTCAAGATGCATGTAAATAAATGACATACATTTATAACATTTCTTCCACTCCATGGTGTTTATACTGTGTATAAATAATTCTCTGTGTTTTCCCAATTAACTTCTTCTTCTTCTTGTGTCTAATAACTCTCTTCCATTACCTGTTGTTGTTGTGAGTGTTGTGTTGTGTGGTGATGAGTGGTGTTGAGTGGTGTTGTGTTTTAAGTTATGTTGAGTAATGAGTTAAGTTCACTTCGCGTGATGGTGTTCCGCGAAGCACAACTTTCTCATGTATTGCAGTTCCTAAGTGCTCTTATCTAATTAAATTTGACATAAATATAAATATTTATTTCGCCAAACCCTATTAATTCTATAGACAAAGGAGAAAGGAAAGATTGATTTCACTTTCAGCTTTCTAGATCGTAAATAGGCATAGATAAGTCTGTTTTAGAACAAGGCACTTGCTTCTAGTACACGAACTGTCATTTCAGCTGTAGACAGTGATAGCATCTTTTACAATGTTTCTGGTGAAATGCACAAGATGGCTTTCGAATCATCACTTCTCACAGTTGTTTAGAATAGAATGTAATAGTGTAATGCACTTCTTAAAGTTAATAATTATCTTTAAGAATATCAGAGATGGCAGTTTCATCGAAGAGAATATTCTGCCCGGGAATGGCTTTGCGTCATTAGAATCTACAGTCGAGCATTTTTACATTTCTGAGGTTTTAATTAATAATCATACATTTCAATTGACATCACAAACATGGGTTTACGTTACTTGATACTTGATACATCGGGTTCTTAGTCTAATCAAGGGCTAACAAACGTACCTCGGATCCAGACTTTTGCTTTGTCCATTGAATTTTTGGTCACACAATCTTCTCACATCCGTCCATGGAGCGAGTTCAGACAAAAGTGCGGGCTTCTCAACATTTCTGATGAAATAGGGATATATGTTAATTATGCACTGGCGCGAAGGCGGGTCAGGTGGTTATCCCATCCAATGGTTTTCCGAGCTTGGTCTGATGAAATCCTTCCAAGAATCCACGTCATTTGTCACTTGTTCAGTTCCAGTTTCGATGTTAAGTTTTAAGTCCCAATCTCCAATTGCGTTTGTGAAGTCAATTTCTTTTAATGTTGTTTCCTCTTTTTGCGGCATTTGTTGATAAAATGAATAATGTTGGCTGCGTTATGCCACAACAGCAGCCGGATTTTCTTGTCTGCATTTTCTGTCTAGTTGGATGCAAACTGAAAAGGACGTACAGAAATCTATTGGCACTTGTACCCACTCCTCGCCAGGTTCTAAGTCCTCCAGTGAACACACCTGTTGAAGAATGTCTTCGGCTTGACTCATCCACGACCTTCCTTTTTTTAACCTGCTGCCCCTCACCTTCCTAACTTAACTATAAAGTGGATGTTGTGTGTTTGCGTTAACTCTGAGGTAGGCACGTGCTCTGCAGATTTATAGTATGTCTTCAATGGTTGGAAAATCAAGAAGGTAGCGCATCGCCCTGCATGCTGTATCTCTTGTACATCCAAGAATAATGCGCATAACTTCGTTTTGTATCCTTTCCATCCTTTCTATCTGCTTACGGCTAAGAGTCAGGATTGCCATTGCATACTCATAAACAGACATGACCAGCCCCTCGTATAGAAGACATAGATGGCGCTGCTCACAGTTTGCTGCATCGCAGTCAAACCCCGCTTGATCTTTGTTATCACCTGGTCTATGTGCTCATTACAAGCAAGGCTTCGATCAAAACGTATCCCAAGGTAATTCATTGTCTGCGTTCTTTCCACAGTCTCTGAACACAGATTAACAGTTGGTGTTGGAGTGTTGACAATATGATTATTCAAAGAGAACCATGTCACTGTTGCCTTTGTTGGGTTGACCATTGCTCCAGTTTCAGCACACCAAGTACTTATGCGATTGAGTTCGGTTTGTAGTTCCACAGCAACCTCCTCTCTATCCTTACCCTGACGATACACTTAAAACATCGTCGACATATGACAATGTCCTCCCCGGTCCAGTGAGCTGCTCGCTGGTGATTCTCACTGTGTAGGCGTTGAACAGCACCGGAGAAAATGGTGATCCCTGTGGTAGGCCAGGATATATTGTTGTTGGTTCCGAAGTCCAACTGCCACATCTAAAAACTACTTTCCGTTGGAAGAGGGCTGCAGCGATCCAACTATGGAGGAACGGACTTACCTTGAGTTCAAGAAGCTGAAGCATTAGAAATTTAGTTGTGTTATAACACAACTCATTCCACAGAGACCAAGTGTTATCCAGGGACAATTCTGCTAAGACATTACTAAACTCAGTCGTGTCCTTAGTTGACTCCAGATAAGAAAGGTGCTGTGGACAACTGGAGTTCACCTACTAAATCAGTGGTTCTCAACCGGTGGAGAATTCCCCCCCCCCCCCTAGGGGGAAGGGGGGATTTAGCCTTTCTGGGGGGGGGGGGGGGGGGTTAAGATTATTTCAAGATCGCGTTAATACAAGAAAAGATTACTTGATATTGTTTTTCCTTCCATTCTTCACGGTTATGTACTTCTCACTCTTCTGAAATTCGTTTTATAACGTAAGTAGACCCGCAAATCACATTTTATGTAGACGTTAAGACGTTAAGTGTGTTTTATTAAATGTAGCTTCCATTTTTACGTATACTGTATAAGGGAGGGGGCATTTATAGGGAAGAAACACGAAAGGGGGAGGGGGAATGACATTCTGAACATATGGTGAAAGGGTGCATGGGCAAACAAAAAAACGTTGATAACCACTGTACTAAATAATGTACCCATTTACTTGAACGTTTCATTGTGGCATGCCTTTTTGAGGTGGCCATAATTTATGCTTTTTTGTGGTTTAATGCTAACCCTAGTTGCTCACTATTTATATCAGCATCCACTAAATCCTGCAGATCCCGTTCATTGTCTGCAAACTACAGGGCACCATAAGCATACCCATGGAGTGCTGCACAAATGTTTTCATAGTCTTGCGTTTGTTATCACATCAGACCATCTGATCTCAGATCTCCAACTGCGACGCCTGTTGGCAAAAATGGCAATGTTGAGGTGACATAGTTTAGATAAGCCGAGCTTTCCAAAGAGCGGCAACATCTGTTGCACTTGTTATATGCACCCTTGTGTTGTCACATTAGGAAATAGTTGTGAAATTACAGTCTTTGACTGCGGAACTTGGAATGGGTTGTACTGCAGTAACATGCGAGTTAGTGCCTGCGTACGTGCATGTGTGTGTGTGCACATACACACACACATACAAATAAACGCAGACCTGCCTACCTACTATCTATCTACCTAGCTGCTTACTAGCAACAACCTCCTACCTACCTACCTGGCTACCTGGCTGGCTACTACCTACCTACCTAACTATCTACTTACCTGCCTTCCTATCTATCAATCAGCTACCTACCCACCCACCTACCTGGCTACCTACCTATCTACCTACCTACCAGCTACCTCCCTACCTACCCACCAACCTACCTGCCTACCTACCGACCGACCGACCATACCTCCCTACCAGCTACCTCCCTATCTACCTACTTACCTACCTACCTAACTACCTACCTAACTACCTACCTACCAACCTACCTGCCTACATACCGACCGACAGACCGATCATACCGACCTACCTACCAGCTACCTCCTTATCTACCTATCAACCTACCTACCTACCTACTTGTATACCAGCTGTCTACTCTCTGTGTAGTCTCTGTGGCGAAGTGATCAAGTCGTTTGACTCGTGCTCCGAAGGTCGTGGGTTCGATTCCGGGCAAGTCCTTCGGTTTACGAGTTAAATGTTTCGGAGACTTCTGTGGATCGTCGCTAAAAGCTACGGAGTTCGTGCTTTGTGCGACGCTTTCCGTGCTGCGGAAAGAGACCGAGCCATATGGGATAAAACCCGGTGCAATAAAGTCGACCCTGTCGGCTTTTAAGCGACGACTTTTGTTTACCTACTTTACCAGCTACCTCCTACCTACGTACCTACCTACCTGTCAACTACCTACCTATCTACCAGCTACCTAACTACCTGCATACCAGCTACCTACCTGTCTACCAGCTACCTACCTACCTGCATATCAGCTACCTACCTACCTGTCTACCAGCTACCTACCTACCTACATACCAGCTACCTACCTGTCTACCAGCTACCTACCTGTCTACCAGCTACCTACCTACCTGTATACCAGCTACCTACCTACCTGCATACCAGCTACCTACCTACCTACATACCAGCTACCTACCTACCTACATACCAGCTACCTACATGTCTACCAGCTACCTACCTACCTGTATACCAGCTACCTACCTACCTGCATACCAGCTACCTACCTACCTGTCTACCAGCTACCTACCTACCTGCATACCAGCTACCTACCTACCTGTCTACCAGCTACCTCCTACCTACCTAACTGCCTACCAGCTACCTACCTACCTACCTACCTACTTGTATACCAGCTACCTACTGTACCAGCTACCTCCTACCTACGTACCTACCTACTTGTCAACTACCTAACTGCCTACCAGCTACCTACCTACCTGCATACCAGCTACCTACCTGACTGCCTACCAGCTACCTACCTACCTACCTACTTGTATACCAGCTACCTCATCTACCAGCTACCTCCTACCTACGTACCTACCTACTTATCAACTACCTAACTGCCTACCAGCTACCTACCTACCTGCATACCAGCTACCTACCTGTCTATCAGCTACCTCATACCTACCAACCAATCTACCTACCTACAAACCAACCTACCTACCTACCTACCTACCAGCTACCACTAGCTACCTACCAGCTAACACTAGCTAACTACCCACCCACTAACCTACCTATTATATTATTTAGGTTTAACACGCTTTCGCCAGTTATAAACAATGCATTATTTATGATAGTCGCATCTCAAATGTATTTTCAACGTAGAAAAAATTCCGCGTTCTACATTTCGACATCTCGAGTGTTCGACATTCCTTTGATTAACCTGAAGGATGAACTGGGGAATCCTGTCTGCACGCAAAGACTTACTATTGATTGTCACTATCTATTGTCCCTGTGCGGGTTAAAGTCAGTGGAAATATGTTTAGTCATCACACGGGAGCAACAACTAAATACAATTTATAGCCTGGCATATTTGACTGTATTTCCTCAGGTGCACACTGCAGAGCTATGAGGTGAGTAGATGAATAATACTTTGGCTGAATTATTTACAACACATAATCACAGGTATTGTTTTAAATTTGGGATTATCGTGCGGATAATAAACGCTCCACGCGCGAACAATACCTGCGATTGCATGCCAGGCGATTAACCGTGCAACATATTGTTTGCACTTCCGTGTTTAATCTCATTAAAGGAACATATTGTCTTGAATTGAATACAAGATCATGTTACCAGTTAATCTACCCTTCTGAAACTACGATTTAAAAAAAAAAATTCTTTTGTTAGTATGGTCTCCATTTACAGTTGGTAGGCACAACTACTTGTTAGTATGGTCTCCATTTAGAGTTTGGTAGGCAAATTCCTTGGTAGTATAGTCTCCATTTAGAGTTTGGTAAGCAAAATTACTTGGTAGTATGGTCTCCATTTAGAGTTTGGTAGGCAAAATTACTTGGTAGTATGGTCGGTAGGCACAATTACTTGTTATATCAAAAATGAGAAACATTCTTGGACTCTATTCTTAGATCTATAGTGATATCAGAATGGCAGCGTACCTTTTCTGTTCATATTCTATAGCTATGAATTCAATGGTGATAGACCTCTCTTTGATGCCATATTTCTAATGATGAAGTGTCTACTCCAGTGGTTCTCAACCTTTTTTGGCCCGTACACCCTTTCACCATATTTTCAGAACGCCCCCCCCCCCTCTCCTTTCGTATTTCCTCCCTATAACCCCCTCCCCCCTCCCGCCCCTACACAGTATACGTAAAAATTGAAGCTAAATTTAATAACACATACTAGAACAAGTCTAGACGCCGACATAAAACGTGATTTGCGGGTATAGTTACGTTATAAAATGAATTTCAGAAGGGCGAGAAGTTCAGAACTGTAAAGTTTAAAGGGAAAAACAACACCAAGTAATCGGCTCTTGTAAATACCCCTTCCCCACCCCCTTCCCCCACCCCGGAAACCCTAAAATTCTGGAATTCTCCACCGGCTGAAAACCACTGGTCTACTCAGCCCTTTGTTAAGTATACGTCTTTTGAAATACACGTGTGTTGGAGTCCATATGTAATGATTTACCCCTTTTGTTAAGTACACGTGTGTTGAAGTACAAGTGTGTTGAGGAACAAGTGTGTTGACGTACATTGTAGTCACTTATAGGTTCACATCCCGGTAACCCTACACGTTTCATGTGTAATCTATCTTCAATGTATCTCCGTCATTTCTAAGAGTGCCAACTAATACCCGTCAATAGAGTTCTCATGTTGTTTAAATGGTATACATGTCTGGCTCCAGCTGAACCAAGAGAGCTACGTTGTCGTAGTGGGTAGTCACTCGCCTGCTGACCTGCTGGTCTTGGGTTCGATCCGCAGCTGGGCACATTCGGAATTTGTACACATTTACAAAGACCCTCAGGTCGACTCAGCCTAACCTGGGTACCTAGGATATCAGAATATCTTGGGAAGTAAAGTCGGCCGGAGTGACACTGGCCGCGTCACCCACTGAGTGTCGACTGGTCTATTCCAATGTGGATCTGGCACCGTATGCCCAGTGTGCCTTAAGGGGTGTAACGGGGTCCTTGACTTTCTTCTTGTTTTAGCCAAGACTGTGGGTCAGGTTCAGTCCCCAGCTGGGACACGTTCATTTGTTTCTACCATTATGATTCTTGGGTCGACTCATCTTCATAATACGGGTACTAGATAGCTTTCATAATTGTCTAGGAATCGTCTGGACAGAAAAGGCGGAGAGGAAATCAATTAGTCATCCAACTCCAATATGCTATTGACCTAGAATAAATGAAGACTTAAATTGTCACAATCCTGCGGCAGTAATCGTTAATGGAACTAGCTTTACCTGTTTAACGTCTCACTGTTTAACCAAATAGTTTTTTTTTAATTTTTAATTTTTCAGAAGACAATATATATATATACATACTGCGTGACAGCTACATTGTGGCAATAGATAGTCGCTGATCTCGCCCATTGCATCTACGCAGCCGGTATTATAACCATTAAAATTTTTTAATTTGCAGCTATAAATACCGCCAACAAAATGGCTATTGAACTAAACAGGTGTGCGGTTTGTGTAGTGACGTAAGTTTGAGGATAAGAGCACGTGCGGTAGAAATAACGACAGTATCCGGATTGTCTCCGGATCGTTCTTTTGTGCTACTGTCAGACCAAGCAGCGGAAGCAAGTGTTGTCTCCTTGTCACGCTTTATTGAACCGGCTGATGTCTTAATGTCACGGCATTTTCTTGTCGGAATCGTCAGGTAAGGAACCGGCCTATGTATCGATAACACACACATACATTTAATCATACTTGCTCAAGCAGGCCTTCGCGCATATACATTCCCGCTCGCACACATATTATGATAGCATTTACCCTTTATCTGGAAGTTGGAAGCAGTAGATAAAAGTGGAGTCTCGTGCTGAGTCATTTAAAGTATTATCAGACTCCTACATGTAGTATGTGGTAGTTCACCAGTCTTTGCTACTTAGTCAAGTGGTGTGTTGATCTCAACCAATCGGTTACATCGCTTCTGAGATTATATATACAGCACTGAACGCTGGGTTATCGTTTACATCTGCGGAGCTTGTACACTCCCATGCGCTAAAAGGACAGATAACGTGCGACTTTCTGGAAAAAAAGGTTTTTTTTAAAATGCAAATTTAACATTAACTTAATACGAACAGAGCAAATACAAAGTCGCAACAGGAACTGTGTTTGTAATTGTATTTCTGTTATCAAGAAAAGGGAGTGGAGTTCATTGATAGTTAACGGTCCTATTGGATTAGATAGGCTGTGACTAAGTACTAACATTTCATATACGGATGTTTACTACAGATATGTAGTCTTCACAAGAAGGATGGCAAATACGAATTTAAAATCATAAGGAGTGTCTGCTGAATTATTTTCTGTGTTATCAGGTAAACGTGTTTTGCCACAGTCCAGTGCACCAAGTTCTCTCAGGGGTGTATCAGTTTGTGGGTTTGATGATTCCACGCGTTCATCTCTAGAGATACGTTATACTGGTTTATATGCTGGATGATTCTAGGCGTTCATGTCTAGACAAGGTTATGTTAAGTATATGGACTTCGTGATTTCATACGTTCATTTCTGGACGCAAGGTCATATTCGTTTGTGGGCTTCGTGATTTCAAGCGTTGATTTCTAGACATACGGTTCTATTAGTTAATATGCTGGATGATTCTATGCGTTTATGTCTAGACACAAGATTATTTTAAGTATATGGGCTTCGTGATTTTATTCGTTCATTTAAGGAACTAAGGTTATATTCTTTTGCGCGCTTCGTGATTTCATAAGTTCATTTAGGGACAATAGGTTATATTAGTTTATGTGCTTGATGATTCCATGCGCTGATTTCTAGACGCAAGGTTTTATTCCCTTGTGTACTTTGTGATTTCAATAGTTCATTTTTAAAGATGTTATTGTTTATACCCGAAAGCTCTTTTCGTGCTGCCGCTGGCACTTATTATTCTATATTATTTCACTAAATCATGTGTACTTAGAAAAGGTGATTTGCAAAGAGCGGTTTCGGGTACGCTATATATGACTCATTGTGTTCATTACGTCACACGAATGTTGCCGCGAGCTACGCTTGAATGACAACTCCCGTATAACGTAACAGATGTGATCTGTAGTACGCATTTATTCATGGATTTTAGCGTGTTCGACACAGGCTCGCACGGGCAAGCACACTTCCCAGCGTGAGTGCAGCAGTACACGTCTGAGAGCACAGTTGATAGCTACAGGCAGGCAGGATATCTGTCGGCTGGGTACACCAGGAATGTATACCCAGTGCTATGCTGGAATATAACTACTGGTCTCTCGCTCGTTTTGCTGACGTTAATAACTCATCTAGGACTATCAATTAGCAGTCACTTGTTTTCCCGTCACGGTTTAGTTAATGATGCAGTATGACTCCCCGACTTGGCACCGCCACAACAGTGCAGACAGCTACTGCAGCCAAGCTTCACGACCGGTAAGTAAGGCGCTATAAATGATGTCATCATTCTGTATACTTTTGTTGTCTACTGCGTCTCCTGTATCCTTCCTCCCCCGGGCCATGTCTTTGCAAATCTCGATTAACATGGTAGATCTATGCTCGTTAATTTCGCATCAGTTCTTACTACCTGGGTTAAGTTTCTTTCACTTGTACTCTATAGTTTTGTACTTCACAATTAAAACGATTTAATTTCTTGTAGATAACGACATTCGCCTCTACGGGAAGCTCCGGTAACGCAGTAACTAGCAAGCTTGCTTGCCGGCCTGGTGGACTTGTAGTGGAATCCTTCTGGAGATGAGAATGTTGTAACAATTAATCTCAACACTCAACTTTACTGCTCTCTCTCTCTCCCTCCCTCTCTCTCTCTCTCTCTCTCTCTCTCTCTCTCTCTCTCTCTCTCTCTCTCTCTCTCTCTCTCTCTCTATATATATATATATATATATATATATATATATATATATATATATATATATATATATATATATCTGATGTGTGATTTTATTACAAAGCAGCAAGTCAAATGGTTTGGACATGCAAGTATGTTACCATTCAATAGCATACCACAAGAAGCAATGATGTACAGACCAGATGGAAACAGAGGAAGAGGCGGACCACGTAAACGTTGGACGAAGGGAATAGTAGAGTCCATGGGAATATCGATACATGAAGCCCATAATTGGGTACTCTCCCTCTGTTTATACTTCACCTCGACACCGCAAGGTACAAGAGGAACATGATGAGATGAGATGAGTTCGATGTGTTTATGTGATTGTAATATATATCTGTGTGTGTCTGCTCAGGTTCACGTGTATGGTACTGCGTCACACTTATTTATTTACCTGACAGGTCAGCGTCCGACCCCAGCATGCATTTGTGTATGGCTTACTTCCTTTAGAAGTTGACTTAGATGGATAGGACATCTTAGGAGGATGGATGATGGTAGAATACCAAAGGATATCTTTTTTGGTGAATTACAGATGGGTAAGAGATCTCAGGGTCGGCCTCTACTACGATACAAAGATGTGTGTAAGCGGGACATGATTGATACAGGCATTGATAATGCACATTGGGAGCAAGTCGCCGCTGAACGTGTTGCATGGAGGGCAAATATCAGAAATGGAATAAAGTCAAAGGAGAAAATTATTGCAGAAAAGTCACACACCCAGCGTTTGAGACGTAAGATGGTGCATGATGGTGGAAATGACCACGTGTTCACATGCACCCACTGTGAACGGACATTTACAGCGCAAATTGGCCTTATCAGTCACACTCGCTACCGCCATAGTTAAAAGTTATTATGCCTTTTTAGAGCACAAACTATCGTCTGTCAAGACGGCACGGTGCCAATGAACTTCCTTTAGACCACATGTGTCAAACTCAAGGCCCGCGGGCCACATCCTACCCGCCGCACAATCATATCAGGCCCGAGCGGTCTCAATCGCCGTACAAATATATTCGGCCCAAGGGAGAATTTTAGGCAAACATATTGTTTTTATGGTCACGATATAAAGTGTAAATCAAATTCCCTAATTAGCAACCTTCCGAATGACAGGCTACCTGAGAGCGCTGTCGCTTCGATCAGAATAAGCGAAAATAAAAGTTGTGTAGTGAGTTAGTGTTCGTCGTTGTAGTGACCTAGAATAGAAAGAAAAAGCAGTGGCTGCAGCAGGATATAACAATATGAATTGGAAACAAATAGGTAAATTAAGCTCCTGCGAGAAGAAACGTACTAAACATCAACACGTTGCACATAGTCATACCTTACAAGGAGGCCCATAATATCCCGAAATACAGGTGAAAATCCGAAATCAGAAGCACTCAATAAATGTATAAAATGAATAATAAAATAAATACACACAAACGCGTATAATACGATACACAGGACGGCCGACGTTTCGATTCTC
The DNA here is from genome assembly GCA_014155875.1 of Cepaea nemoralis. Classification (NCBI taxonomy): domain Eukaryota; kingdom Metazoa; phylum Mollusca; class Gastropoda; order Stylommatophora; family Helicidae; genus Cepaea; species Cepaea nemoralis. The sequence goes on along the minus strand of JACEFZ010021550.1, from coordinate 647,984 downwards.
AGAATCTTTGTCAAGGACAGGACTACACGGATATATACTGTATTTACTGCCAATAGAGTACCTTGCGGTGCATGGCAGAGGGGTCTTTGAGCCTGAGGAATAAAGGCCGCATGGCTAGTGCAGTCGCCGCGAACTGTGCAGGTTAGGATTTTCTTGTTTGCCCCCGACAGAAAAAAATCCGACACCTTACCGAGGGATCGAACACGGGCCTCCCGAATGAGAGTTCGGCGTTCTAGCCTCTCGGCCATCCGTAGATAGGACAACGAAATATAAAAAAGCACAAAACTGAAACGCACAACCACTACGTATCCATGTGGGAGCAGAAAAGACGGATTTGCCAGGTGCGAAGGCACTCTTTGGCTGCAGAGTTTAAGTATAGTAGGTTGCCAGGTAGTATTTACGTCGCCAAAAATATATGCGAACAGTCTGATATGAAAATGTAGGGGTGTGGAGACAGTTAGGTATGAATATTGGGGGGGGGGGGGGGGGGGAACAGCATAGTAATAGAGTGTAAACAGTTAGAGAAGATGGCACACTTATACAGTAGCGTCCACAACAGTATTGATACCTGCTGGATGGACGCATCCCAGATTGTTGATTAGCTGGCATTCAATTTTGAGCCTAACGGAGCTGTTGGAGTAGCAGGGTTTCAAACCCAAATAACATCCGGTGCGCTGATGCCGAATTAGCGGGTTAAAGCCCTACACCGGTCATTTGGACTAAAATGTTGACTTCTCGTCCTTGACGTGGAGACGTAAATTACAAGTTCCCCTCTGAAGTCGGAATGGGTTCGCTTGATGGCGAGGGACACTGGTAATAGGGAAAGGTAATTCACACGCAAAAATGAGTCTATCGCACTAGAAGTAGTAGCTCGTGTATGGACTAAGCTTGAGTTCAAAGCGAGCGAATATTTAAAAAAAATAGACAAACCAACTGGTCCCCAAAACTACGACATGCCACTTATAGCAGCACCTCATGGGTCCAGCAGCGGAAGGTAACGGATGACACTAAAGTTAACACTATGACATTAAAGTTAACACTATGACATTAAAGACGACACTATGGTTCTAAAGATGACAATTAAGACGACATTAGGACACTAAAGACGACATTAGGACACTAAAGACGACATTATGGCACTAAAGACGACACTATGACATTAAATGCGACACTATGACGCTAAATACGACTCTATGGCACTAAAGAATGTGACTATGCTAAGCTGCCACACCATCTCTCCTTACCTGCCCCATGTCTGTGAATACAGCCTACAAGGGTAGCTAGCTACCCGTCGACTTCTATTCTGGGATGCCTGTATAAGTCGACCTAATGTTATTGCAGGCGACCCAGTTTCTTCTCTGTGGTCATCTCGTAGTCTTCCCATAATTTGAGTCTTTTCCGGTGTCTGGTCTGGGTTTTTATTTTGCCGTTTTCGCATTTATTTTTGGTAAGTAACGAAAAGGTAAAGCCCACTTGTATGTCTAAAGGTAAATTGGTGAAAGGGTGCTCAGCAGCGTCATCACCATAATATTTCATCATCTTCATTAATCCCACAATCATCATCATCATCATCATCATCATCATCATCATCATCATCATCAGCATCATTATCATCAACAGCATCATTATCATCATCAACAATATCGTTATCATCATTATCATTATCTTCATCATTATCATAGTACTTCTGAACTGATTAAGTGCCATGGAATGATTAATCGTCTCAAGCGACTTTTCGAATCTGACATGGGCTTATATACAGTTGTTTTCCTTATGCAACACCATTTAATTTTATATATAATACAACGTGTCTGCCACAATATTAACAAATTTTAAGTCATAACTGTGACAACCTCTACTTCGATTTTCCGCCATCTATTTTTGTTAGGTACACATCTACTTTTTGTTCGTCACTGAGTCTATTAATGACACCCGACCTGCAACCAGTTTTACCACGTGCAAATATCTGTCCGTGCACGAGAACTGGCCGTCAAGTATCTTGCCTTGCGGTCTCCCTCTGTATGTACACATTTTATTCCATGATATTTCTGATGTGCCACGATATTTGTAGGCCTTGTTTGTGGTGCGCTCGCTCACTCGCCTTGAACTCAATCATAGTCCATACACACCATTCTCTTTTATTTCCAGTTTGCTGATGCCGAGGTAGCGGGTCAGTTAGACTAAAATATTGACTTCTCGGCCTTGACTTGAGGACATAAATTGCAAGTACCTCAGAAGACAGAGAGGGTTCACCTGATAGCGAAAGTGGCACCTTGCCATCTTGACAGACGATAGTTTGTGCTTTAAAAAAGCATAATAACTTTTACTTATGGCGGTAGCGAATATGAATAATAAGGCCAATTCACACTGTAAATTTTCGTTCACAGTGAGTGCATGTGAACACGTGGTCATTTCCACCATCATGCACCACCTTACGTCTTACACGCTGATAGCGAGGGACACTAGTAATACTAATAGGCAACGCTAATCCACATCAAAAATCAGTCCAGTCCTCTAGAAATAGTAGCACCATACTATAAGGCAAGCTGATGCCGTCCGAACAAGAGTACCACATTATAAGTCGAAGTCTGGTGACCAAAAGGGCCATACATAAGGACAAATCGAAGGAGGGCCAACAAAGAACTCTATCTGAAGGAAAGTCGAAAGCAGGCGAACAACGAACCCCTATCTTATCCATTGTGCTGTTATTGGATTAAAGATAGAAATCTGGCGAATAGCAGAACAATTATTATCGTCATGTACCATGCTGGTAAGCGTGGGCGGTCATGTTTCGCCATCTCACGTGATCACTAGAGTCGTGGATCATCTCTGTGTTCTTGTCTCTGCTACGTCATGTAACCATACCATTTGGCCAAGCCGTCCAGATATTTACATCTCTTCCTTCTCCGTTTTCTTTTCTACTCAGTCTTGCTAGTTGTTACAAAGTTCTCCGGTTTATTTCTTCCCATAACATGCCCAGAAAACTTGACTGCCTACACGTAATTTCTCTAATCAGTTGACGGCTTTCGTTTGTTTCTGATAGGATTTATTCATTTTTGTTTCTGTCTGTCCGTTAACAACACTGGAAGTAAAACGACGCCATGCGAACAAGAGACAGACAACTAAAAGTAGGAAGGTAACATCAATAAATGGCGAATAGCGGTCTACGTTACAACAGTGCAAGAGACAGAGCGCGTTGAAGATCTCTTGCAGTCAGCCATCATGCTTTAGACGGCATTTGATTGATTGTTATGCAGAAAGTCTCTATTTGACTGAAGTCGCATTTATATTTGACTTAAGTCACTCAGCTAGGAGTGAACAGTATATCTGCTAATTGTAGGTAGAGAAGATACTTGTATACTGAACATATGCGCATTTGTTTGAGGCTATAGCATGTCAGGATAAAAATACTGACAATCAATGAGGCAGTGGAGTAATTGCCATGTTTCTGTGCACAAAGTCTTGGCGTCTGCGCACTCTCTTACGTCTGCTGTTTCATCAATATTTTCTCTGTTACACTTATACAGCCAGACAATTTCTGTGACCTTCACACAATGTAACTGACTGCTTTTTGTGTCCTCTAGCTTGACGGTTTGTCCTCTAGCTTGACGTTGTGTCCTCTAGCTTGACGTTGTGTCCTCTAGCTTGACGTTGTGTCCTCTAGCTTGACGGTGTGTCCTCTAGCTTGACGTTGTGTCCTCTAGCTTGACGTTGTGTCCTCTAGCTTGACGTTGTGTCCTCTAGCTTGACGTTGTGTCCTCTAGCTTGACGTTGTGTCCTCTAGCTTGACGTTGTGTCCTCTAGCTTGACGTTGTGTCCTCTAGCTTGACGTTGTGTCCTCTAGCTTGACGTTGTGTCCTCTAGCTTGACGTTGTGTCCTCTAGCTTGACGGTGTGTCCTCTACCTAGACGTTGTATCCTCTAGCTTGACGTTGTGTCCTCTACCTAGACGTTGTGTCCTCTAGCTTGACGTTGTGTCCTCTAGCTTGACGTAGTGTCCTCTAGCTTGACGTTGTGTCATCTACCTAGACGTTGTATCCTCTAATTAGACATTGTGTCCCCTAACTTGACATTGTGTCATCTACCTAGACGTTGTATCCTCTAATTAGACATTGTGTCCCCTAACTTGACATTGTGTCCTCTAGCTTGACATTGTGTCATCTACCTAGACGTTGTATCCTCTAATTAGACATTGTGTCCCCTAACTTGACATTGTGTCCCCTAACTTGACATTGTGTCCCCTAACTTGACATTGTGTCCCCTAACTTGACATTGTGTCCTCTAACTTGACATTGTGTCATCTAACTTGACATTGTGTCCTCTAACTTGACATTGTGTCCCCTAACTTGACATTGTGTCCCCTAACTTGACATTGTGTCCCCTAACTTGACATTGTGTCCCCTAACTTGACATTGTGTCCCCTAACTTGACATTGTGTCCTCTAACTTGACATTGTGTCCCCTAACTTGACATTGTGTCCCTTAACTTGACATTGTGTCCCCTAACTTGACATTGTGTCCCCTAACTTGACATTGTGTCATCTAACTTGACATTGTGTCATCTAACTTGACATTGTGTCCCCTAACTTGACTTTGTATCCTCTAACTTGACATTGTGTCCTCTAACTTGACATTGTGTCCCCTAACTTGACATTGTGTCATCTACCTAGACGTTGTATCCTCTAATTAGACATTGTGTCCCCTAACTTGACATTGTGTCCCCTAACTTGACATTGTGTCATCTACCTAGACGTTGTATCCTCTAATTAGACATTGTGTCCTCTAACTTGACATTGTGTCCTCTAGCTTGACATTGTGTACTCTAACTTGACATTGTGTCATCTACCTAGACGTTGTATCCTCTAATTAGACATTGTGTCCCCTAACTTGACATTGTGTCCCCTAACTTGACATTGTGTCATCTACCTAGACGTTGTATCCTCTAATTAGACATTGTGTCCTCTAACTTGACATTGTGTCCTCTAGCTTGACATTGTGTCCCCTAACTTGACATTCTGTCATCTACCTAGACGTTGTATCCTCTAATTAGACATTGTGTCCCCTAACTTGACATTGTGTCATCTACCTAGCCGTTGTATCCTCTAATTAGACATTGTGTCCCCTAACTTGACATTGTGTCATCTACCTAGACGTTGTATCCTCTAATTAGACATTGTGTCCCCTAACTTGACATTGTGTCATCTAACTAGACGTTGTATCCTCTAATTAGACATTGTGTCCCCTAACTTGACATTGTGTCATCTACCTAGACGTTGTATCCTCTAATTAAACATTGTGTCCCCTAACTTGACATTGTGTCATCTACCTAGACGTTGTATCCTCTAATTAGACATTGTGTCCCCTAACTTGACATTGTGTCATCTACCTAGACGTTGTATCCTCTAATTAGACATTGTGTCCCCTAACTTGACATTGTGTCATCTACCTAGACGTTGTATCCTCTAATTAGACATTGTGTCCCCTAACTTGACATTGTGTCATCTACCTAGACGTTGTATCCTCTAATTAGACATTGTTTCCCCTAACTTGACATTGTGTCATCTACCTAGACGTTGTATCCTCTAATTAGACATTGTGTCCTCTAACTTGACATTGTGTCATCTACCTAGACGTTGTATCCTCTAATTAGACATTGTGTCCTCTAACTTGACATTGTGTCATCTACCTAGACGTTGTATCCTCTAATTAGACATTGTGTCCTCTAACTTGACATTGTGTCATCTACCTAGGCGTTGTATCCTCTAATTAGACATTGTGTCCTCTAACTTGACATTGTGCCATCTACCTAGACGTTGTATCCTCTAATTAGACATTGTGTCCTCTAATTAGACATTATGTCCTCTAACTTGACATTGTGCCATCTACCTAGACGTTGTATCCTCTAATTAGACATTGTGTCCTCTAATTAGACATTATGTCCTCTAACTTGACATTGTGCCATCTACCTAGACGTTGTATCCTCTAATTAGACATTGTGTCCTCTAACTTGACATTGTGTCCTCTAGCTTGACATTGTGTCCTCTAACTTGACATTGTGTCATCTACCTAGACGTTGTATCCTCTAATTAGACATTATGTCCTCTAACTTGACATTGTGCCATCTACCTAGACGTTGTATCCTCTAATTAGACATTGTGTCCTCTAATTAGACATTGTGTCCCCTAATTAGACATTGTGTCCCCTAACTAGACGTTGTATCCTCTAATTAGACATTGTGTCCTCTAACTAGACATTGTTTCCTCTAACTTGACATTGTGTCCTCTAAATAGACGTTGTATCCTCGAATAGACATTGGGTCCTCTAACTAGACGTTGTTTCCTCTAATTAAACATTTTGTCCTCTAACTTGACGTCGTGTCCCCTATCTTGCGACGTCTGCAGTGTTGCATTAGTGTCCCTCAGCTTGAGTGAAATCAGTACTCAGTACTGGACATAGTAATCCATTTGACACACAATTATTTATGAATTTCGATGTGATTTTTCGTTGTGATCCCAGTAGGTTTAGTGTCACGTTGAACAACTGTCCACTTCCAAATTTCACTACTATGCATATACTACTGGAGACCAAGTGGGGTACAATCCCTATGTAGGGTGCGCCTGATGTTGCAGATGTAGAGGTGGACATAGCGACATACCCTCTTACATCACAGGTGTAGTAATCGCCGCGGAAGCTATTCTATATTATAATAGTAATCTTCAAGATGATGCCTTTCCTTTAAAAATGTATCCATGGCAATACCTTCGTGTGTGTATAGATTTTACTATGGGAAATCATAACGCCCTGGCTGGAAGCAGGATAGAGTCCACTAAGGTAAAAGCTCAGTACCAGCCGTGGTGTCATGTGCTCTAGCCGACACTAACCCAGACCTCATTCGTGAAATAAATTCATGTTTTACAGTAATGTCATGCATATCCACTCTTCCATGCCTATTCCTAGCTATACCGACAGAATCGATACGCGAAAGTGGCGTTACATGTCTTCAATCCTGGAAAAGATATGGGCCTCGTTCAGTAACAATTTAAAGTGAAAATATAATTTATTACAATATTGTACTTAAGGCGGACCTTGTGGACATGTGGGTTGATTTAGAGCACCAGAGCTGATGGAGATGGAGAACCCGCATGTTGGGGGTGGAGGTGGGGGAGGTGAGAAGAGGGAGTTGAAAGAGCATAGAATGCTGAGACTTTTAAGACTGATCTCAGCGATGAAAACTCAGCGAGAGAACTAAGTGTGTAGTTCTACTGCAGAACTGCGGATGTGGTTCAGGAACAGAACTAAGAATGTAGCTCAACTATAGAACTAAGGATGTAGCTCGGGTACAGAACTATCCCTCCGCCCCCTCCCACCCTTTCCGGATTAGCCAGATCTAGCATCCACACGAACTCACAACTATGGAATTCGGACAGAAAGTAAAGTAAGGGATCCATTACTCGCCTTAAAGCACACTGGACATATGCAATACTGTTTACAGACCAATCGTCACTCGATGAGTGACGTGGTCAGTGTCAGACCAGCCACCTTTACTTCCCACGACATTTCCAGATACCCATTTTATTATGGACCACCCTGTGAGCCCATGTCATTTTTGTTTACAAATACTCCCCATGGGGATTCGAACCCGTGACCACAGGGACGGCAGACAAGTGTCTAGCTACAGTGCAACCGCTGATACCATAATACTTACATCCATCCATTCATCATGTGCCATGCCGATAAGCGTGGGCGCTCATGTTTCTCCATTTAACTTGATCACCAGAGTCGTGGATCAGCTCCGTGTTTCTGTCTCGACCATGCCACGTGACCAAGCCATCCAGGTATTTACTTCTCGGTCTCTTCCCTTCGATCTTGCCAGTTGTCACCAATACTTACTTACCAACTCTAATTATAACCCATTCCCCAAATGCAAACTGAGCCTTTATTATTAGACAGCTCGCCATATTTTTTTGTTTGTTGCTGACGCGCCCGTCTCTACATTTCAACCCAGTGTCATTATCAGTGAAAATGCTTATCCAGACCACTCATTGCCGCTCTTAGTGTCCCATCTCAGCGCTGACATCATCCAGTTACTCAGCCGGATCTATTTTCTTTCTAACCCTCGTCTCCCCCTCGTCACCCACAAGTACCTGCGCGGAGCGTAATCCACCGTCTACGTGGAAATAATCACACTTCTGGAACACGTGTGTTTGCAGCAGCTGCCATACACCTTTCACACACCTCACTGTAAGCCAGTTGCAACTCACAGCTCTAGAATGTTCCTGCCCTAATTCCCCTTTTCCTAATGCCCACTTCTCATCTTTCAAGCTGACATTTTACGTAATAATTAACACAACGACTTGCGCGTTGAGTGCAGGGCTTTCCTTTCCACCTGAGTTTTCAGTGACTGCTACATTTTTTAGGGTCTATTATTTCCTCTTGTCTTGGAAATTATTTTACGTATAAAAATTAGCGCGTCCTTTTTACATGACGTTGCTATCAATCTCAGCGGTTATTGGCTTGTCGTGATTTTATTAGGCAGTTTTACGCTTTGTAGTTTGCCACTGCTTTCTGAACGAGAAGTCACCTTTTAAGTTCAACTGAACAAGTGTGTGAAATGAACCCACTACGTCGATCTATAAACTGAAAGACTACAAAAGGTTCTCCACAGTATCTTATAGCACATAATCCCAAGGAAAAAACAAGACCCTTCAGATTAATGTCCGAAATGTGGCAGATTAATGTCCGAACTGTGGCAGATTAATGTCCGAAATGTGACTGATTAATGTCCGAACTGTGACTGATTAATGTCCGAACTGTGGCAGATTAATGTCCGAAATGTGACAGATTAATTTCCGAAATGTGGCAAATTAATGTCTGAACTGTGGCAGATTAATGTCTGAACTGTGGCAGATTAATGTCCGAAATGTGGCAGATTAATGTCCGAAATGCGGCTGATTCGGTCATAGGATTAATTAATCTGAGATTGGGGTTGGCCCTAATTATAACTTCTCTTTTGAGGTTGAACAGGGTATAGTTAATGGAGAAAAGAAGGAAAGAGCATTAACTCCATTCTATTACTTAATGGTTGATGCTGAAGCGTACCTAGATACGATCATACGAAGTAGCGTTGGGTGGGCAGCTCCATTTCTCACTTGCCCTTCCTTGATTGAGCGGAGTGGCATGGAAGAACATATTACTATCGTGTTGCATGAAGACAGGTGTGCCTCGTGCAGAATAACGTCCTTCAATTCAGAAATCAAAGATATGGATCTTTTCCCCAGGACATGCTGGTGGGTTGGGAAACGAGCAGGCGGACAGACTGGCTGAGTCTGCACCGCTTGGTGGGGCACTGGTGTACGATAAGGCAGATGTAGTCAGGCCTTGTGGGGTTATGTATACGGGGTAGATGAACACATAAATCATCGTGGCCAGGACATAACGGTGTGCCAGGGAATGACCAGAGTGTCTGGCCGACACTCAGTACTCCAAGGACAGGTCAGATCAACACATAATCAGATTGCAACTGGTGCCATTAATATTGGGGCTTTTCGCTGTTTGTTAATGATGAGGACGAAGTGCGTGTGGAAATGTCCTGCGTTCTGTGATGTCGTTTATTCACTCAACTCAACTCATCACAAACTAAAGAGGTATCACAATCAACACATTATTTTCTTGCGCTCGCTCGCTTTGAACTTAAGCGTAGTCCATACACACTACTTCTAGTAGTGCTGGACTGAATTTTGCATGTACATTAGCTTTCTCTATGAACAGTGTCCCTCGCCATCAGGCAAACCAACTCCGACTTCAGAGGTACTTGTAATTTACTTCCCCACGTCAAGGACCTGCTCCGTGGCGAAGGTGTTAAGGACGCAGTTTATAAGCTCACATACCCGCGTTTCAAATACAGCTGTGTTGGTTTTTTTATGAAATGGTATGGGTGCCGTTGTTAAGAAAGCAATGGCAAACTACTGAAAGCAAACTTGCTCAGGAATCACGAAAACCAGCCAAAATGCTGGGGTTGACTGCTTCGTCTTTTGAAGGATATGCAACAACTAAGTCGAGGACGATAGGTCAACATTTCAGTCCAACTGTCGGTGTAGATGTTGAACCCCTTACTTCGGCATCAGCGTACCGGATGTTTAAGAAGTCGTCCTCATCAATTCGGCCATGCTGACATACAACACAACATATAAATCGGATATTCGAAGAAAGGGACACACACACACACACACACGCGCGCACGCGCATACGCACACATACACACGCACACACACACACAACACACACAAACCACACACAAACACCACACAGACAGATGTAAGCGAATGTCTCCACCAAAGTCGTTATCAACGTGTGTTAAAAAAAACCCAGCACATTTAAAATTCAGCAGATGTTTGCATTTATTTTTCAAGCAGTCAACACACAGACCAGTATTTGCGACGAGTGATATTCATGCGGTCTTGCCATGTCCCTTTCCCTGGCCTGACCAGCAGCAATGCAAGTGCGGGAACCAAAGCTTGTCGGCCTAGCATCCATAACATTTGTTCAGGTGTTTCTGGGTAACTGAGTGAAACAACCTTGCAGTTGCCCGTTTCTAATAGTCCTCAGTGATCCTGAAACCTTTTCTACGGGAGGGGCACATGCATTAGAAACAATACACACGCATGTGCCGTGCCGATAAGCGTGGGCTGTCAAGTTTCGCCATCTCACATGATCACCAGCGTTTTGTATCTGGTCTGTGTTCTTTGCCAGGATTTTATCGTGTTACCAAGCCATCCAGCTATATATCTCTTTGCCGCCCTCCTCTGAGCGGACTAAACATCCCATCCACTACTCCAGGGAGAGGAGTGAATACAACAGCCCTGTCTTAATTTATGAGAAATATCCATACACCCTAGCCCGCGTCATGAGTCAGGTGTGCACGAGCCAGAGGCTCTACTCCAAGGCAATACCACGTCTCTGTCTGTACATGCAGGTAACGTGTAGCGCGTTGGGTAGCTCTGTCTATTTATAATGATTGAATTATTTGAGGAAATGAGAAATTTTATGATTTGTATATTTATTCTAAGCACCTGTGATCTGAGTGGGGGAAAGTGAAAGTTCTGGAAAGTTGGGAAATGAATGGAATAAGGAATGTTACATCACACATGTAATATAATATGTATCTTCAGCGTATCGTAAGTTAAAAATACATACACCTGCAGACAGGTAGAACAGCTCATCAAGAAAGCAGTACAAATAAACACTTATAGGCACGACTATAGGTTGAATGTGGAGGTCAGCGTGGCCGAAATGTTAAGACTACCGCTTTTAAACTCGCGGATATCAGGGCAGTGAGTCCACTCCATACAACGGTTAAGTGGACTTAAACGTTGATCAGAAAGTAATGGCAAGCTTTTTTTTTGTTTTAACAGTTGCATATCGTTTACAGGACGTCACAGTCGACCTCAATATTTTTGGACTGTTTGTGATTTCTTTACAAGTTTACGTTCAATAAATAGTTTGCCTTTGCTTTCTGAAAATCAACGCAAGGCGTTCTGCTGCCAAATCGCCCGCAGCTGTGTTTCGAACGCGGTATGCGGATTACGAATTGTGCCTGTAACCCTTTCGCCATAAAGAATGGGAAACTACTGAACGGAAAATCAACCTGGACTTGATGGCAGCGTCCTTCAGAAGACATGTAACACTGTAAAGGTTACACTTGGGTGGAGAACTAATGAACATACACAAACACCCACACATACACCAACACCCACCCATACACCGTTCCTGTAGATTACATACACGAATAGGACAAATGCGCCCAAATACACGCACTATTTACACAGAGATAAACACGTACAGACGGGTAGACAGCCAGACACCCAGCAGAGAGATACCGGGTGGATGCAGGTAGAGCGGTATGTAAACAGACTGCTGTAGTTCAGGGGTGAGAAGCATATATTACGCGGAGCGTGCGCTATAACTGGGTACCTGTGCCCGAGTCTTTGTCTGAAAGTGAGGCCAAAAATAGCAGGCCAGATCATAGTGCGGGCAAGGGGTGGATTGTTACGTCTTCAACACCGAGGCAGGCATCGAGGGCGGACCTTTCAGCGTTTCGTCATGAGGGAGTACACACTCTGCGTGTATGAACTATCCATTCACTTATCAGAGAGTGGCGTTGCTGTGAGTGTATGATGTCCGCTTCGGGCTCATATGCTACTGTGTTCGAATCCTATCATATGACTGAATATTTCTACTGTAACTGTTGATTTCTAATTAAATTACATTACACTCTCATCTATTGGGGAGTGAGATGGAATACAAACATAGCTTTCGCGGATAAAATGAGAAACAGGAGATCTTATATGCAGAGTCGCGCACTGTAAAAAGCCCACAGCAGGTGGAAATCGCATAGAATAGTAGATCGAGAGTGCAAGGGAATCTGAATTGAAATCGAGGAACCAGATCATGTTATTGTCGTAATTTTACATGAATTTGTTGATTTCTTCTCTTCTCCTATAAGAGATGCCCACAAGGTACTACTGTCTTGTTAAAATCATTTTGGCATATTCTGTCTCTCTCTCTCCCTTCCTCTCTCTCTCTCTTTCTCTCTCCCTCTCTTACACACAAATACTGTGTGAATTTGTCGAGCTCCCTCTTGCGAGACACCTCATTGGAAAAACCAATCGCGGACCTTCAGGTGATCGCCCAACCTCACAGACTCATCACCTGGCTTTAACAGCCACACAAACAATCTTCCGAGAGATTCTTGTCGTTCATGTTTTTAAGCTCCCTGAGCAACACCCCAAAACACACACTACAGACACACACACACACACACGCACGCACACACATAAAAAAAAACAACACACACACACTTTCCCTCTTTCATATACACATTCTGTCTTTCTATCAGGTACATACACTCTCACACATTTAGTCACACTTCTTCACATACATACATACCCTTGCGCTCTCTCTCTCTCTCTCTCTCTCTCTCTCTCTCTCTCTCTCTCTCTCTCTCTCTCTCTCTCTCTCTCTCTCTCTCTCTCTCATTCTCATACACACGCCATTGAGTAGTCAGTTCGTAGTGCAGATCTCACGACATGCTCTATACCCGCACTGAGCAAATTTTAATTTTCCCCATCTGAAAAACGGTTGACGCAACGCAAATAATCCATTAGAATCACTACTACTCTACTGCTGCTGCTCCTCCTCCTCCACCACCACCACCTCCTCCTCCTCTTACTACTACTACTACTACTACTACTACTACTACTACTACTACTACTACTACTACTACTACTACTACTACTACTTTTCCTCTTCTTCTTCTTCTTCTCCCTCCATCCTCCTCCTCCTCATTCATTCATTCATTCATTCATTCACCCCTCTAAGCTGTCTAATTCTCTAACCACCTGACAAGTGTGTGTGTGTGTGGGGGGGGGGGTGTGGGTGGGGTGTGGATGCCTGCTTACTTCTTGACTATTACTAAATCCCTGAACCCAGTTGCAACCGCTAAAACAGTTTCTAGGAGCAGAAGTCAATTGGGTAATCCGCCCCTGCAGCAAGTAACTTCAAAGAGTACCTTCACTTGTGCAGCGGCGGCGTCTAAGAATGTACGCACGACTTCATATATTACAGGTACCTATTTATACACCAGAAGTGCGGAAGTTGAACCTTTCAGTGACTACGTCCCATTGTGGGCTCTGCGAGAACAAGTGTCCTAGGAAAGACAACGTCACACATATGTCAGATACAACCTTAGAGCTCTCTCTCTCTCTCTCTCTCTCTCTCTCTCTCTCTCTCTCTCTCTCTCTCTCTCTCTCATATATATATATATATATATATATATATATATATATATATATATATATATATATATATATATATTAGCTGACGCGGCCCGGCTTCGCCCAGGCCCTGGAGGGGATCTATCTATCTATCAGTCTGTCTGTCTGCTTGTTTGTCTGTCTGTCTGGCTGACCCGGCCCGGCTTCACCCAGTCCCTGGTGGGGAGCATCTCATTTAATTCATATAAGTAGTCATATAAGCTCTCCCGTTCCCGACTATCTGTCTGTCTGTCTATCTGTCTGTCTGCCTGACCCGGCCCGGCTTCACCCAGTCCCTGGTGGGAAGCATCTCATTTAATTCATATACGTAGTCATATAAGCTCCCGTTCCCGACTATCTGTCTGTCTGTCTGTCTATCTGTCTGTCTGTCTGACCCGGCCTCACCCAGTCCCTGGTGGGGAGCATCTCATTTAATTCATATAGTAGTCATATAAGCTCCCGTTCCCGACTATCTGTCTGTCTGAGCCGGCCTGGCTTCACCCAGTCCCTGGTGGGGAGCATATCATTTAATTCATATAAGTAGTCAAATAAGCTCCCGTTCCCGACTATCTGTCTGTCTGTCTATCTATCTGACCCGGCGTGGTTTCGCCCAGCTCCTGGCGCACAGTAACTTAAAAGAATGTCCTTCCACACACCATCCATTATTTTTAATGAAAACTGTATTTAATCACCGACATGACAGTTGATAACTTCTTTAAACAGAAAAAGATGGGTTACAATGTTATGCATTATGCATTATTTTTATGAAAACTTTGAAAATGCCTTAAAGATTATATCATTATTTATTATAACTCATATGCCTGAAAATAACTATAGACTAAGAGTTTAACAATAGTGCAAGTAAGTCCAACAATATGACTATAAAATATATAGAAATGTTATTAAAAGTTATGCCCCTTGAAATAACTTTTCTAGAGTGAAGTCCCCCTGCTATATAGAAATTATATAATGAAAAATGAAATATTAAATGTTATTAAGTAAGTAGCCGATTTTACACTAAGAAACTATTACAGTCGGTTGCACAGGAATGAAAGGAAGACGTGTAGAAAATTTCATCTCAATCGGATGTACCGTTATCGAACGCATCCAATACATAGCCAGCCACCCACACACATACACTCTGTTTTATATATATATATATATATATATATATATATATATATATATATATATATATATATATATATATATATATATATATATAAAGTCCTACTTCTTTTTGATGTGCGTCACCTCCAGAATATTTTATTGTGTATATGTCTGTAATTACGTTACCAGATCCTTTCCACCTCTGTTTTTTTTTAATCCACCTCATCTCACTCATATGCCTGGAATATTTCTTTTTAATACTTATCATTTGTTTTTTGTTTGTTCATTGTCTAACTTTCCTATTTCAGCTAGTGTTTTGACATTCCAAGCTGCCATTTTAAACTCCTTCATTTTACTTTTACCATCAATACCTTGACGTCGGTCTGGTGTCACCTGTGGCTCAAGACAGTCCCTACCACCAGCCAGCACATACACACACAAAATGCGACTAGGACGCTCTCCTCATGAAATAACGCACACACACACTAACCCATCCACACACCCACTAACCCATCCACACACACACACCCACCAATACACACACACACACACCCACCAATACACACACACACCCACCAATACACACACACACACACCCACCAATACACACACAAACCCACACACACACCCACACACAGAGGCGAACGTTTCGATACAAGTCTTTATCAACGAACAATACCAGTGTGAACCAGCTACCACAGCATGTCTAGCAATTCAGAAGTATCACAAGGATAAACCAGCTGTTGAGAACCACGCCTCTTCAGTCAGCGGAAGGAAACATTCTGATATTCATATGTTGCTCACATCCCGATCTGTTTACACCGAATATCACACGATTATAAAAACACACACCATTTGTGCTGGTGCCTCAAAGGCTGGCTGGCAAAACGCGTGCCTTACCTTTGTGTCGACCGGAAGTACTCATCTTTCCCTTGTGTGTAATCTCGACGGCTGATAATAGGCAGCGGTGACCTAGTTAGTCGCAAGATAAGGTATATACGGCGAGGAATACCGATCTACGCTGAGCACATCTCACATAGTCCATCCAGGCCTGCTCTATTCAAACAGGAGCAGGCAGACCTCCCATCGCCTGGGCCACAGCTAGGTCGCTCTTTCTTGGATCTCCACCTGTCTCTGATAGGATACGCCAGAATGAAACGTTTTCGACTCGGTAAGGGAACATTATTATAGTATAGTCAAGAATAATTTAATCAGCGTGCCTATCGTTTGCTTTTTCTAAATTTAACATTCATGTTGCTTTAAATACACTTAAGGTTTATAATTTGAAACTGTAACTTCCTTAGTTTAAAACAGTGTATTCCCTTTATGAGTGTAAACACAGAAGCCTCAAAAAGTATGTTGCATGATTTATTGTCTGTCATAATTTGCTGCATCTCGTCAGGAGCACACTGCAGCGGTATAGATCCCATAAAGTGAACAAATAAATAAGTTATACTTCGGCTGAAAAGCTTTTAAGTCATTGATATTCTTCGAATGTGTAGCATTTTCCGTAATTTAATGTTCCCAGGTTTATGTTTTGTTACAATGTGAGGGAGTTTTCCAAACTGCACATTCGCCTCTGTTGTTGATCCATTTTATGGGGATATTTGCTGAGTTAGATTTGTAAACAAAGCAGGGAATAGATCAAAGACTTCCTTGACAAGTAAAGTAAATAGAGAAATGTGCAGATCCGACTTATTTGTTTATTTTGTCAATGCCGACTTCGTATGTACTTTCGCGGAATTTTCCAGTGTATTTCTCCCTCTCCGCATCTCTCTCTCTCTCTCTCTCTCTCTCTCTCTCTCTCTCTCTCTCTCTCTCTCTCTCTCTCTGTCACTCTGCATCACTCTCTCTCTCTCTCTCTCTCTGTCACTCTGCATCACACACTCTCTCTCTCTCTCTCTGTCACTCTGCATCACACACACACTCTCTCTCTCTCTCTCTCTCTGTCACTCTGCATCACTCTCTCTCTCTCTCTCTCTGTCACTCTGCATCACACACTCTCTCTCTCTCTCTCTCTCTCTCTCCGAGTCATTCTCTCTCGCTGCGTCACACAGACACACACACCCACACACACACTCCGAGTGTCTCTCTTTGCGTCACACACACACACACTCTCCAAGTCACTCTCTTTCTCTCTTTCTACGTCACACACACACACACACACACACACACACAATCAGACTCACTCTCTCTGCTTCCCCTCTCTCTCTCTTGCTCTGCATCACTCTCTCTCCTCTCTTTCTCTCTCTCTCTCTCTCTCTCTCTCACTCTCTCTCTCTCTCACGGCCCATCTTTCTATCCACTGTTTCCCTCACTCTATCTATCTAGTGTTACGCTAGTCTTGTATCAATCCATCTCCCAGACGTCATTCACATAATAATCTCCCTTGTGCAGCTAGTAATGTTCTTGGCGATACAACAATAACTATATTTGAATTACTCCACCACCCCATTCCCCGTTGTCTGGCCTTCAGCTATTGACCGTCAAACAACCAAGTAATTCTAGCCATCATTTCATGTTCTTATCATACTTTTCCTGTATTTTTCAGCCCGTTTGAAGTAACTGTCAATTCTTATTACGTTATTTGGTCAAGTAATTGTATATTTTTATTCTGAAGATGTACCTAGACATTGCTAGCATACACAGCTACTCTTGTTGTAAAATTATGCTGCAGCACGAAGTTCTTGCGTTTGTTGGAGGATATATGTATATAAGCAAAGGCAAACTAGTGAACTTAATGTTGCCTAGTAAATAAACCTGGGGTTGATCGGAACGTCCTGCAAGTGACATCAAACACACATACCCGTACAAACCCACCAAACCACGCAAATACACACACACACACAAACACACATACACGCACACACACATTGGGATATTTATGTACATAGTTAGTTAGTAAGTCGACAGATCATCCTCATTGCGCATCGAACCATTTAGTCCATGAGTGCTCGGATCCCCTCCTCAGCAAATCCCGCAGCGTGTAGCAGACACCACTTCTGTGTTGGTTAATCAATCTTCTTTGGCTTCCTGTTCTTGTTTGGCTACACCTCTTTTAATTATTTGTGTATTTATGTACATAGGTATTCATATATTTATATTCATACACCACATGGTATATCCTGTCCAAGCCTTGTGGATTGTAACTTGGATGTATAATATATTGATTGCTTACTTGGTAATTCGTATATTTCGATCGATTCTGATATTCCTATTATGCGCCCCTCCTTCATCAAGTCTCGTGCTATACTTTGATTGTTTACTTCGCCTAGTCTATATATTGTTGCCTTCCCTGCTTTTGTCCATGTATTTCCCTAACTGATACGCAGGCATACACACCGAGAATCGGGGCGGGTTTGGGGTTGATGCAACAGAGAGAGAGAGAGAGAGAGAGAGAGAGAGAGAGAGAGAGAGAGAGAGAGAGAGAGAGAGAGAGAGAGAGAGAGAGAGAGGTGGGAGGTAGGGAGATAAAAGACGTCATATAGTTGTAGTAGGCTGGGCAAACATATACGCACTGACATTTCCATGTTCCTGTGAATTATTGTAAGAGATACGTAACTAGCGCCATACATAAATAAGTTACTCATGAAAATCGTAGGCCGCCAGGGAATTGACGAGCTCACCAAATGAACACCCACAGCACATTTTATGTGCTAACTAGCACATGTGTGAATAAAATTAGTGGAGCTGCGGTTAACTGTGAAAGTAAACAATATAAAAATATACAATATAAAACAACATAAAGTAATGTAGTACAACACAATTACGGAAAATACTGAATGTTGCACGTAACGTCCATGTATTTGTGTTCTGTAAAGTTGCTTTGTTTCCGTGTTATTTTATTTTGTTAATTAGCGTCCGAAAAGCTACGGGTGGGAGAGATTTGAGGATAGAATGCGCTAAGATGTGTTTTGTGTAGTCAGCTGTCTATTTTTCCCTGGACAGTTTCTATCCATGGTAATTATTATTTTCGAACGAGTACTCTTGAGTTAAAAAGTGTCACAGCAAGGACAAGAATATTGCAAATAGCCACAGTAACAGAACGTTGACATGAAAAACATGTCTGTGGTGCTGAGGGAGTGAACAATCACCTAAATTTATATATGGTTTAACCGTCAATGTGTGGTGGGTTGATTGATGCATCAATGAGTGGTGGGTTGATCGGTGCATCAACGTGTGGTGCATTGACTAGTCCATCAATGTGTGATGGATTGATTGGTGAATCAGTGAATGGTGGGTTGGTTGGTGCATCAACGTGTGGTTAGTTGATTGATGCATCAACGTGTGCAGGGGTTGATTGGTGCTTAAATGTGTGGTGAGTTGATTGGTGCATCAATGTGTGGTGGGTTGATTGGTGCATCAACAAGTGGTGAGTTAATTGATGCATTAACGTGTATTAAGTTTATTGGTGCATCAACGTGTGGTGAGTTGATTGGTGCATCAATTTGTGGTGGGATGATTGGTAAATCAACGTGTGGTGAGTTGATTGGTGCATCAATGTGTGCTGGGTTGATTGGTGCATCAACCAGTGGTGAGTTAATTGATGCATTAACGTGTATTAAGTTTATTGGTGCATCAACGTGTGGTGAGTTGATTGGTCTTTAAATATGTGGTGGGTTGATTGGAGCATCAATTTGTGCTGTGAGTTGATTGGTGCATCAACCTGTGGTGAGTTGATTAGTGCGTCAATCTGTGGTGGGGTGATCGTTTCATCAATGCGCGGTGGATTGATCGGTGCATCAATATGTGGTGGGTTGATTGGTGTATCAATATGTGGTGGGTTAACTAGTCCATCAACGTGTGGTGGGTTGACTATTCCATCAACGTGTGTGGTGGGTTGACTAGTCCATCAACGTGTGGTGGGTTGACTAGTCCATCAGTGTGTGGTGGGTTGACTAGTCCATCAGTGTGTGGTGGGTTGACTAGACCATCAAGATGTGGTGGTTTGACTAGTCCAGCTACGTGTGTGGTGGGTTGACTAGTCCATCAACGTGTGTGGGTTGACTAGTCCATCTACGTGTGTGGGTTGACTAGTCCATCTACGTGTGTGGGTTGACTAGTCCATCTACATGTGTGGGTTGACTAGTCCATCAATGTATGGTGGGTTGACTAGTCCATCTACGTGTGTGGTGGGTTGACTAGTCCATCAACGTATGGTGGGTTGACTAGTCCATCACCGTGTGGTGGGTTGACTAGTCCATCAACGTGTGGTGGGTTGACTAGTCCATCTACATGTGTGGGTTGACTAGTCCATCAATGTATGGTGGGTTGACTAGTCCAGCTACGTGTGTGGTGGGTTGACTAGTCCATCAACGTGTGTGGGTTGACTAGTCCATCTACGTGTGTGGGTTGACTAGTCCATCTACGTGTGTGGGTTGACTAGTCCATCTACGTGTGTGGGTTGACTAGTCCATCAACGTGTGGTGGGTTGACTAGTCCATCTACGTGTGTGGTGGGTTGACTAGTCCATCAACGTGTGGTGGGTTGACTAGTCCATCAACGTGTGGTGGGTTGACTAGTCCATCAACGTATGGTGGGTTGACTAGTCCATCACCGTGTGGTGGGTTGACTAGTCCATCACCGTGTGGTGGGTTGACTAGTCCATCAACGTGTGGTGGGTTGACTAGTCCATCTACATGTGTGGGTTGACTAGTCCATCTACTTGTGTGGTGGGTTGACTAGTCCATCAACGTGTGTGGGTTGACTAGTCCATCTACGTGTGTGGGTTGACTAGTCCATCAACGTGTGGTGGGTTGACTAGTCCATCAGTGTGTGGTGGGTTGACTAGACCATCAAAGTGTGGTGGGTTTGGTTGGTGCAGATGAGCAAAGAATCTCGCCCACTCAGAAATTGGCTATTAGAACCTGGTGGAAAAACATTTTCTGACACAAAACATGGAATAGCATACCTTGCTTTCGATCTTTCTTTGCTGAATGCTAGAAGAAAATTAGACAGACTAATCTGCTGGAATGCAGGAAACATGAACAACGCAGGATACAGTATTAGAATATATGAGGGCGAGTCAGTAGGTAAGTCACACAGTTCTGTGGGATGGCAGGTAAATGTAGTTGGTGTTTTCTACAGGTGTCATTTAGTGACAGCAACAGCAAACTTTATATTCCCGTTAGTCATGTGGCGCTAGGTGCCTCATGCTCATGCGCAACGCATAAACAAAATGGTGACTGTACTCACGGAGTGTACAACCAAAGAGCAACGTGCTGTTGTGCGTTTTGTGTGCGTGCGTGCGTGCAAAAGAATTGCCTACAAAGTACATTCATAAGGAAATGCTTCCTGTTTATGCTGATATATGTTTGTCCCGTAAAGCGGTGCATAGCTCGGGTAGAACAATTTCTCAAGGACGCTCTAAAATGTTTGATGAAATCCGATCTGGTCGTCCTTGTGAGATTGCAACAGAAGCATCCGTGCAGCGGGTGGAGGAGATGATTAGAGGTGACAGGCGAGCAACGATAGACTGTAGCATCTGCAGTAGGGTGCTCACATGGTTCAGCATAATGCATGATCGATTAATATTTCGCTAATGACACCGAAGTTGAATGTGAAGTGAAAACGTGGTTTAGAAAACAGAGCACGCAGTTCTATGCGGCCGGTTCGGGAGGACTGATAAAACGACGGGATAAGTGCATCAATGTTGGTGGAAATTATGTTGAGAAATAGAGGGACGATGCATGTATAAAATTAAACTGGTTTCAAGTTCTTATCACATTTAGCTAATTTTCTATAGCCATCTGTAACTTACTTATTGACTTCCTCTCGTAACAACCTAGGCAGTTGGCCGAAAGCTGTGAAAAACATTCAAGATAGATAGCTCTAGAGAAGTACAAAACAAAACTGAGCAATATAGCACATTGTTGAGCAACAAGTTTGGTTTCCGTTGTTTTGGGCGAGGAGCGTGATACCGTTCTACGGACATGGTTCTTCATAATTGTTGGGAGAGGTAGCAATATATGTGGTGAATGAAATAATTCAAACAACTTGTGAATACAAGGTAACCGCCATAACACCATGCCTGTTGTTAGGCTCACATATGATTCTTGTGTTCGCTCGTTAGGTTCACATATGATTCGTGTGTTCGCTCGTTAGGTTCACATATGATTCTTGTGTTCGCTCGTTAGGTTCACATATGATTCGTGTGTTCGCTCGTTAGGCTCACATATGATTCTTGTGTTCACTCGTTAGGCTCACATATAATTCTTGTGTTCGCTCGTTAGGCTCACTTGATTCTTGTGTTCGCTCGTTTTGAACTGGAGTTTAGTCTACACATTTGCTACTAGTTCTGAGTGCACTGGACTGATGTTTGCGTGAGGGTTAGCTTTCTCCATTACCAGTGTCCCTCGCCATTTCAGAGGTACTTACTTAAGTCCTCAAGCAAAGCACGAGAAGTCAACATTTAGTCCGAACTGACCTGCGTGTGAAGTGAACTCACTACGCTGCAATCAGCACAGGAAGTGTAAACGCTTTGTGAAAATTTAAAATGATGTATTCACACAGGATCATTCCGTCCATGCAACTTCCCAATGTAGCTTTCTCTGTGAATAGACAGTCTCAACGTCTTCGCTAATGAATAACGGTGATGGGTTTACTGTCAACTCTTTCACTTCATAGACGGTGCGGCAGCAAAGAGGCTGCACTCTTGCCTGCCAGTCCAATGGTGATGGGTTCGAATTCGCATTGAATGAGAATTTAAAGTCAATTGAACTAGGTCTCCTGGGTTGACCCAGCCTTACGTGGATTCCATGATATAGTGTGGGAAGTAAAAGGGGCTGGTCCGATATCGATAACATAACTTCTGGAGTGTCGATTGTTCTATTAAAATTAACACTGTGAGTACTCATCCTTTCAGCTTCATAATACTAACACCCATGCTGGAGTACATTCATTAAGGCCTCTGGAGGTGCCTTCTTTATTCGCCCTTATCCTCCAATGGGGCAGATGTCATTAACCAACTCACTCCAAGGTCTTCTATCCTCATCTATTCCATGCAGCTGCGTCCGTGTCTTTCTCATATCATTTCATGTCAAACAACTGTACAATGTGAATAATTGCCCCCCCCCCCTCTCTCTCTCTCTCTCTCTCTCTCTCTCTCTCTTCCCCCCTTTCCACACCCCCCCCCCCCCCCCCCCCCCCCCCTCAATGAGGTTTTCTCCCCATGAAGCGGCGTTCAAGTATATGAACATATGCTGTACCCATGTTTACTCTGTGAGATTTGTTTATGACACTTTTATATGTTTCTTACGTTCATTGTTATTTCACAGCTGCCATTGCCTTCTTGTTCAAACCTAGTTTATAATTCAACTAACCGTATGTTAGTTTGTTGTGGAAACGTTGTACCTTCCGTTGATCGTTCTGTTTCGTTGACAAAGATTTGCAAGTAGAAAACCCAGACGTTCTTATGTTTGTTGTCTGTAGAAGCAGATCTATATTGTGCATTGCTTACCTCCGATTAAGCACCATGATGCATGAATACCTGCACTAATTGTACATGGACTTGAATGCCTACTTGCTTGTCATGTTCACTTCAAGGAGTGAAATAGCGGCGTTGGCACGTGAATTATTTGTGTGTGAATTTAACTTAGTATTAACATTGTAATTTGTTGTGGACACTGCATTGTATATGATAGGGCACACGATAATATTCATAGGCATTTATATATTATTATATAACATAATTTGTTCAAAGTAACTCATACATTTGCTGTTGAAATTTGCTTACGAGTTATCAGGTTTGGGTTTAGGTGGAAAAAGTACTTCTTTTGGCCACTGTGATGAGAATAAACCCATTTTTAGAGCATTGTATTATGTGAAAGGAATAGCTGGTTGCTGGAACTGTCAAATATGTTAAAGAAATAACCAGTTATTGAAACTGTAAACTGTGTGAAAGAAACATGCCGATTGTTGAAACTGTTAGTTAAATGAAAGGAATATGCCGGCTGTTGGAAACTTTAGTGAAATGAAGCGTGAACAGTCTTTTGTTGAAGCTGTCATCCGTGTCAAAGATGCATGTTAAAACTTTTACTTATTTAAAACGAACATGTAGTTTTGTTTGAACTTTCGAACATTTGAAAAGAATATGTCAATTGTTGCAACCATAGCTTTTGGACAGGGAACCAGAAAGGAAACAAGTATGTTTTGCAGCTCTGAGCTACACAGAAAGTAACATATGTTGTTGAAACTCTGAGCTACACAGGAAGTAACATGTGTTGTTGTAACTCCGAGCTACACGGGAAGCAACACGTGTTGTTGTAACTCTGAGCTACACAGGAAGTAACATATGTTGTAATTCTGAGCTACACAGAAAGTAACATATGTTGTTGTAACTCTGAGCTACACAGAGTGTGGTATCTCTATTGTTATACTGTAAACCATAAGAATGACTGCTCACAACTGAATAGATAAAACATCTGATGGATCTAACATGCTATAGTGAGTAATACATCCCTCATGCTGTGGAGGTTTAAACATTTTCTGACCAGGATCAACCCTGAATGAGTGGCGTACATTTTTTGCTCCTCCCTCACATCCTCCTTCTCCTCACCCGCCTCCTTCTTCTATTGCTGTTACCATTGGAGTATAGTTCCACATCGTTTCAAGCCAAGCCTTAACTCTGTAGATTTGTTAATGCTTGGTTGGATTCGGCAGCTACAGTTTCTGCGAGACGAGTTAGTCCCATGTCAGTCCCAATGACCGACGTCCTACATACTTCAATGTTACTTTACTTCACTTTATTGACCCAGGCAAAACACAGGCGAAATATAATTTGCCAACATGGCCTCTAAATAAGCTGACTTTTCTTGTCTATTTTAACACATGCCAAGAGCGTTCATCGTGAACTTCTATTCAATTATGATGGTGATTTCACTAAATGTTAATCCAGATTTCATAAAGTCACAGTCATACTTTCATGAAATCACAGCGCAACAAGACTATACAGATGGACAAGAGTACGCTTACATATGAACGGGATTTCCAGGAAAGCAAATACCAGGTTCCCATGAGTCACCGCGGAGTGAAGATCAATATTTCTATATTTGTACTGGTTGTGCTTTGTGGACTGTTTTGGGGTACTTTGTACTTGGCTTGAGTTGACTTATTTATAATTAATGTTATGTAAGAATGAGCAGAAACTCCCAAACGTTTGCGTGTAGTACGTGTGTTCTAGAATATAACACTTTTTACACTAAAGCTTAAAGTATGTCGGCGAATGTTATGGAAAATACGAACTGCGTACATCTGCGTCGTGGCTTTAGTATATTTGCGGAACAGTAATTGTGGCACGAGGCGCTTTTAGCGAATTTTTACGAGATCAGGGTGGGCCATAACACGATGAATAAATGTCAAAGATATTGATTGGTGTGCTCAATTAGACGTGTCTAAATGGTCGTGCGGAGAATTATGCCTGTTCATGTATGGCCACAAAACAAAATCAGGGAAGTATTTTGTGTTCATTCACATTAAAGTACCAGCTCGGCAGCAATCCACCTCCATTTTTCGAAACCTGTTCATGCAGGTATGCACTGTCGTCATTTCAAGTTGGCATGATCCTTTCAAGGCGTGCCCAAGCTTGCAATTTTATCTGGTGTCTATTGGTCTTCTAATTTCTTCATCGTTCTCTTCTTTTATAGGTGTGCCATATAATGTCCTTGACACCATTTCCTTGGTTTCTTCACTGACCACAAGTGTTGTCGATAGATAATTTTCTTCATTCACCCTTCGTCCTTAGTTGGAGCATACATGGCCATCAACCAAGTCACCACAAACTGTCCTATCGTAGCTGTCCATCTACGTAAGATCACTAGTACTAAAGTCAGAAAGATCTGGTCCACTACTAATTGTCTTTCCCTCATTTTATTGACTGACTGCTAACCGTGCCCTTTTCAGAGCGTCCTAAGATTCTGTAATTTCCAACGGACGGCGTGGCTGTGAGGTTTCGGCGTCGCTTCAGGTTCAGAAGTTACCAAGTTCAGTTGTGGCATATGGTCGACAGCTTTTTTTTTTTTTTTTTTTTTTTTTAAAACAAGAGCAAGGTTATCAGTGACAGGATTATTGTTTCCGACCTGTATGGCCCTAGCTTAGATCAGCTTCTTAAAATGGACCTCGGATAATTTTCAGACTTTTCTGGAAAATTCCTGCGAAGGAGAGGCGACGAGAAAGGGAACTGGCTGCTCACATCTGATTAAGGCGTGTCTTAGAAAATGTAAAGGCCTAATAATTCACACCCAAACTCTCGTATCTGTTATGGGATTACATTTACATGAATGGTTTTGGATATCACACGCAACAATGATCTCGGAACAGTCATACTATCTGATGGGAAATGTTTTGAAGAGATTAGAACAAGAATCGCCATGGTGAAGGTAACCTTTGCAAGATGGACAACATACTGACCAATAAAAAGAGGCCATTTGCAATGAGAAAAAGAGTGTTGAGGTGTAACATAGAACCTGTGCTTTTGTGTGGATGTGAAGCAGTGGACAATGAGCAGTCAAGCTGAAAAAACATCTGAAGGCTGTGGAAATGTGGTTTGTGAGGAAAATGCAACGAATACCATGGGCAGATAGAAAAACCAATGAACAAGTCCTTCAAGAAACAAATGAAAATCGTAAACTGATTAGAGAAATTAGACGTAGACAGTCACCATATTTTGGTCACGTTATGAGAAGAAATAAATTGGAGAACTTGGTGACAACTGGCAATATTGAGGGTGAAAAGAACAATAAAAAGGCAGAGAAGTAAATACTTGGAGCGCTTGACCACGTGGCATGGTCGAGACAAGAACACTAAGTTTATCCACGACTCTGGTGATCGAATGCAATGGCGAGACCGCCCACGCTTACCGGCATGGCATATGATGATGATAAAGATATCATATGTGTGCACATATCTCTTGGGTCGTAAAAACGACATACGCGTTCCTGATAAGGGCAATAAACCTTAGCTTGAGTTTGTAAATGGCATTCTTAAAAAATAAATCCCATGTCTGTTGCATATCTCAACGAGTAGCAATGTGACCGTTGTTCTTGGTAATCTGATTCGAGGGGATAAAACCGACTAACAGGCAAACATTGCCTGCTACCTTATAATCATCAAGTGCCTTGACGACTGGCGTGGTGAGTCACGCTTCTGCACAACTTGCCCTCTCCAACTTTATGTAACGATTCGTGCTCTGATATCCGTCAGTGCCATGGTACAAGGCCACTCAAGAATCTTCTCTCTCTCTCTGTCTCTCCCTGTATATCTATTTTCATAAATCATTCCAGCTGTCGCAACATGTCTACAAGAATGTGGCTACAAGAATTAAGTTTTACATAAACACATACCGAAGTCGGGACACATTGACCTCTGAAGTAGATGAGTAACTAGGCGTGGTCTACTGGCCTCGAAAGAGGAACAAAGAAGAAACCGAAGAATAATCTGTTATGAACAAATAACGATAATAGTGGCTCAACATGCCAACTCTAATACACTAAGCGTGAAGTGTTGGTCTAATGTTTCATATGCACCCCTGGCTAGGCTGTCTGGCTTCCTGTGCCGGTCAGGTAGTTTTGTTAAATGTTACACCCAACAAATAACATATTTTAATCTAAATCAGAAGTTACATGTCTTAATGCAAGAGACGGCTGTCACAGCCACTCGAAACCTCCTGTCAGCAAATAACTTGCGATATGTTTGGTAATGGATATTCCCATAAATAATTAACAACCCGATATTCAGTTTTAAGATGATATTCTATAACAGCTGACATTATATATATATATATATATATATATATATATATATATATATATATATATATATATATATATATATATATATATATATATATATATAGAGAGAGAGAGAGAGAGAGAGAGAGAGACAACATATGTAAAGAAAACAGCCAAACAGGGACCGCAAGAACACCGCATGACGGGAACACAGAAGAAGAACCATCTGCAAATCTAACCATTAGAGAACTCCTGTTTGCGTACGACCAAGCACTAATAGCAAAATCAGAAGCTGAAATACAAGACCACATGAATAGTCTAAACGAAATATGTAGGGAACATAACATGAAAATTAGCACAAGTAAAACAGAGGTATTGACTATAACTAAAGAAGAAAAAGCAGCAACGATTCATCTAAACGAACATCCCTTGAAGCAAGTAAAGAGATTCAAGTACCTAGGAAGTATAATATCATCAAATGGTAGATCAGAAGACGAGATTGAAAATAGATGCAATAAGGCAAACCAACTCATTGGACAAATGGCACCAATACTAAATACAAACATGTATCAATAACTACTAAGAAAGCACTTTACAACACAATCTTCCTACCAGCTCTATGTTACCAATGCCAAACCTGGACAATGACAGAAAAAGAGAAAAGAAAAATCACATCGACAGAAATTATATTCCTGAGAAGAATACTCAATGTATCAAGAAGAGATAAGATCAGAAATGAAGAAATCAGGACTAAAGTGGGGGTATAGCTGCACTACATTTTATTAGAAGGCAGCAAGTCATATGGTTTGGCCATGCAAGTAGGTTACCAACTAACAGTATAACACAACAAGCAATGATGTACAGACCAGAGGCAAGCAGAGGAAGAGGCCGATCCACGTAAACGATGGAGGCAGGTAATAAGAGTCCATGAGAATATCGATACATGAAGCCCATAAGCGGGAACTCTCCCGCTGTTTATATTTCACCTCGACACAGCAAGGTACAAGAGGAACATGATGAGATGAGATGATGAGATCGGATTACATATATATATATATTTTCGACACTCTTGTTTTCGAAAACTGATCTTCTTATTTAGTTAGCTAGTTAATCGGTCAATCTCCAGATCATCCTAATTACACAAAGAACTATTAGTCCTCAAGTGCTCAGATCACTCCCTCAGTATCTCCCCCAGCCTGTAGTCACAGATGACATTAGCTCTGTGGAAGGTTGACTATACTGCTTTGGCTTTGGTGCTCTATTCTAGCTTAATCCCGTTTGGCTTGATATAAACATATATTCGGTATTCTACAGTCTCCTTCATCTGTGAAATGAGATGCGATGTCATAGCAGTTATTGCATCCATACGAGGACCGTGTAAAGGTGTATACCACTTTATGTATGTGTAAAGTATCAGTCACGCAGAAGATCTCTGTTCACGCCATGAAGTGGATTGGGTGTATTGTGCTCGCCTCTTATGTTTAGACCAATCGTCACTCGATTAGAAATGTGGTAGCGAACGAAAGAAGAAGAAGGATATGTGGTAAATATCATGCTGATCGCCTTTCAGTTCACAAAACATTTCTTGGTACGAATAGTGTAGGTCAGTGGAAACAAATCCCCGCCTTAGAAGGGGATTGGAACACAGGTAGTTAGGCAAGCGTTCTCGCCACTGCTGCGGCCCCTTAACAGAAAAAAAAAAAAAAAAAAAAAAAAAACCCAGCTTCATATTAGTAAGAAGGAATTAGTTGAAATCCCAGTTTAAAGTGATTCACTATAACAAATGAAAGCAAATTATGGTCCTAATTCAGTATTCCGCTTAGTATGGATTTAATTGTTCAGTACTCACGTCAACTGCTTTAATATTCTCGGAAGAAAATATTGTGGTACTGTTTGATTAGGTTGTGTAGACTAGGTTATATGGGGGATATGCCTTTTTGGAAGGGAACCTATACCACCGGGCTTGCAGGTGAGTGGCCTAGCCACAGCATTTCTTGCGAATAAGACTTGTAAGAAAATGTGGAAACGAAGTAATTGGTGGCAACAACGGGCAAGATTAATGTGGGAATAAAAAGAAGAAACACATTGATGGTCTGGTATCTCAACGGAGAAACATACCAGCAGCCGAACTGAATATCAACTGGAACAGAGAAAAAGGAATGTGTGAAATATGATCGCTCCAATTATTGTGCTAGCTCGTGCACGCAGGGGGATTGTTGGTAAGAAATTCTTACAGCAAATACTGGCTCAGTGACGTGCAGCGGATAGAAATTTACATAATGCTAGGCCACGGCAATTATGAGATGGGGTGATTAGTGCACTTCATTGTTGCTGTCATTTCCATATACAAATGTTCTACCTGTTTTACGAGGTACAGCCTGGGTCGACCTACTCTTCTTCTTTTTATTCTTGATGTGAACACCGTGGATGGATTGAAAGAGTAATGAAGATATCTAGAAAGAAATAAAACTCACAAACAGAACTGGTTACTCTGAACAGAAGACGACAGTCCACATTTTTTTAGCATCCATGAAAAGGGCAAAGTGTGGAGTATATCGTAACAATGGAGAAGGTGAAGGGGAGGATAACAGATGCTGGACAGTTTGACATGGCATGCAGGAACATCAAAATCAGAAGTGATTGGCAGTATCCGAGACAGAAGACCTGTGGACAGGCATGATCACCAACGCCACCACCCAGCGCGGACTTTAAGAAGACAAAATGACTGCTACTACTTCTGATTAGTTCGACCTAATGCAGAGGCGGGCATCGCTCGGCTCGCGGGCCGTATAAAGCCAGGGAAAGTATTTGGTCTGGCCCTCGTGTTTCACGGTTGGAGGTAGACGTATTTTCTTCGCACTACTGGATATTCGCGTTTGTGACACGTGTGCCATTATTCCTAAAGGAAAACAAGAAACTCGTGTGTATTTCATAATTGGAGTCGCACGTATCTTTTCCGCACTATTGGATTATCGCGATTGTGACATCTGTGGTATTATTTCCAAGGGAAATAAAAAAAACGGAAAACAAGAAACTCGTGTGTGTTTCATCGCTGGAGTGTTACGTGTCTTCCCCGCACTATTGGATTATCGCGATTGTGACAATTGTGCTATTATTTCCAAGGGAAATCAAGAAACGTGAGTAGTAACACTATTACATAACCTTAAAACGTTACCACCGTGATAAACCCAAATAAACAAGAAAATACTCTAAACTCCCCAAAATGGCTTACAACACAAGAAGTAGCTCTCAAAACAAAGAGCCCGAGTACCAACCGGGGGAAGGCTAGCAGTGGACCTACCAGAGGCAACCAGAAGACGGTAGCATCTGATCCAGCACCAACCGCCAGCACAAACAGAAGTGGTAATCGGCTGCACAGCCGGAGAGAGACGTCAAAAACCCGAGACAGCAGTCCAGCGGTCAAATCAGAGAACGAG
Organism: Cepaea nemoralis; assembly: GCA_014155875.1. Taxonomy (NCBI): domain Eukaryota; kingdom Metazoa; phylum Mollusca; class Gastropoda; order Stylommatophora; family Helicidae; genus Cepaea; species Cepaea nemoralis. The sequence goes on along the minus strand of JACEFZ010021550.1, from coordinate 616,903 downwards.
AAGACTCGACTTGTAGTAACACAAGTCAAGTCAGAACAGGCGTCCATCAAATCGCTAAATGATACGCAGATAAGATCGATGCTTGAAATCGCACTAGGAAAAAGAGCCATCAAGAAAGCATATAAAACAAAGCAAGGAAGGTATTCGTATACCCCAACAAAACAGAAGAAATGGAGGATATCATTAAAAGATTTGAGATACAAAGGAACCCCACAATATCCAAATGTCACATGAGATCAATGTAGACACCGATATCTGCAAACCAACCTGCGACATAGTGGTCAAAGGCATCAGCCCTCAATGGGACATGCCTAAGATCCTAAACGACCTTAGGAAAGAAAATAAACATGCACAAATCGTAGATGGAGAAAGAATAATGAACAGGCAAGGAAACCCCACCTCGATCATAAAAGTCAAATGTGAAGGACAAGACCTATCGAGTCAAATGACACTAAACAAGGAACTCAAGCACATCCAAGCATACGTTCCCCCATTAGCACTTTGCGCACGTTGCCAGAAATTTGGCCATTTCCATAAAACATGTAGACAGGAAGTCCCAAACTGCAAGTTCTGTGGAGGACCGCACTGGAGGAGCGACTGCCAGCTCGCAAAAAGTGAAAAAAAATATGCAGAACACAACCCCAAAAGAACCTGCGCCAACTGCCGGGGCAACCATGGCGCAAGGTACAAGGGGTGCCCTGCATACAAAAGAGAGCTGGTAGCCTGGCGGGAGTCAGTGCTAACCAAGACACCACTCAGGATAGTTAAATTGAAGCAGAGCTTCCCCAAAAGTGGCCCAGTATCGCAACCCCCCCCCCCCCCCGGTCGGATAATGCAAACAAACATGACTAACCGGAGAGCACAATTAGCCGACAAACCGCCAGACAAAAGACAATAGGTACAAAAAGAAGCAGCATCAGACACAATACCAGAGGACGAGAATCTAAGACAGGCTCTTAAAAGAGTGCAGGAAGCAGAAGAAAAATTGGCAAAGGCCACCAAACATATGGAAGAAGCCACAGCAAAGATGGAAAAAACCATCCAAAGCATCAAAGCAAAGTAAAAAGACATCAGCAAGAAGGTGGAAGAACAGAAAAAGAAACTTCGAAAAGTGGAAGAAGAACACAAAGAAATATGGAATATGTTCCCCTCCGACGTGAGAAAGAAACGACCAATGTGGTTGAACAGACAGCTGAGGGAAATGGAAAACAAAATAGAAACACTCTGAAGGGAAAGGACATCGAAGAGTAATGCCGAGATAGCTTGCCAACGCGAAATACACAAGGACAGCGCCGCGCCACACTGGCAGAGTGAACGACTACTAACAATAGAGGAAGGAAACAGCTACCAAGACAATGAAACCAGCACAGAGTCTGAAGGATAAAGGACTGAAGAACAACCAAAGACATTAACAGACAGCAATAACAGTAGAACCAAAAATGGATACCAAAAACATGAAAATAATACAATGGAACTGCAGAGGCATTAAATCCCACCTCCAAGACATCATGAAACAACTGGGGAGCCAGAACTGCATATATTGCCCTGCAGGAACCCACCTAAAACCAAATCAACAGTAAAGGTGCCTTGGGTTCACAGTAATTAGAAAGGACAGAGCAGAAGTGAAAAGGGAAGGGGGGAGGCGCTTGCCTTGTTAGTACACGAACAGTTCCAGATTTTGACATAGGAAAAATTCCTCACCAAGAACTTGGAGTGTGTCAGTGCAACTATCACAGGGAACCCTAAAAACCTAACGATAATTAATGTATACTGTCCCACAGGGATAATTGAGGACGAGGGACACTCAAGCACTCCAAGCCAGACTTACACCAGAAGCCCTAATAGTGGGAGACTTCAACTGTCACCACACCACATGGGGAGCTATACAGAACGACAGAGCTGGTACAAAACTCATGCAGTTCCTCGAGGACAATCAGCTGGCAGTGCTCAACGATGGGACGATAACCAGGATAGATCCCAGACCAAACTGCCAAGACACAGCTATTGACCTGACAATAGCCACTATAGGTCTAGCAAGCAGCCAGTGGGAAGTGACAGAGGACACGAACACAGACCACCTACCTATAGTAATTAACACCAGAACAAAGCCCCAGCTAAGCGCCAACAACAACAGGCCAACCTTTAACTTCAATAAAGCAAAGTGGGAGCAGTTCAGAGAAGAGATGACCAACACAGACCTGGAGCAGCAGGAGCGGGAAGACATTGATAAGTACACGGAGAGACTGACCAGAAACATACTGCGGATAGCAATCAAACATATCCCTAACAAAATATGCCAGAAAATCTAAGACCGGGTAAGAAAGAGCCCCAAGCACCCCAAAAACAATGGCACAAAAACCCAGTGGCACGGTGGAACGACAAGTGCACAGCGGCACAACAGAATAGGAAAAGAGCTCTGCAGAAGGACAGAAGAGAATTTCGAAGAATACAAGAAATGCAGAAACGAAGCAAACAGAGCAGTAAAACATGCAAAAGAAAAGGAGTGGAAAAGATTCTGTCAAACACTCAGCCCAGATACACCGACTACAAAGGTGTGGAAGCAAATAAAAGCAATTCAAGAAATCCCAACCATCAAAGGCCCAACACTAGCAGTGACAGACCTAGACAAAGCGAAGGTGTTCGGAGAATATTTCCACGAAGTCTGTTCTAACAAAAGACTAGGAAGCAAAGAAAGACAAAGAAGGGAGGAGCTGATGCAAGAGTTAAAAGACACAACAGACGAGAACATCGAAGAACACTTTATGGATGCAGACATCACGACAGATGAGGTGATGACAGCGCTAAACGAAAAATCCGAAACCGCAGCTGGAGCAGACATTCTAAACTATACCATCCTCAAAAGCTCCCAAATAACACCATAAAAACAATCACAAGGCTGTATAATGTAATATGGGAGGCTGGAAATATCCCCAAACAGTGGAAAATAGCCACGGTGATCCCAGTCAAGAAACAAGCCAAAGAGTCAACAAGGGTAGAATAATACCACCCCATCTCGTTGACATCGCACCTGGGCAAAGTTATGGAGACTGATAAATAAAAGAATAACATTTTACTTGGAGACGAATGAACTGTACAGCCATACACAATCCGGGTTTAGAGCCAACAGGTGCACGATGGATCAAATCATCAAATTGGAAAACCATGTAAAGAAAGGATTCAAGAGAGGGGAAAAGACGTTGGCTGTATTCCTGGACCTAGCCCAGGCGTACGATCAATGCTGGAGAGAAGCCGCACTAATCAAGATAAAGAAAGTAGGCATATTGGGAAAAACCTACAAATACATAGAAAACTTCCTCAAAGATAGAAGCTTCTCAGTGAGGATAGGGAATGAGGTATCCGACACATATGTGCAAGAGACCGGCATCCCCCAGGGTTCGGTCATCTCACCAACAATCTTCTCAATACTAGTGAATGACCTAACAGAGGAGATCCAAGACCAGAAAACAAGACTACCTCAATTCGCGGACGACTGCGCCATATGAAGAAGTGGTAAGGCAGCAAAGACTACACGAGGACCCTTCCAAAAACAGATAAACAAGCTAACCGCATGGATGGACAAATGGGGCTTCAATATCAACACCAATAAAACAGTCAGTATGGTATTTAGTAGCAAGAAGAAGATAAATTCTAACAAGGACTACAAAATAGAGATAAAAGGGGAAACCATTAATAGAACAAGCAGCACAGTCTTCCTAGGAATGACCCTAGACGAACAGATGAACTGGTCAAAACATATATGTCAGACATTAGAAAAATGCAAGAAAGCAAGCAACCTACTGCGGGTGATAAAAGGTAACGGTTGGGGTGCCCACACCAAAACAATGCTGATGTTCTATAAAGCATTTATCAGAGGCAAGCTAGAATATGGCAGCATTGTGTACGACTCAGCATCAGAAGCCAACAAGAAGAGGTTAGACACCATACAGACCCAAGCGTTAAACACCATCCTTGGAGCTGGAAAAGGGACATCCAAAGAAGCCATGGAGGTAGCACTGGGTGTACTACCACTGAGTCTGAGGCGTAAACAGCTGACGTATAACTACTGGGTAAAGGTAGCACAAGACGAAGACCACCCAGGATACCAAACATTTAGTGACATCCGCAGCAAACGGGGAGGCATCCCAATAGTAAAACTGCAAAGACCGGCAGGATGGGAAGCAGCAGAGAAGATGAAGGAAGAAATCGAGCTAGCAGAAACCCTGAAACAGACAAGACGGTTCAAGCCAGCAATCCCACCTTGGGAACTAACAATCCCATTCACAGACACGAGCCTAGCAAGGACCATCACCAAGGACACGGAGGACACAGATGCAAGAGACGCGGCCGAGGCGTACATAGAAGAAATCAGTAAGGACAACCTCATAATATACACAGACGGGTCCAAGAACGAACAGGGAGAGGTAGGAGCAGGAGTAGTGGTCCCAGACTGGAAACTGAAGAAACGATTCAAACTAACAGACCAAACAGCAGTATGCACGGCCGAGCTGGTAGCCATACTGATCTGGAGATTGCAGCCGAAAAACCAACGCTGAGACTATGTACATTAACAGACTCCCTGTCCTCAGTACAAACGCTCGGGGACTTCAGTAGAGGTAACAGACCCGACATAAATGAGGAGATACTAGTGGCAGCCACTAACCTCAGATACATGGGATGCCACGTCACTATCGGATGGATACTAGCTCACAGGGGTATCCCGGGTAACGAACAAGCAGACAGAGCGGCGAAACGAGGACTAACCAGCAGTAATAAAATCAGCACAGGCCTAGGAAAGGTAGAAGGAAAGAGTATCATCAAAAACTACATACTCCAAGATTAGAAGAAACAGTGGCGAGACAGCGCTAGAGGCCGTCATGCTTACCAAGTACTGGGTGAACCCAGCTACACACCACCAAGCCAAGACTAACATGAAAGCACCGGCAAACAGACAACTGTGGAAAGTCAGACTTGGAAACTGGAAAGTCACAAGAGAAAACCCATTCTGCAGAGCATGCCTAGAAGACAGCACCATTGGACACTAATTACTAGCATGCGACAAGCACAATAGTGAGCAAAGGAAGCTAAGAGATTACTTCGTCAAAAGCGGGACTCCAATGACAATGACGGAGTGCCTGCACACAAACAGCGGCTGGTCAGACAGTTCATATACAGAACAGGGAAGGCCGCATAACCTTTCTACATTGTATATATTTATTTTTATATGTATATGTTTTAAAAATTAAAAAAAACACCTTTGCCCAAGAGGTGACATTTAAAACACATCAACACAAAAAAAACATGTGCTGAGGGGGACAGCTGAGTGTGGCGGGGTGAGAAGCAGAATGGTGGGTTTGCTCTTCCGATAGGGCGCCTGAACTGAGCTGACAGGAAGATCGGGTCGTCTTGTTATTGCACCAAACCCACACGCGATGATGAAAAACTAGAAAACAAACGTAAAGGAGTTCAGGCCGCTGATCGGGGGAACAAATTGAGACTTGCACTTGAACTCTCTGCCTTTGCCTACATCGAGTCCTTATGAGGACTGGACATAACCGGGAACAGCCCCGGTGAGGACAACACAAGAAACAACAAGCACGTAGTAGGCCCGACCAAGAACTGGTCTTATTAGGGCCAGCATAAGACAGAAAGTAAACAACCAGATAGCACAAAATAACCTTATCCGACGAACAGAGCGGAACCAATAACACCAGTAGGAATTAGGACTAACAGTCCACGCAACCACGGCTCTCAACAATAACCACCGCTGAGGTAGCAGATTAGACGAGACCGAATTTATAAATTTTGTTTTGAAAATTGGAATTGGAATTGGAATTGGTCTGGCCCTGCCAAGTCACCCGCAGGCGGGACTCGAAATTCAATAAATATAGGGGCTTTATAAACAATCATCAATAAATCTAGTCCATCCATCATGTGCCATGCCGATAAGCGTGGGCGGTCATATTTCGCCAACACTCGATCACCAGAGTCTTGGATCAGCTCAGTGTTCTTGTCTCGACCATACCATTTGGCCAAGCCATTCAGGAATTTACTTCTCTGCCTTCCCCTTGTTCTCTTCCCCTCGATCTTGCCAGTTGTCATCACGTTCGCCAATTTATTTCATCTCATGACGTGACCAAAAATGACAGCCTGCTCTAATTTCTCTAATCAGTGTATGATGTTCACTCCTTTTCTTGTAACGTTATGTGATGTGACTGTTAATAAATCTAGTAGCAACATCATCAATACCAGCTAACACCACACGCCTCACCAAAGAGAAGCACTTTCAGTCACCACATTGGGTGTGAGTTAATTAAATGTTCGACCAAATATAGCAGGCTAATGTTTTTTAAAGTTGATAATTTTGTAAAACCCACGAATGATGTTACGAGGGTGCTTCAAATGAAAACCTTAAGTGTGTGCGTGCGTGTGTGTGTGTGTGAGTGTGAGTGAGTAAGTAAGTGAGTGAGAGAGTGAGAGAGGGAGAGAGAGAGTGAGTGAGAGAGAGTGAGTGAGTGAGGTGAGGTGAGTGAGAGTATATTCTGAAAGAGTAAACATCAAATATATGATGTTTCGATGTAGTCACCACTGCGTTCAATGCAAGTCCTCGGTGCTTGGATTCCTGTAGAAAAAAAAGATTATCTTGGTTGCGTGCCTTACCACTCTGGGTCACTACTCGGTGTGTCTGACCAAGTCATGAACAGTCTGTCACAGAAGTCATTCCGTTTTGAAACTTCCTACTCCACTCATACACTTGCTGGACTGACAGGCATACATCACCATACTGGACTTTCACTCGCCGATGAATTTCTATAGGTTTCACTAATTCACTGATTTAAAAAAAAAAAACGGATAACAAAACGCTGCTCCTCAATAGTGGGGCGGTCATCTTTAAACTGTCCTTATGACATCATCGAGTTCGTCTGCACCGTAAGGTCACTTGCTGAACACTCCTAACATCCTTAACAACAATATTGACAGATTGCATAACAGTGGCATGGTTATGCAGGTTTCTATCACACTTCAAGGTGTTCATTTAAAGCACCCTGATATAAATATCTAAATGGCCCATGGCGGAGGTTCTCATCTCTAGCCTAATGAGTCGTGAGGTTATGCAGTCTGTCTACGCCGCAGACAACAGTAGGTTCAGAAGCCAGATGTTATGTCAACATTTTGACACATTTTACAGTAGCTTGCGGACCTATTATGCTGACCTGTGATTTTCATGTCAAATGCTAGCTTGATGGATAAAATACAGTGCTCAGACATGAGGTAGTCTGGCGGTGTCAGCCTGCCGCCCTGCATAATGAAGAGCACTTACGGTGCAACGCTCGGCGGTCACCGAATGGCCCTGTGACCTTGGTTGCAAACTGGGGAGAGGTCAAGTATTTATTTGATATGCAGCATGGCTGTTTAGTCAAGTGTTTGATTATATGATCGTATATTGCCAACTGTACGTCATAGTTCGAATGGGTCAAGTGAGCATATTACAGAAACTTACTTTGAATTAGTAATTATGGTGTATTATATAAATGAGTGTCATGTTTCTCCAATGTGCGTGTCCTTAACAGACTGGCAGACGGGCAGAAAGACAGACAGATACATAAAGAGAATGAGAATGACAATGTGAAACTGAGAAGATGTTCAAGGTCTGTCTATTTACCACTTTGTCGTCCTCTCCTTGCACTTTCTTTCTTTCTTTCTTTCTTTCTTTTTTCTTTCTTTCTTTCTTTCTTTCTTTCTTCTTTCTTTCTTTCTTTCTTTCTTTCTTTCTTTCTTTCTTTCTGTCTTCTACTTCGATTCCTCCTTTTTCTCCTTCTCCTCTTCTTCCTTCTCTCCCCAGCTGTCCCTTCTTCTCTTAATTCCCCCCCCCCCTCCTCCTCCTCATCTTCCTCCATTTGACTCCTCCTTCTCTTTTTTTTTCTACGAGTGTCTTTTTGACGTGGCATACCTGGTCGCATTGTCTGTGCTAAATGTTCAATTTCTCGTGACTGTTTGAGAAACGTTACCTTTTGATTACATATGAAAATCGTTTCTTCTTTTGGCACATGCAGTGGCTAAGCACTCATTTCAAACGTTTTTAATTTACATTTTTAAAAAAGAAGCTTCACTCTACTTCCTACCCTACAAGCAACAGGAAAATAAAAATGTGCTTTTCGCAGCAGATTATCCGAGCCTAACTCCACACACACACACACACACACACACACACACACACACACACACACACACACACACACACACACACACACACACACACACACACACACACACACACACACACACACACACACACACACACACACACACACACACACACACACACACACACACACACACACACACCACACACAACACACACACACACACACACACACACACACACACACACACACACACACACACACACACACACACACACACACACACACACACACACACACACACACACACACACACACACACACACACACACACACACACACACACACACACACACACACACACACACACACACACACACACACACACACACACACACACACACACACACACACACACACACACACACACACACACACACACACACACACACACACACACACACACACACACACACACACACACACACACACACACACACACACACACACACACACACACACACACACACACACACACACACACACACACACACACACACACACACACACACACACACACACACACACACACACACACACACACATATATATATATATATATATATAAATGTACACACAGCCATCAGTTGCCAGTGAGGTCAAACCTGGCTAATGTTGAAGGAATCAGTGCACAGGGAGAAGTTTCTTCGTTACATGTCCTTTATTGGTCGTTGCAGTCAACCCCATCAGCTTTTGGCTGTTTAATTTGCTAAGTAAGATTACGTCCAGTAGTTTGTCATTGCTTTGTGAACAACCAAGGCTGATAACATTGTTAAAAATCAACACAAGGTGATCTGTTTTCAAATCGCTTGCAGCTGATTTCACGGTAGGCTAGATCGCTACCCCTTCGCCACAGACGTCGACTGGAAGAAGAAACGGACGGAAAAGAGTAACAGGAAGAGGCACGGAAAAGAAGAAGTAGGAGGGCAAGAAGAAGAAGAAGAAGAAGAAGAAGAAGAAGAAGAAGAAGAAGAAGAAGAAGAAGAAAGACATAAATGCAATGTGCACAGATGCAACAGCTCCGGATGGAGGGAGAAAGCGGTTTCTGACCAGTGTCTATTTTAGACATACACCATCTTGACTCGGGCAAAGATTTACTTTTACAAAATATGAAATGCTAAAGAACCTGTCGAGAGGCACACCTGGCGTTCCAGGCGGCAGATGCCCTATCCTGTATCATAGCCACCATTGTATAGGGCAGTGATTAGTGCATTTGTAGGCTGGTCAACTAATGCTGGGGTTAACACCCTGTGGAAGTGAGTTTTGCCATAACCACATGGCTCAGGGTACTCTTCGGTCTCATAAAATGGACTGCAACATACGGCAGCCGGCATAATACTGACCTTTTCATTAATGGAGCCATTGGTCTACTACGATATCCTCTATATACCACAGTGACATGTAGCCCATGTAGCCCTTAAACCCAGCATCCCATTGTTAGATTTCACCTAAATCCCAAGTAAAGGCAGCTGTACAGTTCTCTTTTCTGTAAGTGTGAACTAGTTTCGTGATAACCAACATAGCTTCCTTAGACGCAAGTCCTTTTCGAGGCGCAAATGACCCGAACGTCAATACATCGGACCTCAGGATTAAATCTCAGTCTTGGAGATGATTCACCATTCACCTCGGTGAGTTCTTCTCAATAGATTACTTCGTGTCAGTCCCATCCCTGGGTCACTTCAACATAATGCAGATTTTCAAAATTACACTCAGAAATATCCATAAATGTCTTCTGCCTGAATCATCCAATAGGTTACAGCAAACGACTGTTCCATGTCGGTGTTGTTTTTAAGAGCCTATTGTGCTTTTTAGTTGCGCTGCTCAGTTCTTGTACCATTTCTACCAATTCCGGCATTCCACCTATCCATCGAGACAGAAACACGGAGCTAATCCACGACTCTGGTGATCGAGTGAGATGGCAGAACACGACCGCCCACGCTTATTGGCATGACACATAATAGATGGAGCTATCCGTAATGATACATTTGTGTGAAATTCTTCATTTCTGCAAAATTTTCTAAAGGTGTTGGGCTGAATATGTTGTTTAGATCTCTTGCGTAAATCCTGTGACAATAACTGGTGGCGCGAAAGCTGGCTGAAGACATGTTGATTTTGACTGGCTCCAGAATCCATTGGAGAGAATGGGGTTATTTAATCGGCCATGTATGTTTATCTAGTTAGAGCCTGCTTGAACAGCCACGATTCTAAGTGGCGTGTTGCGTATACAGGGATACCGGCTGTGTTACTGGGACCCATATGGAAAACAAAGAATTCTAACCTATAGTGTTTTTTTTTTTGTTGCCTCAATATAAAATTCAATATCTCAGTAACCAACTGAGGGAAAATGATGAGATTTAGCATATAACCTTATCATTATGTCCACCCAACAAAAACAATTTTGTTCTGGAGATTGTACAGCAGATTTCAATGTTTGTTTATATGCGGTATATATTTTATTGCCCCCGCATTCATTCCATCATTTAAGAGTATTATCGCTTCAACAAGACACACCCCCCGCTGTATTTGAAATTTGTCTGCGCGGTTTTCGCTTTTGACATACTGAGGGAATTTATATGGGGTAGTTCAGAGGTGTCGTCAAACTGTGGGTTCTTTCATGAAACGTGATTATATAAATAAACTAGCTGGCTCGGCCCGGCTCCTGGCGGGGATCTATCTATCTATCTATCTATCTATCTATCTATCTATCTATCTATCTATCTATCTATCTATCTATCTATCTATCTATCTATCTATCTATCTATCTATCTATCTATCTATCTAACTATCTATCTATCTATCTATCTATCTATCTATCTATCTATCTATCTATCTATCTATCTATCTATCTATCTATCTATCTATCTATCTATCTATCTATCTATCTATCTATCTATCTATCTATCTATCTATCTATCTATCTATCTATCTATCTATCTATCTATCTATCTATCTATCTATCTATCTATCTATCTATCTATCTATCTATCTATCTATCTATCTATCTATCTATCCATCCATCCATCCATCCATCCATCCATCCATCCATCCATCCATCCATCCATCCATCCATCCATCTATCTATCTATCTATCTATCTATCTATCTATCTATCTATCTATCTATCTATCTATCTATCTACCTACCTACCTACCTACCTACCTACCTACCTACCTACCTATCTATCTATCTATCTAATTTATCTGTCTCTGTCTGCATGCCGGCCGACCCACCCACCCACCGACCAACCGACCGAACCCAGTCAGCCAGTCATTCACCCACCCACCCACCTACCTTTCTGCCTACCTACCTACCTTTATGTCTGTCTGTCTGTCTGTCTATCTGTCTGTCTGTCTGTCTGTCCGCGCTATTAAATATTTATAAAAGTTACTGGAAAAAAACGTCAGGACCATGTGTTGAAAGAGGAAGAGGACTATTGGAGAAAGGATGGATTGAATTTTATGCAACCGAGAGCAATCATCAACCTACTGGAATCGTCCGACACAGATTAAGGTCTGAGCAGATCGCAGACCTTAATCTACGTATACACTTACTGGGATATTTTGCTCCAACTATTCAGACGAATTGCAGGCCCTAAGCATTACAGCATCAGCATCAGCTGAAGAAACAAGAAGGAAATGAAAAATAAGGTAAGAAATATATTCCTTCTACTTTCCTGTTAATTTACAAATTATTTACCCCGTGCCTCTGTAAATTCTCTGTCTTTACTAATATTACACATTGCACCCCTCTCGGGATTCTCCGTGGTGAAGTGGTCAAGCCGTCTGACTCGGGCTCCGAAGGTTGTATGTTCGATTCCGGGCCGCGTCCTTCATTTCACGAGTGCATTTTTTCGGAGACTCCCGAGGGTCGTCGCTGGAGCTACGGAGTTCGTGCTTTGTGCGACGCTTTCCGCGCTGCGGAAAGAAACTGAGCCATATAGAATAAAAACCAGGTGCAATGCAGCCGACCCTATCGATTTTAAGCTAGTTCTTTCATTGCACCCACTCCCATACGAATCCGGATACGCCTTTGTGTGTCATCAGAATTGGCAGGTCTCACATTACCGTAAAAATAACTTTGTTAGCGAGAAATCACTAGTTGTTCAGCAAAACATCAAAGGAATGTCGCCGCTTTCAATGATTTAAGTTGTTTTTGGACCTATCAAAGACATATTCCTTGGGTGGGGGTAAATATAAGACGGCTGGAAAAATTTCATAACGATGCAACCGACAGTTTTCAAAATAATTGATCGTGAATGAAGGCAAACAAATGTGGACATACTATAGCATGTCTCCAAAGGCGACAAAGGAGGGTTGGCATGAGGCTGGCTACCTCATGCTGTAGAAAACCTAAACAGTAAAGTCTAACAAATAATGAACAAATCTACCAAAGGCGCGTGCTTTGTTGACGGCCTTTGCACCGTTGGAAAACTGCAGGCAGAAAAAGAATATTCACAGAAAAATAAGCCTTTGTGGCATCGCGGTTAGTAGGCTGACCAACGCCGTGATCCTGGTCAATATTTAGGGGTGGGAGGAATCTGTTTTCCCACCAGAACGACTCTGGGTAAACTGGGCGTGGGTAGCGGGTAATTTGGTGCATTTTCTGGGAATGACCTGGGACCGTAATGCGGCGAGGCGGGGAAGTGGTCACCCCAGCTCATGTGGAGGCCTAACACTTGACACCCACACGGCAGTACCCGCTATGAAACGTATTGTTAATGTACAACATGTTGTATGTCCTTTGCTGGACGTTACAATCAACCTCATCGCTGATTTTTAAAGAAAAAATGGGAATTAACGTGCAGCATTTGCCACTTCTTTCTGAACGAAAGTCTAAAATGACCAGTGTAGGGAATAAACCCGCTACCCACCATCAGCGCATCAGAAGTTTAATATCGAGCGCTACTATCTTTTCAGCCACGTTGACCTCTAATAGATGTTGGAAATAACTGGAACGATTTGCCTTTCCACCAGCTAGATTCATTGTTCGCGAAGCACAGTGTGACACTAATTTCCCAGAATCTCCGCGAGGAACTTCATTGTATTTCAGCTGCTCCCATAGCCCAGCCAGCCAGATGAGACTGCACGGGCTCGCCATACAGACGTCGGTTATAAACTTCAAAGGACATTTTTGTTCCATTGGCGCGTGCCTCCAATGACGTTTTTGTTCCATTGGCGCGTACCTCCAATGACGTGGTTAATCTATATCGGCGACTGGAGACGTGTATAATAGAAGACTCGTAGAAAGGCGTGTTGCAGCCATATAACACGTGTCTATTTATTTATATGTATGAGTCCTACTGTTCCTGTAACGATTATGCCAGGTGGCCAATCCATCCAGGTATTTATGTCTCTACCTTCCTTTTGCCATTGTCCCATCAATTGTGCTATTATATAGTCATATGTAGAGTGCTGAAATGCTACATAGAACATGTTTTGCAGTATGGCTGTTAATCTTTGAACGTGAATGAACGGATTAGGAAGATTTTAGAAGCAACAGAAATATGGTTTCTGAGACGAATGTTGCAAATTCCTTGGACTGCCAGAGTAACTAACATTGCCTGAAACAGACCAGTGAAACTACAGGGTGTATTTTTAATGACTGTGGGGTTTTTGAAAATATTGCCGTTCCAAGTTTTGTATTTACCTTTTCTGTTTCATGAGCTCCACAGAGGGTGTATATAAAACTTGGAACGGCAATATTTTCAAAATCTCCACAGTCATTAAAAATACATCCTATAGAACATTATATACATGAATAAGAGAGAGACAAAAAGTTTTCTTTGGTCGTGTGATGAGAAGAGAGGCATTGGAGAACATTGTGACGACTGGAAAGATCGAGGGGAAGAGAGGTCGGGTTAGACCCAGAAAAATAATACTGTATGGACTGAGAAGGTTGATTGGAAGAATAACATCAACAGAGTTGATCAGGAGCACTAAGGACCGAGAAATGTGGAGAGACACATGCTGGCAGGACACATGCTGATGATGGTAGTCGTATGCTTACCACTAAGGTGAAACGAATGTCTATTTTCATTGAGAGCGTTTAAAAGCACCATGATGGTATGACTATAGGGTCTCCTTGTGACATTTCCATGAACTCAACAAGCTAGAAAGGTATATATAATCTGATAGTGATTTACCATCATCATGTTGCATGACATCTGGCTTAGGTTCTCGTCAAATCTCCACAGATCTCGTTCTTCGGTGTCCTTGAACAATTATGTGATTCTATTCCTCTATGCCACTGTCTCAGTCCGTCCAGCATAATTCCTTTCGGTCTGCTCCTGCCTCGTCTACTGCTGGTCTTACCAATGATCCTTATAGGTATTTATTTTACTTGTCCATGGACTAAAGACAGTTATTTGCGTATCCTTTACATTACGTCGCATTCAACCCTAGCATTTGTTGGCTGTTTGTGATTTCTTGGCAAGTTTACGTTTAGTAGTTTGCCATTGCTTTCTGCAACGACCGGCACTCATACTAATTTATATAAACACCCAACACAAGGCGGTCTGCTGCCAACTTGCCCGCATTTGTGTTTCGGCCGCAATATGCGGGATTACGAACTGTGTTTGTAACCTCTTCACCACGAAGCAGGCGGCCCATAGACTACATGGACCATATATCTTTAAATAACAGCCATGAAGTTTTCGTGCACCAGACTCCGTGGAATGTTCGCTCTCCCATCCATCACCTCTTCTGTTAGCCAGTCTCAGATATAATCTGATAAAACATAATAATCATTATCACTGTTATCTGACTTGTCATCGCCAGCATCCCGGCTATCATGCCGACAGAAAAGTACACCTCGTCACGAAATCGTGTTTACACATTCTGTTTCCTCATCACGTAGTTAATCAGGCAGCTCGCTCAGTAAACAATGGCAAATTATTTACACTTCCGCTGTCCATGTGTTGGTGCGTTTCATTACCTGGCCCACTTGAATCGGCCGCCACCAGTTAGGATAAATGTCTTCGGCAACAAAACCAGTACACATACACACACTAGCATCGCCTCAAGCAGTTGTACTGGAAAAAAGGTTGCAACTTCCTTAGCGAAATAAATACATTCGATGTTATAGCGTCACATCATCACCGGATATCCGTTATTATGGCTTTAATTACGTGCAATGTGTAGTTACAGAAAGCGTTACGTGTGAAAAATGTTGTGGGAATTTACAGTAAACGCAACTTGTCAAGTGTGTAGCGAAGGCACACTTAAGTTCCACAGTGTGTATTTGAATATAACACAAACTTTACTGCTTGCAGCCCGTGTGAATGCAACAAACGTAACTGCTAAGGGTGTGTTGCTTTTTTTTTTTTTTTTTTAAATGTTATTCGTTGCAGTTGCAACATGTGAATTATTTATCTATAAATTGTGATTTGATACTTCAATTTTCCGGATGTTATTTTTCTTGTTTTTATTGTTCACTGATAAAGACTTTGATGGAAACGCTCGCATGCTTTTGTGTGTTTTATCTTTCGCTGAGCATCCTACAGGGTGTATTTTTAATTACTGTACAGTGTTTGAAAATATTGCCGGTCTACGTTGTGTATTTACCAGTTATGTTGCATGAACTTTACAGAGGGTGAATACAAAACTTGAACAGGCAATATTTTCATACATTGCCAAGCCATCCTGGTATTTACTTCTCTGCCATGCCCTTGTTCTTTTCCCCTCGATCTTGCCAGTTGTCACCAAATTCTCCAATTTATTTCTTCTCATAACGTGACCAAAAATTGTGACTGTCTACGTCTAATTTCTCTAATCAGTTTACGGTTTTCATTTGTTTCTTGTAGGACTTGGTCATTGGTTTTTCTGTCTGTCCATGGTATTCTTTGCATTCTCCTCAGAAACCACATTTCCACATCCATCAGATGTTTTTCAGCTTGTTTGCTCATTGTCCACGCCTCACATCCATACAAAAGTACAGGTTCTATGTAGCACCTCAACAGTCTTTATCTCTTTGCAAATGACATCTTTTTATTGGTCAGTATGTTTTTCATCTTGCAAAAGGCTACTCTCGCCATGGCGATTCTTGTTCTAATCTCTTCAAGGCATCTCCCATCAGATGTTATGACTGTTTCGAGATAATTGTACCGATTCACTTGTTTAAGAATATTCCCATTTACTAGTATATTACATTGTTTTATTTCATTCTTCTTAGTGACGACCATAATCTGTGTCTTCTTACAATTTAATTCTAATCCAAGTTGTTCACTGTGTGCAACAATCCGCATCTACTAATTGTTGCAGATCCTGCTCATTGTATGCAATCAATACTGTATCATCCACATATCTAATGTTATTGATGTTATGTCCCCCAATGATGATTCCTTTCACGTTCGTCAACATTTCTATCTCTGAAGTCGGAGTGGGTTCTCCTGAAGGCGAGGGACACCGGTAAAAGGGAAAGCTAACCCACACGCAAAATTAAGTCTATTACCACTATAAATAATGTGTAAGGGCTACGCTTGTGTTTAAAGCGAGCGAACGAAAATGAAAGAAAAAGAAAAAGTCAACATTTATGATAATACCGGGCCTAAACATCCTGTTCGTTGCCACGGGTAGTGGATTTATTCCACACACAAATCAGTTGGACTGAAACGTCGACTTCTCGTTCAGAAAGCAATGGCAAACTACAGAACGTAGACTTGTCAAGACACTCAACCTGGTTGTGATCGCTACATTCCACAAAGTACATGCGACATGTAATTTTACGACAGCATCTGCCATAATGACTACCGTCATTGTTTACCGCTACTTTGGGGGTATGTAATTAGTTAATAATGAAAGTTTTCCCGTTCTGTCAGGATCTGGACTCCTATGAAACAGGGACAGTGCGTAGGCGTGCCAAGACTATCGTCACCCCAAAGATGGCGATGGAAAGCTTCAGACTGTCTTTTCTGAACGACGGTAAGTGATATCCTTTGTCTTGTCAGCTGTTCATTATGTTGTCGCCGTGTTGTGTACTTTTATCGTGTAATTGATATTGTTGTCGGCATCATTGCCATCGGTATTAGCAGTAGCAACATCCGAATTCTCCTACTGTTTCGTGTGTTCACATGGCGGAGATAAGACAACAATGGGGGTTATACGAATCGGAGATTGTAAACAAACTCCTTCAAGACGTGTAAAAGAAGCCATTATATTTTGTTTCAACTTGAGGACTACTCCTATAGTCCAAGTTAATCTCTGTAATAACCATGTGCTAGCTAAGTCCTACACTGGATTGTATCTCACTGTTTGATGACTGCTCAAACAGCCCAGAACAAGAATACGGCACTTTCCACTCTGAGTGGGATAAGCCAATGGTAACTTTACGACAAGGACGATCGCCGTGTTGTAGCGAACCGCGCGTGCTGAGAAAGCGACAGACTGGATGAAAGAAGCTGACTTTCGTCCAGCCAAGTTAAAAGTGCCTTGAGAATGAGACATATTAAAATACACGGAGTGTACGACGTTTGCCCGCCAAGGTGCAGTGTGGTTTTGGGTAGGCTTCATAGCTGTGTATTTGTGTGACACGTCTAGCAAGCAGTAAACATGTCTTGAAGTTGACATTAAGAGTGTGAATGCACGACAGGAAAAAGATACAGATGACTTAATTGTCCGCCCATCCGAGTGTAAAGAAGTAAAGTAGCTGAAACATGCATGGAAGAGAGTTCGCGTTTAACGAAGCCTCCCGTCGTGCTTGCTCCACGGGTGAGTAATGCAACATGGTACAACAGTATAGTTCCTGTGCCCCAATTAACTCCAGTCAGGGGTACTGTTTGAAGCTGTACGGGTCATGAAGTGCCTCAATGGTACTCGCGCCTCTACATATCCTACTACCAGGTGTTTGTAAAGTCTCACTGCACTTTGTGTGTAGAACAAATTTGAAAATGAAGTACATGACGTCATAAACAATGTGCTAAACACTTTATTAAATTAGTCATAGTACTCACTACTATGGTCTAATGCTGCTTTGGGAAAGCTTGAAAATACCAATGAAGTATTCATTATAACAGGTGTTGGAAATGTCCACCACTGGCTTCAAGACATGACTGTACACGTTTCTTCATATTGTCAAGTACCTTCTGCAACGTGTCTGTTGTTATTCCTTGAATGGTAATTCTGATTAGCTTTTTTTAGGTCCTCAAGTATGTGTACACTATGTTCGTAAACATTTCCTTTCAAGAAACCCCATAGATAATAATCTAATGGAGTTAGATCGGGAGAACGACCAGGCCAAATTCCACGTGATATTGTGCGATTTGCGAAAATTTGTTCCAAAATCTAAAAACGCAGTAATGCTTTAGCTGTGTGTGCAGTTGAGTGTGTGCACGATCTTGCTGGAACTACTCTACTTCAATTTCGCATTCATTCAGCTGTTCTAAGAAAGGTTCCAGAATGTCAGTACTGTACCGATCGGCATTTATAGTGTTGTTGAAGAAAATTGGTTAGATAAAACGTTGTCTACTCATCGTGTAGAGGCTCTTAATGAAATGAATTTGGATTAAAAGTGCGCCAAATACTATAATTTTGGCTATAAACATATCCAGAAAGATGAAACCATGCCTCATCAGAGAAGATTGTTACATCGAAACTTGACTCAGCTTCTAAAATTGCTTGAAACTACGTGGAGTAGTTGACGCTGGATTGATTATCTCACTCTTTTAGTTCGGACACAACGTAAATCCTGTATGTATGAAAATGTAATCGTTGTTTAAGAATTTTGTGCACTGTGCTCACTGATACGCTCACTTGTTGCGACGTTTTTCTTAAGGACTTGCTTGAACTTTTCAGGATTCTGTCTTGGATATCTAGACATGTTTCCTTCAAACACAGCTGACCTACCAGATCGCGGAGTATCCTCCATATTTCTCGTAGCAAGAAACGCATTCATCAAATTTCTAACTGTAATGCGATGAGGAGGTTGTTTATCAAGAAATGTTGCTTTAAATCTTGTAACAACCATCCGTGTGTATATCGACCGCGATTTCGAAACACTTGTTCAACCCAAAAAATTCATTCTTCCGTTGATAACACAATTCTGTTTGGAGTACAAATAATTACTCTACCAGACGACAGCCATTTGCTGCATATTGCCTCACGATGGACTGTAGAGCACATATTTTTTTATTACGTCATGTACTTCATTTTTCAAATTTGTTCTACATACAAAGTGTAGGGAGACTTTACAAGCACCCAGTATACATACGAACACTTACGCAAAGCGATGTTGTTGCTTGCAATTGGCACGCCATGTGATATTGTTAACTCAAACAAGCGACATGGCTGATTCATTGTTAACTCAAACAAGCGACATGGCTGATTCATTACGTTAAACATATACCGAAGTGTGCATGTAGGTTTAGAGATCTGTGGCCACAGATGTGGACCTACAGATTGAGCGCAGCATAGTTTGCTAATTGAACATGTCAAAGCAAATAAGGTAGGCAGTGATCCAACATACGCGCATGACTTTGTTATATTTTTGGAGAGCTACAACATAGGCTGTTGATTTAGTTCTTGTCTTCTTTTACAACGGGAAAGTGACTTAATCGTGCAGTATCTGCCTTTAGCTCGAGGTGACTGGGCGCTAATCTACCGGCCTGTGTTGACTAGACAGTTATTACATTGTAGTTGTCTTGACTCTAGTGAACTGGGCATTAGTCGCACTGCAGGTCTCTTAACCCGAACAGACTGCTTTAACCACACTGTAGTTCTCCTGGCTCGAGCAGACTGTGCACTAATCACACTTCAGTTCTCTTGAATCTAGTGGACTGTGCATTAACCACACTAATCTTGACTCCGGGAGACTGTATATTAATCACTTTGTAGTCCTCTTTAACCGGAGCAGACTGAGTGCTAATCACACTGTAGTTCTCTTGACTCTTAGTGGACTGCATTAATCATATTAATCTTAACTCGAGAAACTATGCATTAATCCTACTGTAGTTTTCTTGACTCAGATAGACTGGGAATTAATCACATTGTAGTTCTTTTGACTCAATACGACTGTGTGCTAATCTCACTTGATGTTACCTTTGCTCCTTGATGTTACCTTTCAACTTGTATCGTTTTCTAACTCTGCATCGCATGTCGTCGACTTTATACTGCAGTATTGTTTCATAAGAATGGTATATCTTGTAACTAATCAACGTATTTTACTTTTCTCCTTTTTATTCCGCCCGTCAATTCTCTTTCAGCAGCAGCAGCAACAGCAGCAGTAAGAGTATCGGTTCTAGCACTGCTCATAGCAGTCGAGTAGTAGTAATGACAGTAGCAATATCAGTAGCAGTAGCAGCAGTAGTAATAACAGTAGGTTTAGTAGTAGTCGTAGTAATAGTCTTAGTAGTATTAGTAGTAGTAGTGGTAGTAGTAGTAGTAGTAGTAGTAGTAGTAGTAGTAGTAGCAGTAGTAGTAGTGATAGTATTAGCAACAGCACCAGTAGTTGTAGTAGTAGTAGTAGTAGTAGTAGTAGTAGTAGTAGTAGTAGTAGTAGTAGTTATAGTAGTACTAGTAGCAGTAGCAGGTAGCAGCAGCAGGTAGCAGCAACAATAATAGCAGTAGCAGCAGCAGCAACAGTAGTATAGTGCGTTCACAAATGTTTACTCTCATTCACGTTCAGTTTAAAAAAAAAAATCTATTGCATCGTTATGAAATATTTCCTGCCGTCTTATATTTACTCCCACCCAAGAAATAGTCATTAATCTGTCCAAAGGCAACTGAAATCATGGAAAGCGGCTCATTTCTTTGATAGTTTTGGTGAAAATGTATTGAATTCACGGCTAAAAAAAACTTGTTTTTACAGTTGTTGACACCTTGCAGTCTTGACAGACCAAAGTATGTGAGTTGGAATGTGGCCAATATTCCATCACAATGTCTGGGCAGAGCTTCAGAGGAACATGTGGCGCCCAAACGACATGACCTCTCTCTCGGCCTAACCTTGTGTTGTCCAGAGGAATGGGTAACCAATACGTCTGGCACAAGGTAGGCTGCAGACGCTGGCGGCGCAGCGTCAATCCACCGCGACCTCGCCACCACGAGCAGGTGGCGAGTTATGGCCAGACCCTGACACCCAAGGGACCCGGCTTAGAGACGTTCAGCCAAGTCCCACAGGTGAGGGCCTCGTACGAGCCCGGACCATAAGGGCGCGCACATCTGTCGATCACAAGTGTCCGGACCTGTGTAAAGCGTGCACTATCGTCAGACTCTCCACCTGACTTTAAGCGGACCCCGCGACCAGCGGGAATAGGCCCGCCAGAGCTGCCGCAGGAGATATTGCCTGTCTATTGCAAGCAAATCCCCCATCCTTCCATTGTGCGGATCTCGCGACCGGCGAGAATAGGCCCGCCGGAGATTATGCTCGTCTGCTGCGAACAAATCTCTACCGAGAGACTGAATAAGTAAAGAAACGATAAAAGTAGTGGTATTTCAATGGAACGGGCTTGGTAGAATCAGCGGGGAAAGAAGACCCTGTTGAGCTTGACTCTAGTCCGACTTTGTGAAGACACATGAAGGGTGTAGCATAGGTGGGAGCGCAAGCGCAACAGTAATGCACGTCAATTCGGGTAACCTCTGAACACTTCCGTTCCACTATGTGACGTGCTTCTCACAAGGAAATTCCTATGCACCACGAAGAATATTCACTATTGAACACTGATGTTTCCATGTGAAGATGTAATACATTTAATAATATGCACTTCATTTCTGACCCGTAAATTATATATCGCATGTAAACAAACATTGAGATCTGCTGTACAATCTCCAGAACAAACATTATTTTGTTAGGTGTACATTCTGATAAGGTTACATGCTCAATCTCATCATTTCTCCCCAGTTGGTTACTGAGTTGTGGATTTTTATGTGGGGGAATCCATTTGTACTATAGAACGCACTATAGTAGTAGTATTAATAGTAATTTTAGTAGTAGTAGTAGTAGTAGTAGTAGTCTAGTAGTAGTAGTAGTAGTAGTAGTAGTAGTAGTAGTAGTAGTAGTAGTAGTAGTGATGGTGGTGGTGGTGGAGGAAGTGGTGATGGCAGTAGTAGTTGTATGTATAGACACAATGATGATATAATTGATGTTGCTGCAATAGTGGTAATAGCCCCAGTTCATAGTTTTGCTGTCGTAGACAAAAACATAAAGTACCCATCAGCAGCAAACATACCCCCAGCACACAGCTCGTGCTCAGGTAGATACGCCATGTTCCACACAATCAACATGCAGTCCGGCACGGGGCTGGAATCCTCTTGTATATACCTGCAGGCTGGTCCGGACTGATTATCTCACTCCAGCGGATGCTGTAGGCAGGAGATGGCCATCAGCGGAAGAGGGAAACCTTTTGGCACGGAAGAGAAGAAGAGGTTGGGGGCGGTTGAAGATTACTGCCGCAGTTCACACACACAGACAGCCAGGCAGACAGACATAGATACACACGCGAATGTAGTTAGCTTTCTGCCATTCCAGGTAGAGTTGCGTGTTTTGTTTACTTACCTGCGCGAGCTGTATTTTAGGGACCTTGCCTGCATCTTCCCTTCCATTCACGCTAGGAGTGAAAGGTGAGGGTGAAGCGGTAATCCCGTCCCACTGAATTCTCTTTATCCACTTATATCGCCACGTGGCAGACGTAATTTTATTATTGGAGTCTTGATAACCGCAAGAAAATGGAGGTAATGGGTAGGAAAATTAAAGAACATAAATCCTTGTATTGTCATGTAAATAGCTGTTCGGCTAGGGTAATGTCTAATTAGTAAAGTGTACGTTTCCGAATTAATACTGAGAGAGATGAAAGATAGACCAGGAATAGTAGTTAGTTAGTTAGTTAATTAGTTAGTTAGTTAGTTAGTCGCGGTTCCAACTTCACAGCAACGGTTCATCCCCATTATGCTCCGTTCCTGTGCCAGTGAATATCACACAAAACGCTCCCCACTGCCCAATGTGAAAAGTGGAAAAGACAGGAGTCTCGACAAACAACAGCCCGCACAGATACACTGTGCATAATGCCGGCGCCAGAATGTCAACACAAGTCCCCCACGAAATATCCAGTTCATCTCTAATGGAATCGGCAGTCATTTTCCCATCTCGAAGTTTCCTAGATGTTCACCCACACAGTCCACGAAAATACAGTTCATCGTCGATGGCAGTAGCAGTTAACCAGAAGCCCAGCAGCCACGCATTTCTGCATAAGGCAAAAACCGGTTAACTCTGTCACGTTCCAAAAAACCTCGGGCAGATTCAAAAGCATTTCACACGAAACCCACAGCTCACAGTGTCGCGCCATGCACTCACTCAGTAGCAGGGCGACGGAACCATCAAGCCTCCTTTCTCGCCTCTTACGACATGCATGGTAGGCTACAGTGTTGCTATTCTTTGCTTCCTTTATGGGTCCCGGCAACACACTTTGATGTTATGATGTAAAAAAAATGTGTGTTATGTTGATAGCACAATATTGGCAGCGGAAAATACAAGAGATCTGCAACAACATTGCACATAAATGTTGCAAACATGAGAATTTCCTTGAATATTAAGGAATCATACACATGGTTCTATAAGCGAAAAATATAACACCGGCAAGTGAGATTACAAAAGAGAAAATGCATAACTAAGTTAATTGATTGAAATATTGAGGGGTGGGGGAGGAGCGGTCATAACATCAAATGGAAGATGAGGGACAGAGCTTAAGAATAGGCCAAGCAAAGGCTGCATTTCAGAAGTTGAAAAGCAGCTTGTACAATAAATCACTTTTATCGAATGTAACACGCGGAGTAATGAAATGTTATATGGAAACTTTCTTATCGAGTGACATTGAATCTTGCAATGTGAATGTGCACATTAGGTATAGGTTGCAAGCAGCGGAAGTATAGTTTCTGAGAGCATTGTTGCCAATACCTTGGGTGGCCAGACTAAGTAGAAACAATTGCATGGAAGATGATATTGAAAAGTTAGTTGCATATCCTTTACAGGACCTAGCAGTCAGCCCAGCATTCTTTGGCTGTTCGTGATTCCTGGGGAAGTTTACGTTCAGTAGTTTGCCATTGCTTTCTGAACAACCGGCACCCGTCCATCCATCATGTGCCATGCTGGTAAGCGTGGGCGGTCATGTTTTGCCATCTCACTCGATTACCAGAGTCGTGGATCAGCTCCGTGTTCCTGTCTCGACCATGCCATGTGGACAAGCCATCCAGGTATTTGCTTCTAGGTCTTCCTCTTGGTCAGTTCCCTTCGATCTTTGCCAGTTGTCACCAAGTTCTCCAATCCATTTCTTCTCATAACATGCCCAAAAAATTTGACTGTCTGCGTCTAATGTCTCTAATCAGTTTACGATCTTCGTTTGTTTCTGAAGGACCTTGTTCATTGGTCTTTCTGGCTGTCCATGGTATTCTTTGCATTTTCCTCAGAAACCGCATTTCTACAGCCATCAGATGTTTTTCAGCTTGACTGCTCATTGTCCAAGCTTCACATCCATATAAAAGTACAGGTTCTATGTAGCACCTCAACACTCTTTTTCTCGTTTCAATTGACATCTTTTTATTGGTTAGTATGTTTTTCATCTTGCAAAAGGCTACCTTAGACATGACATGTCTTGTTCTAATCTCTTCAAGGCATCTCCCATCAGATGTTATTACTGTTCCGAGATAATTGTACCTATTCCTCCCGTGTGTTGCCGGGGCCCATAAGGGAAGCAAAGAATAGCAACACTGTAGCCTACCACGCATGTCGTAAGAGGCGACTAAGGAGGCATGATGGTTCCGTCGCCCTGCTACTGAGTGAGTGCATGGCGCGACACTGTGAGCTCTGAGTTTCATGTGAAATGCTTTTGAATCTGCCTGAGGTGTTTTGGAACGTGATTGCATGTTCGGAGTGACGGCAGCTGGCTATGTCCCAGAGTTGACCGGTTTTTGCCATATGCAGAAATGCGTGGCTGCTGGGCTTCTGGTTGACTGCCACCACCATCGACGATGAACTGTATTTTCGTGGACTGTGTGGGTGAACATCCAGATGGGAAAATGACTGCCGATTCCATCAGAAATGAACTGGATATTTCGTGGGGGACTATTGTGTTGACATTCTGGCGGCGGCATTATGCACAGTGTATCTGTGCGGACTGTTGTTTGTCGAGACTCCTGTCTTTTCCACTTTTCACATTGGGCAGTGGGGAGCGTTTTGTGTGATATTCACTGGCACAGGAACGGAGCATAATGGGGACGACCGGTTGCTGTGAAGTTGGAACCAGGACTAACTAACTAACTTGTATCTATTCACTTGTTGAAGAATATTCCCATTTACTTGTATATTACGTTGTGGTATTTCGTTCTTCCTAGTGACGACCAAAACCTGTCTTTTAACAATTTAATTCTAACCCTCGTTGTTCACTGTGTGTAACAACTGCATCTACTAAATTTTGCAGGTCCTGTTCATTGTCTGCAATCAAGACTGTATCGTCTGCATATCTAATGTTATTGATGCATCGTCCCCCAATGTTGATTCCTTCCATATCTTCAATATTTCTGAAAATACTTTCACTGTACAGGGAAAACAGATCTGGAGACATTACACATCCC
Organism: Cepaea nemoralis; assembly: GCA_014155875.1. NCBI lineage: Eukaryota > Metazoa > Mollusca > Gastropoda > Stylommatophora > Helicidae > Cepaea > Cepaea nemoralis. The sequence continues at coordinate 591,154 of JACEFZ010021550.1, read as the reverse complement.
TGTCTCACACCTCTCTTAATAGGCTGATATTGGCCTACTTCATTATCAACTCTTATGGCAGCTTCTTGTTTCCAATATATGTTTTTTACAAGTCTAAGGTCTTTTCCATCAATTTGTAGATCTTCAAGCATCCTTATCATGCCGACATGTCTCACTTTATCGAAAGCCTTTGTGTAGTCAATAAAGCAAAGGTGTAGATCTTTGTTTACTTCTATAGATCGTTCAATTACGGTTCTCAGTAAATACACAGCATTTACTGTACCCTTTCCTTCTACAAACTCACATTGTTCTTCTCCTATTTCAGGTTGTATTTTCCTCCTAATTCTTTGCATGATAATTCTTAGCAAAATCTTCGTGATGTGACTCATTATACTAATTGTTCGATGTTGATCACATTCTAAGGCTCCTGATTTCTTTGGGATTGCAATAAATACAGAATTACATAATTCATGAGGTATATTTCCAGTATCATATATTGTATTAAGCAGACTGGTAACTTTATCTATTCCATATTCTTCTAAAGCATTAATCATTTCTGTTGTGACGCTGTCTGAACCAGGGGTCTTACCAGATTTCATATGGTTAAGAGCATTCTGAACCTCCATCTTCAAAATTGCTGGTCCTTCATTATTATTGTGAACATCGTAGTGTTCGTCTCTGTTGTCGTCATAAAGGTTTTTCACGTAATCTGACCATACATGTAAGATCTGATCTTTTTTCTATTATGACTCTTCCATCTTTTGTCTTTAGGCAGCCTGCTGATGTACGTGTTCTTTGATTAGTAAGCTCCTGGATTCTTTTGTGCATTAGTTTCGCATTTTTACTGTTGTGTTGTTTTTCAATTTCTTCGCAGTTTTTCTCAAGCCATGTTTCTTTTGCCTCCCTACATAAGGTTCTGACTTTTCTGTGAATTTCTTCATATTTGGCAGGATTATTTTTGTTCTGTCTTCTTGTTTCCATTAGTTGTAAAATTTCTTCAGTCATCCATGTCTTACGGCCCACTTTCTTTACTTTTGGAATAGTTTTTTCTGCTGCACAACTGACTGAATTCTTCAGCATTTCCCATTGATTCATCTACATCTTGAAATAGGATCTCTAGATCAGACAATAAATCAAATTTGTTCTTTACTTCTATGTTAAAATTATCTTGTATTTCTCTTGTCAGTTTTCAATTTGCACAAGTCATATTTAAGGGTTTCCTGCTATATACTTGACTTTCTTTAACTTTACCCTCAGTGTGCCTGTAATTAATCTGTGATCACTGTAACAGTCCTGCATTTGGAACTGTTTTTACGACTGTTAACGCATTTCGAAACCTTCTGTTAATCAGGATGTAATCTATCTGGTTTTAATCCTGCTGTCTGGACTCCTCTATGTCCATAATCTTCTAGGATGGTGTTTAAACCAGGTGTTTCCTACAACTATTTCTTGTTCTTTTGCCCATTCTACAAGTCTGTATCCTCTTTCATTTCTTTCTCCCAAACCATGGTTGCCCACACTGCATCCATCGCCTTGCTTTCCTATTTTTGCGTTGAAATCACCCATTATGATATTTATTTCTGATTTTTTGCAGTTCTTCAAAGCAGACTCCATGTCGTTATAAAATTCCTCTATACTTTCTTCACTTCTTTCACTTGTTGGGGCATATATTTGAATGATATTTATTTTAAAAGGTGCACCGGCACCCATACCATTTCATAAAACGTAAGGCGGTCTGCTGTTAAATCGCCCACAGCGGTTATTCGAGCCCGGTATGCGGGATTACGAACTGCGTCCGTAACACCTTCTCCACGGAACGGGTTATTGAAACATTATACACAACTATAATAACGAGACAAACATTCTTCTTTGGTTATATAATGTGCAAAGAGAGAGGCAGTTGCGAGACTGGAAAGATAGAACGGTAGAAGAGATTGAGATAAATCATACTTGATGCTCTAAAACAGTGGTTCTCAACCTGTTTTGGCCCGTGCCTCCCTTTACCATATGTTCAGAAAGTCACACCCCCCCCCCCCCTGTCGAATGTCCTCTCTATAAATTCCCTCCCCCCCCCCCTTTACACGTATACATAAAAATGGAAGCTAAATTTAATAACACATACTAGAACATGTCTAGACATCTACATAAAATGTGATTTGCAGGTCTACTTACGTTATAAAACGAATTTCATTAGGGTGAGAAGTACAGAACCGTGAAAATTAGAGGGAAGAAACAATATGAAGTAACTGGTTTTGTAGGAAGGCAATCTTGAAATAATTTTAATTCCCCCCCCCCTCCCCCGGAAACCCTTAAAAATTTCCCCCTGCCAACAATATTAAATGACACAAAGTGGTGCAGCTTTACATAACAGAGTTACGACACATACAGAACGTTTGCGGCGGTTAGCCTTCATCAGCAAACAAACACATTCACAAACACAACATACAGTCAAGGAGACACTCCTGTGACTACATTAGAAGGTGATGACAGGACGAGAGGAACAAATGCATGGAAAAATAGAAAGCAATGAAGAGGAAAATGAGAATTGAGAAAAATGTTAATTGAAAAGAATGTTAGCTGAAGAAAATGTTTAATAGAAAAACTGTTAATAGAGAAAAACACTGCATACTCACCTCACGTACGGACCTGTGAATGACGACGAAACTCTCGGGTGTAGTTGTATACGGTGCTAGATGTTACGGTTCAGTGAGCACATAGAAAGAAGTGGGCGGGGTAGGAGGCGTGTAAAATTGACCAAGACCCCATTGTGTTATTTAAGGTCTGGGTGGACTGGTGTGCATGAACACGCGTACATGCATATTGTATTTTATTATTTTACACTTTTACAGCTTTACCGCAGTTCCTCCTAATTTTATTCATACTTTCCCCTGGGGAGGGAAATTCCCCACCGGTTGAGAACAACTGTTCTAAAACGAGAGCACGGAGGAATGTCATGACACGAATTTATACAAAACACCAAGGACCGAACAGACTCGCCATAGGGGATGGGACTCCCTATGGTCAGATTTTTATCCTTAACCTGCGACTGGCCTAGCAAGCCGGCAGGGGATTTTCATACTGCTCGTAGAAAAACCAAGAAGTGTAAACGGACTGACGTTAATGGATATAGACCCGGCAATGTTAATGGACTACGAGATAGATCAGCGATTAAAAAATAGGCACAATGAACGTCTGCGGTTTTAATAGTAAAGAAGAACTTATAGAAACAATGGAAGAGAGGAAAATTGGACTGATGGGAATAGCGGACACCAGAATAAAGGGGGAAGGATGCAAGAAGATCCACTACAGTTACGCGTTTGTCTACTCTTGAGTGGAACAGCAAGAAAGGACAAGACACGGTGTTGGAATAGTTATTGAACCACGGCTGGCAAGAGGAATACTAGACATATATATCAGAAAGAATCATAACAGGGAGAATGAAAGAACAAAACAATTGCAACATTTGTACAAATATACGCACCATGTAATACAAACAATAATGAGCAAGAATGTGAGGACTTCTAGCGAAGATATTCATGATGTACTAAATTAAATAGATAAGCAGGACAACATCATAGTTATGGGAGACTTCAATGCAAGACTAGGACATAACAGAGCGGGCATAGAAAAACATCTTGGAGCATTTGGAGACCAACATAATGAAAGAAATGATCACGAAAGTAGAATGATAGAGCTATGCAGCCAACACGACCTCTATATAACAAATACATTCTATAAACACAAAGACTCACAAATATATACCTGGTATAAATGGAATTGATCTAGATCAGTGGTGGCCAACCTTTTCAGCACGGCGGGCCAAATTTCAGAAATAATATTTCCTGCTGGGACACGCACCTAATATTTTTTTTAAATTAAAGTAAACAAGGCAAGCGTGCTACAACTTCGACCACATCGTCGTTTCCCACTTTAAGGGCCGCAACATGACTATCTGCGGGCCGCATGCGGCCCGCGGGCCTCGTGTTGGCCACCCCCGATCTTGATACTAAAAGCCAAATTGATTTTATGTTAACAAGACATAACAGAAAGAGAAATATATTAGATGCAAGGGCGGTGCCCAACTTAGGTATAAACACAGAGACCACAAAGCAGTCGTTGCCACAATAAGAATCATCAGTAGAAGAAAGCAAAGACCAGGAAAATACATGCCAAGCGAATCAGTAAACTGAAAAAACCTCAAAGACGAGGCAGTGAGTGAAAATTATGAAAAAGAGCTAACTGAAATCTTTGTAAAATTACCTATAGAAAGAAAGACAATGGAAGAAGAATGAGAGATGTTCAAATCAAACATTTTAAATACTGCAAAGATAACATGTGGAACCACGAAAAAACGCAAAACACGGATAAAGAAAATAACAAGTTGGTGGAACGCAGAAGTAAAGAAAGCTGTATAAGACAAAAAGGAAAAATATAAAAAGAGGTCGAAGAACAAACAGGAATGCGATTACATAGAATATAGAATAGCGAGAAGACATGTGAATAGAATAGTAAAGAGAGAAAACAAAAAGACTGGGAGGAGTATGGAGAAACTCTAAATAAAAACTACAAGGAGGTAACTAGAAACTTATATAAAAAGATAAGTGCAATGAGAACCAGAGGAGAACCCTTTGACCTAACAGAAATAATTAACAACGAAAATGGAGAACCAATAAGTGAACAAAAGCAAATCCTAATAAGATGGAAACAGTACTTCGAACAACTTCTCAACATCCCATCAGATGTCACAGGAATTCAAGAAACCGACACAGATGCCACCGAAGAACTAGAACCAGACATACTGAAAGAAGAAATTATAGAAGCCGTCAGATTAGCCCCATTGAACAAATCACCAGGACAAGATGAAATACCAAATGAACTAATTAAAGCAGCAAGAGAAGTAGGAACAGCATGGCTACATAGACTATTCAACCACTGTTTGGGTAGAACAACAGACACCACGAGACTGGGGAAACGCCATAATTATCCCAATTTGGAAAAACAAAGGCAGCAAAAGAGACTGCACACAATACAGAGGCATTTCACTGTTGAGTCATACTGGGAAAATATTTTGCAAAATTCTTGAAAAAAGATTAAGAACTATTATAGAACCCCAGCTAAGCGAAACACAACTTGGATTTAGGAAAAACAAAGGATGCACAGATGCCATTTTTTCTCTTAGACAACTTATAGAAAAATCAATCGAATTCAATGAAACACTCTACTTAGCCTTTGTCGACCAAGAAAAGGCATTTGATAGAGTAGATAGAAACAAGCTGTGGGAAATCCTTAAACAATATGGAGTGAGTACACATCTAATGAACCTATGTAGAAGCTTATACAACAACAGTGAATGCATAGTGAGAGCAACTGGAGGACACTCAGAACCCTTCACCATAAGATCCGGAGTACGACAAGGTTGTGTCCTGTCCCCTCTCTTGTTTATAACATATATAGACAACATATGTAAAGAAACCAGCCAAACAGAGACCGCAAGAACACCGCATGACGAGAACACAGAAGAAGAACCATCTGCAAATCTAACCATTAGAGAACTCCTGTTTGCGGACGACCAAGCACTAATAGCAAAATCAGAAGCTGAATTACAAGACCACATGAATAGTCTAAACGAAATGTGTAGGGAACATAACATGAAAATTAGCACAAGTAAAACAGAGGTACTGACTATAACTAAAGAAGAAAAAGCAACAACGATTTACCTAAACGAACATCCCTTGAAACAAGTAAAGAGTTTCAAGTACCTAGGAAGTATAATATCATCAAATGGCAAATCAGAAGACGAGATCGAAAATAGATGCAACTAAGGCAAACCAACTCATTGGACAAATGGCACCAATACTAAAGAACAAACATGTATCAATAACTACTAAGAAAGCACTTTACAACACAATCTTCCTACCAACTCTATGTTACCAATGCCAAACATGGACAATGACAGAAAAAGAGAAAAGAAAAATCACAACAACAGAAATGAGATTCCTGAGAAGAATACTCAACGTATCAAGAAGAGATACGATCAGAAGTGAAGAAATCAGGACTAAAGTGGGGGTTACAGCTGCACTAGATTTTATTAGAAAGCAGCAAGTCAAATGGTTTGGCCATGCAAGTAGGTTACCAACTAACAGTATACCACAACAAGCAATGATGTACAGACCAGAGGAAAACAGAGGAAGAGGCCGGCCACGTAAACGATGGACGCAGGGAATAACAGAGTCCATGGGAATATCGATACATGAAGCCCATAAGCGGGCACTCTCCCGCTGTTTATACTTCACCTCGACACCGCAAGGTACAAGAGGAACATGGTGAGATGAGATGAGACCAAGGACAGATGTTTGCGTCAAGACATAAACGTCTGCTCCACTTTGCAAGGCACATAATGATGATGATGATGCTTCTTTACAAGCTGCAGTTAAAGCAAAATAACATGAGAAGTACATCATGGGCATCGCTCCTGCTCACACAAAGAGCCTTTTTCAAGTGCCGGACCTGGAGAAGACATTGGAGTTCATGGAGTAGACATTGGAGTTCATCGAGCAGACATTGGAGTTCATGGAGTAGACATTGGAGTTCATCGAGCAGACATTGGAGTTCATGGAGTAGACATTGAAGTTCATCGAGCAGACATTGGAGTTCATAAACCTTAAAGTCATCTCCGTCATTTAATTTATTTTTAAATGGTGCTTAGATTATGGCTTGTTGTCGAGCTGTTTCTACGTACATCTTTCTCTGCCATCCTTTGCTTCTCTCGGGTAATTTATACATTCCACCTGTTCTGCTAATCATCTTTACAATCAGATGAGTTAGTCCGAAGACCAGTGTTGAAATAATCTGATTGCGTCCATCCACTACCCGTCTTCTCAGCAGTTCTACTTGCCCAACGTAATACTGAACCACAATGTCCTTTGCAATTATATTCGATGTAGGCTCCCATTATAAATCAATAGCTAACTGTTAAACATAAAACTGCCAAGTAAATCACAAACAGCCAATAAATGTTGGGGCTGATTTCAAGGACAGACCTGGAGGGGCGGGGCCACATAGCATAATCGGGACAAGCAGCCCTGATCCATGACTCTGGTGATAACCATGACCGCCCAAGCTTCTCCACATAACATATGATGATTATTTTTCTTTAAAGTTTTCTATATTTGCCTTCTTGGATTTGTTTTCCAACAGTATGTTCAGTATAGTCAATTTTTATGTTTCAAATAGTCACCAAACTAAGACACGTACGTTTTGTAGTTGTTTTATTTAATATTTCTCGATCTGTCTCGCATGCTTTTCAGAAAGATGTATTTTAATTTGCTCTCTTTTTTACATTTCGTAACCGTATGGTACTGCAGGCCAGACACACCTAAACGTGTTTATATGTCGAATCAATGCCATATTCCTTGTTCTTATAAATGGTATGGTTGATCTAGCGCCACTTACAAAGGTCAGTACCCCTGTGTTTGCTTTCTTTGCTGCCGACTATATTCTCAATACTCATTTAAAACCATATATAGTATAAGGAATTAATAGATGACATGGGTGGGGGGGGGGGGGGTTAGAGAGAGAGAGAGAGAGGAAGAGAGAGAGAGAGAGAGAGAGAGAGAGAGAGAGAGAGAGAGAGAGAGAGAGAGAAAGAGAGAGTTAGAGTTATGTTTGTAGTGCTTAATGGAACTTTACTTTATCTCTCTGTCTGTACGCCTATATCTATCTATCCAGCCATTCGCCCATTCATTCGTCCACCCGTCTATCTATTCATTCATCCATCCATGTCTGTGTGTCTCTATCAATCCATCCATCCATCCATCCATCCATCCATCCATCCAACCATCCATCCATCCATCCACCCACCCATCCATCCATCCTTCCTTTTCAGTCTGTCTCCCTCCCTCTTCTCCCTCCATGCCTCATTCCCAATGTCTGCCTGGCTGTGATTTGTGTGCAGTAGAATGGTACTACATTAAACAAAGTCTGGTCATTTATTGAGCCCTCCATGCCACAGCTCACGTGCAAACAACTGTGCATTTCGTGAACACAGCGGCAGAGGGCGTAAGCTGGGAAGATATCTTACGTTATAAGGCCAAGAGTTCCCCTCTTATTTGACAAGCACTAAGTACGTACTCTTGACATTCCACCAGTGTCTGGCCAAGTCGATGCACGTCGCTAGGCCTGCACTTGTTTGTTGGGTGAAAACCTCCTTGGTATACTGACGTGCAGTTCAGTGAGGCTTTAATTGGATGTTGTAATTACCAGGTTAATGTTACCTTCTCTTGTTCAGAAGATAAGAACATCTGATATTGGGGATTATTAGAACAGAAGGTATTTGATAAGAGGTGGGAGGAATGTTCAGGTTTTATACAAAGTATACATAACGCCGCGGCTGGAAAGATCAGTGGGAAAAGAGACAGAAGCAGATCGAGAGAGATGACGTTGGATGGACTGAAACGTTATTGTGGACGAATATCATCAGCAGAGTGGATCCAGAACACAAGAACCGAGATCTTTGGAGAAACATGAAGCCTAATCCAGTTGTCAAGGCACATGATAATGATGACTGGGGCGGTGGACTGGTTAGTGCAGATGCCTGCGAACACAATTGTCCTAGGGTTCTGATCTTCAATACTGGCATAGTTGCTCTCCCCCCCCCCCCCGCGCCCCCCCCCCCCCCCCCCTACTAGAATGACTCTGGATTGCAAGAAGCGAAATCATAAAGGCATTTGATTATTGACAAGAAGTTGAAGAAGTTGTCACTTTACGAGACGACAGAATCTAGGGAGTGAGGGTTTGGGGTGAAGCTGGCCACGTCATCCCGTAGAAGACTTTAGCTGCATAATCCAACTAATCATCAACACGTCTGCATAGAGCTTGGTGATGGAGGAGGAAAAATGATGGCCTGCGTACCACTGACTATGAAATACTGATTATGATATACTGACTATTTAATACTGACTATGAAATAATATGTTACCGCGCGTGTGATGTTGGGTCTAGGAGAATGTGTGCATATACCATATCCCCATTAAGCTTCACATCATTACACGGATTTTACTATACGTGCTGACAGAGACTGTAATATCCGCTTTGTCAAAGACATTTCTATACCCTTTGACAGAGACTGTAATGTCTGCGTTGGCAGCGATTTTACTATACGCCTTGTCAGAGATTATACTATACGCGTTGTCAGAGATTTTACTATACGCGTTGTCAGAGATTTTACTATATGCGTTGACAGAGATACGTTATACGCGGTGACAGAGACTGTAATATCCTCATTGGCAGAGACTTTACGAGTTGACAGAGACTTTACGCATTGATCCATGCTTGCAGAGACTTTACTAAACATACTGACTTAAACTTTATTATACGCGCTAGCAGAAACCTTACTAAACGTGCTGATATAAACTTTATTATAAGCGTTGGCATACTTTACAGTATGCACTTGTTGAGACTTTACTAAACATTATGACAGAAACTTAACTGTACGTGTTGTACAGAGATTGCAATATATACGTTGGCAGAGACGTTACTAAACATTCTGACAGAAACATTACTATACGCGCTTGTTGAGACTTTACTAAACATGCTGACAGAAACTTTACTATACGTGTTGACAGAGACTGTACTGTCCACGTTGGCAGCTACTTTTCGCATTGATAGAGACTTTCCAATACATGCGAACATAAACTTTACAACACGAGAAGCCAGAAACTGTACAGAACATCCAACATCAAAATCACTAGCAACAAAAATAGCTACTATCACCATGAACAACAAATTACACATAATATATCCAAACAAGGCCAAGCACCCGAATTTCAAGGCTAGCATCTGCAAAATTGCCGGACAGGAACGATGTTTTCATCTTTAGAATAAATGTTTCCTTTACGATCTGTCTGAAGTGGCTGCGGATTATTTTGTCATGAAACGAGTGTCGTTTGGAATGGCTTCAAGAGTGAAACGAAAGATTGAAACCGGAAGAGTTTTGCAGGAAAACACGGGACAGACATGGCCGATGACACTTCTCAACTAATGTACATTTAAGTATCAGTTGCTATGGAACCTTTAAGGTCAGAGAAATAGCATTAGCAATATTTTAATGGATATTTGATTGGTGCCCGTAGAAGAGGACATACTAGACAGTATAGAAATTGGAAGTTTTAGGCGCAACGTTGTCTAGGAATGCTGACAATATCTTTCTTTAAATGTTCGTAGAATACTTGCCCCTGGTCAAAACGCTGACGTGTTTTTTTTTAGTTTTTGTCAATGGACCTGTGCTTGTTTAATATACATTTCTTTTAATAGAATATACTTGGGGTGCTATTTACATTAAAAAACGCGTAAAGCATCTTTTTACAATCTTAAGGGGCACTGGGCATATGGTGCTGGACCCATAGTTTTGTAGACCACAAGTGGCACTCGAGGGATCGCCAGAACTCGAGGGGTCGCCAGAACTCGAGGAGTCGCCAGCACTCGAGGGGTAGCCATCACTCAAGGGGTATATTCTTAAGGGGCACTGGGCATATGGTGCTGGACCCATAGTTTTGTAGACCACAAGTGGCACTCGAGGGATCGCCAGAACTCGAGGAGTCGCCAGCACTCGAGGAGTCGCCAGCACTCGAGGGGTAGCCATCACTCAAGGGGTATATTCTTAAGGGGCACTGGGCATATGGTGCTGGACCCATAGTTCTGTAGACCACAAGTGGCACTCGAGGGATCGCGAGAACTCGAGGAGTCGCCAGCACTCGAGGGGTAGCCATCACTCGAGGGGTAGCCATCACTCGAGGGGTCGCCAGCACTCGAGGGGTCGCCAGCACTCGAGGGGTCGCCAGCACTCGAGGGGTCGCCAGCACTCGAGGGGTCGCCAGCAACGATTAGTAGTATGACGTGACTCTTAACTGGGTGGACAAGATACTACACACCGAAGATGGTAGCCTAGGCAGGCCGACACACCGGAACAGTCCTGCTTCACCGATCGCGAGACACGTGCTCGAGAGTGGCCATGTGGTTGAAAGAGACAGTGCCTTCCGTGTGTTGTTCAACACACAGAGTAGTCGGTTGTTAAGGTTTGCTGAAGCCATAGTGATCAACCTGCGTAAGCCGGCCTTGTGCAGGCAGAAAGACATGTTAGTCAGTTTAAAAAATTACCGTGGTAGACAATCGATATTACTGTGCGAATATGTGTATCTTTTAGATTGAAGGATTTATATAGTTATTTAACTTTATGTTGTGTGATTTCTGCAGTATGTACCTGACGAGATGCAGCGAAATATGCCAGGCAATAAATCGTGCAATCTATTGTTTGTATCTTCGTTATTCAAATTCACTACGGGAAAACATTGTTTTGAAGTACAAAAAATAAATCAAACACATAAATTGTTAACGTAATTGAAGTTCACAGCTGCTCCCTGTAATCCACAGGGAGCATAATTGGAGAGCAAATAGACAGCATGTGACCTTGTACGTTAAAACGAGCAAGTCTGCATACTTGCGTAATCCGTGGGGAATGGTAGAAATATGTAAATGACATTAACATGTCACAGTAATTAACAAAACTTGTATCACATCTGGGACACTGTTAAGTGCCCATGCCGACCACTATAAATCTAGTTCCCAAGAGTACTACAGCGTGTGGAATGATGTCACTGTACGGTGATGTGTTGACAGGGGCGGAAATGTTCTAGGCTTCCAGATTTTGTGTGGTAGGGTGGGATAGCCACAACTGAAGCAAGCAACTTTGGCGATGTTTCGAAAGGGTTTTCCTGTCATCTTCAGGCTCTCACACACACTTACATAAATATGGAGAATATGGCCGACTGCTATGAGATGTGTTGTTTCTCATGTATGCTTGGAAACAGACAATTTACCAAGAAAGAGTAGAAACCTTTCTAAACGGGACGAAATTAATTGGTTTCAATGTGTTTGCTTAGACTACACTAGCATCCTACTGTAAACATAAGATAACTGAGCTGCTGCTGCTTCTTCTTCCTCTTCCTCTCTTCTTCTTCTTCTTCTTCTTCTTCTTCTTCTTCTTCTTCTTCTTCCCCCCCCCCCCCCCCCCATCTTCCTCCACTTGCTTCACTGGCTTTATCATTTACTATTTTCTTTCTTTCTTTCTTTTCTTTCTTTCTTCTTTCTTTCTTTCTTTCTGTTCTTTCTTTCTTTTCTTATCTTTCTTTCTTTCTTTCTTTCTTTCTTTCTTTTCGTTCTTTCTTTCTTTCTTCTTTCTTATTCTTTCTTTCTTTCTTTCGCTCTTTCCAGTTCGATATGGCAGTGATGTCGATTATTGGTTTCATGTACTGATCGTTCTCAATCTCGATTTGTAGTCTCAGCTACTGGAGCACGTTAAGTGCAGTTCACTAAATCTGATGACGATTTTCACAAGTTTAATATCTAAAGGCCAGACCGAACTTAGTCCACGCTCCAACTAACCACGCTACTTCCGACGTCCCTGTCGCCGTTAACCGCCAGGGCACACACTGTGCACAACTTGTTATGTCACATCTGTTGCTTGTTTTCATATGAGAGAAATACATGGCGCCTTGTTGACATTAATGCTGTCTGTTATCATGTCTGTTGGGAAGCGTGATCTATTTACGCGGATTCTGTTGTCATGTTTGTTGGTAAAGCAAGATCTATTTAGTGGATTACTTGCAGAGCGCGCCACCTTCCCTGCCAAGTAATATATTCATTTCTGTAACGTCAATAGAACTCCCATAGACTCCACAGCAACAAACCGGATCGTGTATTACTCCCATAGACTCCTCAGCAACAAACCGGATCGTGTATCTTTGTAATAGATGTTATAATTTAGTATTCTGGTTGCAGTGTGCACATATTAATGACGTAATTTTACACATTAATGATAAACGGCCAAGGACCCCCCGCTTCTGTGCCTTAACGATATTCTGGGAATATAGTTCTAGCTTCACGTTATCATTTGTGATGTGGGCAGTATCACTAGTTTGTTGCACATCCTGTACAGGACGTCGCAGTCATCCCCAGCATTTTTTTGCTGTTTGTGATTTCGTGGCAAGTTTACGTTCAGTAGTTCGCCATTGCTTTCTGAACGACCGGTACTCATACCATTTTATAAAACAACGCAAGGTGGTCTGCTGCCAAATTGCCCGCAGCTGTGTTCGAACGCGATTTCTGGGATTACTAATTGCTTCCGTAACACCTTCGCCACAGAGAGGAAGGAAGGAAGGAAGGAGAAAACTAACAGGAAGAAGAAGAAGAATAAGAATATAGGAAAAAATAGTGTAGAAGCTCAGCTACTGTATACAAGGGTAAGTTGATAAGTAAGCCACAGATGGCTGTAGAAAAATAACTAAATATGATAACAACTTGAAACCAGTTTATTTGTATACATACATTGTCCCTTTATTTCTCAACATAATTTTCACCAACATCGATGCCACTTATCCCATCGTTTTATCAGTCCTCCCAAACCGGCTGCATAAATATGCGTGCCCTGTTTTCATATACCGGCCATTCCACAGAACTGTCTGACATACTTTTCACTCGCCCTCGAAATTTTTTTCTACCCAACTATGCACCTCTTTACGGGAAATCGCTAGGGGCTAAGTCCACTGAAAACTCACCTTGGCGGGAGACATTTCGCGAATGACGCCGAAGTTGAATGTGAAGTGAAAACGTCGTTTAGAAAACAGGGCACACAATTCTATGCAGCCGGTTTGGGAGGACTGATAAAACGATGGGATCAGTGCATAAATGTTGGTGGAAATTATGTATAGAAATAAAGGGACAGTGTATGTATACAAATAGACTGGTTTCAAGTTGTTATCATATTTAGTTATTTTTCTACAGCCATTTGTGACTTACTTATTAACTTACCCTGGTATGTGTAATAGGATGTTAGTCTAAGTACTAGTTATCCTATTATTCCTAGTATTATATATATAGTATATATCCTAGTATATATATATATTGCGCTCGTTCGCTTTGAACTCAAGCGTAATCCATACTCACTACTTCTAGTTGTGCTTGACTGAATTTTGCTTGTGGATTTTTTTTAAATGTTGCATATCCATTACAGGACGTTGCAGTCAACAGCAGCATTTTTCAGCTGCTGTTGATGTACTAGGCAAGATTACGCTCAGTAGTTTGCCATTGATTTCTGAGCGACCGGCTCACATACCTTCGTAAGTAAGCAACGCGACGCGATCCGCTACCGAATCTCGCGCAGATGCGTTACTCACGAGAATATACGAGATTAGCTTTAAATATTAAAAGTCTTCCTCGCCATCAGGCGAACCCTCTCCGACTTCAGAGATACTCGTAAGTTACGTCCCCAAGTCAAGGACGAGAGGTCAACATGTTAGTCCAAATCTCCAGTGTAGGAGTTGAGCCCCTTACCTCGGCACCAGCAAACCGGATGTTTAAGAACACACGTTCTTATCCATTCGGCCATGCCTACACCCCCCCCCCCCCATAATCCCGTTTATGAAGCTGGATCGATCCCTGAGTCATGCAGTTATAAAACAAGCCCGCTGTGGGATTTATGAACCCACTATCAACGATACGGCAAGCCATAGCGGCAGTCATCACACGTGACAGCTTCCGTTGTGCTCAAGATGCTGTTTATTTGCTGAAGTTTTAAGAATCTGTTTTTCGTGCATTGTAATTGCTAGTCTGCTCTACGTGCTTATGCAATATAATTTAACATGCTTATTTTTTTTTTTAAATTGCTGTTGAAAATATGAAAAAGCACATCTTGTGTTGTTGTAACATATTTTTCAATAACATCTTTTTAGGGTGTTGTCGGCGATTTAAAAACACTGTTGTTTTGGTTGCTTATGATTTAAGCATGTCTGTTTTGTGGTAGAATGAGGATTTTGCCAGTTTGCGTTTTCTTGCATACTTTAGATGTAGGCGTGTTTGCTCCTCCTTTGTGCAATTTATGTTTGCAAAAGTTAAGTTTTATCTCTGTTTTATTCAGAAGATTAGAAGATTGGCCAATCATCAAGTAGCAGGTCCTTTGCAGAATGTGGCTCTCATTACGGTTTAGCGAAAAACTCTCTGTCTCTGGCCATTTCTCCCGCCTCATGCTCTATATCTCTGGCCATTTATTCCCCTTCATGCTCTATATATCTGGCCATTTATTCCCCTTCATGCTCTATATATCTGGCCATTTATTCCCCTTCATGCTCTATATATCTGGCCATTTATTCCCCTTCATGCTCTATATATCTGGCCATTTATTCCCCTTCATGCTCTATATCTCTGGCCATTTATTCCCCTTCATGCTCTATATATCTGGCCATTTATTCCCCTTCATGCTCTATATATCTGGTCATTTATTCCCCTTCATGCCCTATATCTCTGGCCATTTATTCCCCTTCATGCTCTATATATCTGGCAATTTATTCCCCTTCATGCTCTATATATCTGGCCATTTATTCCCCTTCATGCTCTATATATCTAGCCATTTATTCCCCTTCATGCTCTATATCTCTGGCCATTTATTCCCCTTCATGCTCTATATATCTGACCATTTATTCCCCTTCATGCTCTATATATCTGGCCATTTATTCCCCTTCATGCTCTATATCTCTGGCCATTTATTCCCCTTCATGCTCTAATATCTGGCCATTTATTCCCCTTCATGCTCTATATCTCTGGCCATTTATTCCTCTTCGTGCTCTATATCTCTGGCCATTTATTCCCCTTCATGCTCTATATATCTGGCCATTTATTCCCCTTCATGCTCTATCTCTCTGGCCATTTATTCCCCTTCATGCTCTATATCTCTGGCCATTTATTCCCCTTCATGCTCTATATCTCTGGCCATGTATTCCCCTTCATCTATATCTATAAAACAGAGTGTATGTGGTTTTGTGGTTTTGTGTGTTTGTGGTCAGCTTTGTATTGGATGCGTTCGATAACAGTACATCCGATTGAGATGAAATTTTCTACACGCCTTCCTTTCATTCCTGTGCAACCGACTATAATAGTTTCTTAGTGTAAAATCTTCTACTTATTTAATATTTACTTTTTCATTTTTCATTATATAATTTCTATATAGCAGGGGGACTTCACTCTAGAAAAGTTATTTCAAGGGGCATAACTTTTAATAACATTTCTATATACTTTATAGTCATATTGTTGGACTTACTTGCACTATTGTTAAACTCTTTGTCTATAGTTATTTTCAGGCATATGAGTTATAATAAATAATGATATAATCTTTAAGGCATTTTCAAAGTTTTCATAAAAATAATGCATAATGCATAACATTGTAACCCATCTTTTTCTGCTTAAAGAACTTATCAACTGTCATGTCGGTGATTAAAAACAGTTTTCATTAAAAATAATGAATGGTGTGTGGAAGGACATTCTTTTAAGTTACTGTGCGCCAGGAGCTGGGCGAAACCACGCCGGGTCAGATAGATAGACAGACAGACAGATAGTCGGGAACGGAAGCTTATTTGACTACTTATATGAATTAAATGACATGCTCCCCACCAGGGACTGGGTGAAGCCGGGCCGGGTCAGACAGACAGATAGACAGACAGACAGTCGGGAACGGGAGAGCTTATATGACTACGTATATGAATTAAATGAGATACTCCCCACCAGGGACTGGGTGAAGCCGGGCCGGGACAGACAGACAGACATATAGACAGACAAACAGATAGTCTGGAACGGGAGAGCTTATATGACTACTTATATGAATTAAATGAGATGCTCCCCACCAGGGACTGGGCGAAGCCGGGCCGGGTCAGCCAGACAGACAGACAAACAAGCAGACAGACAGACTGATAGATAGATAGATCCCCTCCAGGGCCTGGGCGAAGCCGGGCCGGGTCAGCTAGTGCTCTATATATCTGGCCATTTATTTCCCTTCATGCTCTATATCTCTGACCATTTATTCCCCTTCATGCTCTATATCTCTGGCCATTTATTCCCGTTCATGCTCTATATCTCTGGCCATTTACCCAGCCTCATGTACCCTAATTTCCAGCATGTTTACACTGTCCTCTGTCCATCCTCGTGCTGGTCGATCTCTGCCTCTGTTTTTTTTCAGGAGCCATGCTGCTCATGAATGTTCTTCGCAACCCACTGTGACGTTTACTATGGCCAAAGTATATTTTTCCCGAGTGATGGTGCTTTTTCTGGGACAGGTTTCTTTAATGTTCCTTGTCTTGTAAAATGTCATTATTTCCCTTCTTCCCTGACCACAATATTCTACACGTGTTTCTGTAACACTTGAGCTCAAAATCCCGAATTTTTTTCTTAAATGATTGCGAAACAGCCCAGGACTCGCTTCCATATGTTGCTACAACATACTCGTCCGCCATTCACCAATCCGCTTTGTCATCTGCTAATCAGTTGTGACAGTCGTGTATGGTGCTATCCCTGCTGGTTTTCCAGTGAGTAGCATTGTCATGAACCCAGAGACTATTGACAGGACAGATCGACTGTGTCAGTTGGTTCATCATTATCATGTGGCCTGTCCTTAGCGATCCCCACCATCCCCACCCTCCTTTTTTTTTTTTTTAGTCCAGTGAAATTTTAAGGCTCATTTATCTCCTTCAGTCTTGAGTTCTTGTTGGATAGATCTGTTTGCTGTCCTGTAGTCCAGTGAAGTTTTAATTCTCATATTTCTCATTCAGTTTTGAGTTCTTGTTGGATAATAGATCTGTTTGCTCCCATCTAGTCCAGTGAAGTTTTAATACTCCTCAGTGACATTTATGTTCAACATTGATATATACTTTTCTTTCGATTTGTTAAATATCCTAGTTTTGCACCCACATTTTGCACGGGAATTAAGCATGCTCTTTGTTTTTGTTTCGCTTAGTTTTCGTTCCCTTGCATTAAACTCAAGTGTAGTCTAATTTTTGCGTGTGGATTAGCTTTCCTCATTACTAGTGGCCCTCACCATCAAGCGATCCCACTTTGGCTTCTGACGTACTTGTAATTTACATCTCCAAGCCAATACGAGAAGCCAATATTTAAGTCCAACTGACCAGTGTAGGGGTTGAACCCGCTATCTCGGCATTAGCATACCGGAAGTTTAAAAGCGAGTGCTCTTATTCATTCTGTCATGCTGGCCTCCGCATACTCTTTGTGTATCGCTTGTTGACAGGTAACTATTTGTTTCCCTGTAATCCTAGTATAGTGATGATTGACAGGTAACTATTTGTTTCCCTGTAATCCTAGTATAGTGATGATTGACAGGTAACTATTTGTTTCCCTGTAATCCTAGTATAGTGATGATTGACAGGTAACTATGTGTTTCCCTGTAATCCTAGTATAGTGATATTGACAGGTAACTATTTGTTTCCCTGTAATCATAGTATAGTGATGATTGACAGGTAACTATCTGTTTCCCTGTAATCCTAGTATAGTGATGATTGTCAGGTAACTATTTGTTTCCCTGTAATCCTAGTATAGTGATGATTGACAGGTAACTATTTGTTTCCCTGTAATCCTAGTATAGTGATGGTTGACAGGTAACTATTTGTTTCCCTGTAATCCTAGTATAGTGATGATTGACAGGTAACTATTTGTTTCCCTGTAATCCTAGTATAGTGATGATTGAAGGTAACTATTTGTTTCCCTGTAATCTTAGTATATTGATGATTGACAGGCAACTATTTGTTTCCCTGTAATCCTAAAATAGTGATGGTTGACAGGTAACTATTTGTTTCCCTGTAATCCTAGTATAGTGATGATTGACAGGTAACTATTTGTTTCCCTGTAATCTTGGTATAGTGATGATTGACAGGCAACTATTTGTTTCCCTGTAATCCTAAAATAGTGATGGTTGACAGGTAACTATTTGTTTCCCTGTAATCCTAGTATAATGATGATTGACAGGTAACTACTTGTTTCCCTGTAATCTTGGTATAGTGATGATTGACAGGCAACTATGTGTTTCCCTGTAATCCTAGTATAGTGATGATTGACAGGTAACTATTTGTTTCCCTGTATTCCTAGTATAGTGATGATTGACAGGTAACTATTTGTTTCCCTGTAATCTTGGTATAGTGATGATTGACAGGCAACTATGTGTTTCCCTGTAATCCTAGTATAGTGATGGTTGACAGGTAACTATCTGTTTCCCTGTAATCCTAGTATAGTGATGATTGACAGGTAACTATTTGTTTCCCTGTAATCTTGGTATAGTGATGATTGACAGGCAACTATGTGTTTCCCTGTAATCCTAGTATAGTGATGGTTGACAGGTAACTATTTGTTTCCCTGTAATCCTAGTATAGTGATGATTCACAGCTAAGATTAGTTTCTTGACAACATAACACTGTCAGTGCACTTGGACGGCATCCACCCGACCTTGTAACATTCCAGAGAATTTTCTATTATCCACTTTCATTGTCTGGGTCACCCTGAAACTACATGGCCAGGAGAAAGTCCTGCCTTGAAAAGGTTTTATCTCAAGAACGCCGGGCTGAAAGAGCAGTGCTACCACGTAACGGGATCTTGCGTTGCTTCTGTACAAGTTCATAATTTGCTAGACTAAGCATAATTGTCTTCCGTGTTATTTGATGCGTTTGTCGGTAACAGAATTTTGAAACTGGAATCACCGCATGAGCACTGGAGCAAGGCATGCTAACTTGGGCTGGGGTTTGCCCTAATTTTCCATTTTGGGTTTCTTCTTAATGTGTAAACTTCACTAACTCTTAACTTAAAGGGCGTGACATTCTCGATATTTTGTTCTGAATTGTTCTGCCTTAGGATATTTCCTATACAGATATTCAAGGTTAGTTACTTCCACCATTTTTGTTGTCAAAACTATAGTGACGTAAAACAGTCTTTCAGGGCCCATTCCCCACTGGTCCAAGCCTGACATCCAGCTCACACCTGTGACTCCTAGTAGCTGTCAGCCTGTGACATCGGCCACCCATCGGACAACAGCTGTGAAAGGCTGGCTGAACTAGGCGTGGGTAACCGATTCGATGTCAAATCAATCGGTGAACTAGGGTATGAATACCCAGCATGTGACTCAGGATTCGGTAGACTGCGCGGAAGAAATCATTGATGATTCAACGGGCAAGACTGCGTTTACCTGCAAAGCGTTGTGGTACGTAATGAGCACGGCAGGCACGTCGAGCGCCCTGGTCATCCACTGAACCCGTATTCGTCTCCAGTCGTCATGCCTTGTCTTGCCACTGGACTCAGATGTACTCGGGCGAGAGAGCGAATATGACAAATTGCGCAACTCTTCCTCACTTTAATCCAATTCATCGCGTAAGCCATTCTTCACCCACCTTCATATATCATCTTCAAGCCTTGTGGCGGTGGCGGAGCAGCGTAACGGCAGGCGTAACGGGAAAAAAAAAAAAATATAACCAAGGTTAAAAAAAGAAAAGAAATAACAGTGTTTATGTGCGATTATTGCCTTCCCAATACTTGCTTCAAATGCTGGTTCTCTGCCGCTTAAGAGTTAAACAAAGCAAAGTTCTTGACACAGTTCTTCTATGACTATTTATAGCATGTGGTTGTGCTATTTCTTTTTAAAAAAAAATACCAAATATAATTTACACTGATAAATGTATCAAAAAGAGGTACCCGACTCAGTCATACATTGTAATAATATTTTTGAGCTGCCTTAGATGTATAGAGCACGATTCAATTCAATCATTCATTGGCACCTTTCCGTCTTGACAGACGATAGTTTGGTACATTGTGCTTCAAAATGGCTTAATAATTACGACCCATGGCGGTGGCGAGTGTGGCTTATAAGGCCAATTCGTGCTGTAAATGTTTGTCCACAGTGGATGCATTTGAAAACATGGTCATTTCCGCCATCATGCTGAGAACGGTTAAGACCACGGATAGAGTTATTGCCTCTCCATAGCACAAAGCCTGGGCTAAAATATAGAGACCATGTGTTGCCCATGCAGCATAATCCCCCTCTCGGCCTGCCTAATTTACTCCAGAAGAAAGGTAACACCTATATATCTGGAACAAGACAAGCTGCAGAAGCTGCCGGATCAGCAAAGCAATGCTCTAACTGTCCGCCTGTCGGAGCTTTGATCCTAGACCAGCTGCCAACCAAGGCTTAGGGCCTGGTCTGCCCTGCCATGACATTTTGTCTTTAGATTGCATTTCCTCGCACCAGGATAAGGCTTGTACCCTCCCAATCGTGCTCTTCCGCCCGAAGCCGTTGGCACAATGTGGGGTGTCGGTTTTGGTAAGCGCCGCCCAACATTCGGCGCTAAGAGAAAGCAGGTAGTACCGTCTACTGTCATACGGTAGCTCAGTCATATCTGACTAAGACCTGACACTAGAGCACGATTCAGTAAACATAGCTATACTATTATATCCCGAAGCTGGAGAAGAGAGCGTTGAAACCTGGAGCGGAGATGGAGCAGAGAATGTTGAAACCTTGAGAACAGTAGAAATAGCAAACATGTGAAAGCTTCACAGTATAAAACAGAAAAGTAGAAACAGCAAGAAACAAAAGCTTATACAACCTGAAATAGAAAAACAGAAAAAGCAAGAATTTAAACATTTTTTATACAACATGAAATAGAAAGGTATAGCACGACATATTCCCTGAAGGAAAGTGCGTAGTACAATTTAATTAAAAAAAAAAATACAGTTAAATTACACGTCCTTTACAAGACGTTGTAGTCAACCGCAACATTTTTTGGCGATCTGCTTCCCACGTCACCTACAGCTGTGTTTCGAAGGCCGTTTGCGGGATTGCAAATCACGTTTGTAACTCCTTCGCTGCAGCACCGATACGAGCACCATAATTAATAGAACGGTTAAACAAACAAACAAAAATTCCATTATTTGAAATAATAACGTACAATATATCCCAATTATAGGCTAGAAATATTGAATAGTGGTTTTACCTAATAATTGTTTTTGTTCAGCTTAGTCTAGTTTAGTTTAGTCGATGGATCAACATCACGGCACACGGATGTAACCCATAAGTGCTCCGATCTCCTCCTTACTCAAACCTGAGTCTGGAGAAACTCAGCTCAGTGCACGAACTCCGTAGCACCGGCGAGGATCCTGAAATTGCTTTTGTAAAAATTATTATAAACTACTTTCATGAAAAGGGTATAGTTTTCTCCGTGAGCATTCCTCTGTCACTGACTTGGATCTTCCAACAACAAGATTCTCATCTTAACCGTTGCGGGGTTCATCACAACAAACTGACCGTGACCCTGTTCAGCAAATGTTTGTACTTGTTAGCTATATCTCAGGCCGGTATCAGGTTTCCTTATTTCGGACGGACTTCTGAATCCGGTTTTTTGCCACTGAATGTTTCGTATGTTTCTTGGTTTTGAAAATACTCTCTCTCTCTCTCTCTCTCTCTCTCTCTCTCTCTCTCTCTCTCTCTCTCTCTCTCTCTCTCTCTCTCTCTCTCTCTCTCTCAACCACACACACACACACACACACCAGTGAGATGAGAGAGGAGAGAGAGAGAGAGAGAGAGAGAGAGAGAGAGAGAGAGAGAGAGAGAGAGAGAGATTCTTCAATGCTATTGGGAGCAACTGGTGATAACAGAATAATCTGTCTGCAGGTGTTTTAGGACATCCCTCATGATCTGTACTTCTGTTTGCTATTTTTGGTATATTCCCAGTGTTTGTCTGTCTTGATAGTAGCATGCGAAGTATCTCTCTTGAAAAGTTTGACTTGTTTTACACGTCACGTCTATTCGGTTTGTTGCTTGCTTGTGTTCGCTGGCTGAGCTCCAACGTGAAGTCCTGTATGTTGGATGAGGATGAAGGCATCCTGTTGTCCAACATAAGTATGATGTCATACAGGATCTGAGTTTTGCGTGAGTATCCGTTGTCCCATGTCTGGCTTATTGGTGTGCAGACTGGTGGTTCCTCGCCGTACAGGCAGACACTCTCCGACTTCGGAGGAATCGGCGATCCTACTGACTTTAGCCAGGACCCCGAAGGGACCTGTTGTCCAAGACGCTCGACGAGGACGCGTCAATAGGTCTTGGCCAGTATATAACCCGGCCCTGGTGCCTTGGAAACACTTCTGCGTCCCTATTCGGTTTGTGATGGTCTAGAAGTAATTTATGTGTTACATCTAGAAATGTATGAGCAGTAACGTATGTGTAACGTCTAGCAGGATATGAGCAGCAATTTATATGTTACACCCAGCAGGCTATGAGCTGTAAATTATGTACAACATCTAGCAGGCAATGAGCAACAGGCATTGTGTAACATCATCTAGCCTAAACAACTTTATAACCAGTTTTGTTGTATTGACCCATGCAGGATATGAGTAGTAATTTATGTGTAATGTCTTGCAGGATATGAGCAGTAATGTATGTGTAACATCTAGCGGAATACGAGCATCAAGCAATGTGTAACATCAAGCTGGCTGTGAACAACAAGTTATGTTAACATCTAGCCTAATCAACTTTATTACCACAACGGCTAGACTGCTAGACTGAAGACAGCAACCCGGAAATCAATGGAAGCGCCAAGGGCAGACCAGGCGGGTGTACACATTGTCGGAGGCCACCGGGTGGCACTGGTCTAGAATATTGCACGCTATATTTCCGTGTTGACTGCGGCCGTGTGTGTGTGTGTGTGTGTGTGTGTGTGTGTGTGTGTGTGTGTGTGTGTGTGTGTGTGCGCGTGCGTGCTTGTGCGTGTGTGTGTACACACTTTGCCTTGAATCCAACGTGTTCTGGGAATTACAGGGCCTTGTCACCCCTGGCGCTGGTTCTTCCTGTATGCAATGACTCATAACGCTCACTTCTGCCGGTTTCTGTTCCAGCACACACACGCGCGCATACAAATAGAAGAAAGGAAACGGGTCGTTTCCGTGCCACTAAGGCATGTTGGGGGTACGACGTTAGACCTATACTTCAATGACCAAACACTACTTGATGGCTGATGTGATCGGTATCATGCCAGCCATCTTACGTAAAGAACTATGTTCATGTTAACAAAATTGTTGCATATCCTTTACAGTCCGTAGCAGTCAACCCCAGCATTTGTTGGCTGTTCGTGATTCCTGGGCAAGTTTACGTTCAGTAGTTTGCCATTGCATTCTGAACGACCGGCACCAATACCATTTTATAAAAATCCAACACAAATGTGTTTCAAACACAGGTGTGTGGGATTACGAACTGCGTCCTTAACCCTTCGCCACTGTACACATTTTATTAATCTGAGTCTACCCAGGGACCATTTTATAAAGAACATATATTAAATTCAGGTTATATTTGATCCAAGGACCATAGGATTGAATGGCAAAACTTACGCGGCCCTTGAATACACTTTTATACTTTTTCCAACAAGCACCCATACTTCGAAGTTAGTGATATTGTGAAGAAATACTTGAGGCCACCAGAATAGCCGAGCCATAACTATAAGTCCGTTATATCTGTCTGTCTGTCTGTCTGTCTGTCTGTGCGTGTGTGCGTGTGTGTGTGTGTGTGTGTGTGTGTGTGTGTGTGTGTGTGTGTGTGTGTGCACGCGCCTGGCTCTTCACGAATTGTGATCTTCGACGGTATGGATCAATTCCGTTGACTATCGCCCGTGCCATGTCACAAGACTGTCAAGAATTTTCTCACGCTGTCGTCCTCCGTCTCTCTTTCCATAAATCTTTCCGGTTGCCACAACACGTTGCAGTTTTTGTCTTCTCATAATGTGGCCAAATATATAGGCATTTAAGTTGTATCTGCACCTTTTAAGTGGTAGGGGGACTTGGGTGTTTCAGTGACCCCAAGAGCTGCGTCGACGGTACCGCGTCTACTGGTAGGGTCTCCCATGTCGGACAGATCCAGGGATAGGGATCAGACACATAACCTCCTGCTGTGTGGCGAAACCAGCTCTGTCGCCAAGGGGTTACAACACAATTCGTTATCCTGCACACCACGTTTGGAACACTGCGGGCAATTTGGTAGCATACCGTCTTGCGTATGTTTTCATAAAATGGTATAAGTGTCGATCGTTTAGAAAGAAATGGTAAACCATGTTTTTGTTATTGCATATCTTTTTTACAGAACATCGCCGTCAACACTAACATTTTACTACTGTTGTTGATGTCTTGGACAAGTTTTACGTTCCGTAGTTTGCCATTGCTTTCTCAACGGCCGGCTTCCATACCAACTCGTTAAAACCCAGCGTAACGTGGTCTACTGCCAAATCGCTCACCGCTGCGTTTCGAACGAGGGTAAGCGGGCTTACGAATCGCGTCCGTAAGGCCTTTGCCACGGAGCCGGCAATGGCAATCTATTGAAAGTAAATTTGCCATACAATCACAAACAGACAAAATGCTGAGGTTGATTGCGACGTCCTGTACAGGATTTGCAAACCCTTTTTTAAACTTGTAGGTGAACTGGGAACAATCAAAGGTTATTAAAAGCAAATCCGAAAAAAAAGCTTTCGAAGTCGAATGTACTGACCAACAAACTAGACGAAATGATGCAGTGCAACTCACTTAATGCTGCTAGTGTTGATACTATGTACAATTTTCATAATTTTCTGGAAATTGCCCGTGAAGGAAAGACACCTAGGAAGGGAACAGGTAATGACACTTCACATGTGGTGCGTAGCTGGGATGTGAGAATGTCTAACACGTCATATGTCGTGCGTAGCTGGGATGTGAAAATGTCTAACACTTCATATGTCGTGCGTAGCTCGAATGTGAGAATGTCTAACACTTCATATGTCGTGCGTAGCTGGGATGTGAGATTGTCTAACACATCATATGTCGTGCGTAGCTCGAATGTGAGAATGTCTAACACTTCACACCCCATACCGGGTTCTAAAGGGAGATTGTCTAACACTTCACACCCCACACCGGGTTCAAAAGGGAGATTGTCTAACACTTCACACCCCACACCGGGTTCAAAAGGGAGATTGTCTAACACTTCACACCCCACACCGGGTTCTAAAGGGAGATTGTCTAACACTTCACACCCCACACCGGGTTCTAAAGGGAGATTGTCTAACACTTCACACCCCACACCGGGTTCTAAAGGGAGATTGTCTAACACAGTGGTTCTCAACCGGTGGGGAATTCCCCCCCCCCCCCAGGGGGAATTTTAGGGTTTCCAGGGGGGGGGGGGGGAATGAAGACCATTTCAAGATCGCGTTACTACAAGAACCGATTACTTGATATTGTTTTTCCCTTCATACTTTACAGTTATGTACGTCTCATCCTTCTAAAATTCATTTCATAAAGTAAGTAGACCCACAAATCATGTTTTATGTGGATGTATAGACTTGTTTTAGAATATGCTATTAAATTTACCTTCCATTTTTACGTATACTGTGCTGGGGTGGGGGGATTTTTAGATAGGAAATATGAAAGGGGGGGGGGGGAATGACGTTCTGGAAATACGGTGGAGGGGGCACACGCCAAATTTTTGATAGGAAGAGGGGGGGGGGGGGTGAATGACGTTCTGAACATATGGTGAAGGGGGGCACGGGCCAAAAAAGGTT
Source organism: Cepaea nemoralis (assembly GCA_014155875.1). NCBI lineage: Eukaryota > Metazoa > Mollusca > Gastropoda > Stylommatophora > Helicidae > Cepaea > Cepaea nemoralis. Next base: position 564,743 of record JACEFZ010021550.1, on the reverse strand, counting down.
GAGAACCACTGGTCTAACATAATACATGGGGAATAATGAGAGCATGCAAATATCATGATAAATAGAACCAAAGGTATTGATAAGCACTTATAAAAGACAAAAAAGGGGAGTGGGTGGAGTTAGAAATTAGAGGAACATTAGACAATATCACGAATAGAAAGCTGAGAACATGCCAGGTTTAGAACTTCGCCACATCTGACGAGAATTATAGGTTGTGTTCACCTTAGGACAAAACAATCACTGGGTGTTAGATATGTTGTGAGGAGAGATGGGTTTGGCGAATATAACTTGGTCAGCGGAGAAGGTCAAGGGAGGTAGATTACATAGATTGACACCTTCAGAAAGAAGAAACAGAAACTGGTCAGCTGAGAAGGTCAATGGAGTTAGATTACACGGATTGACAACTTGGCAAGGACGACAGTCAACCCGGCAAGACACATTACGTGGTGCTGGTACGGTCGTTGATATTACATCTAACGGCATTTTAAAGAGAAATCTCTTCTGCAGTAGAAGCTTAACGTTATTGTATATTAGCGGCAGCACAGTGGCAAGACGCCTGTGGTCATAGATTCGGAATTCCAGATCTTGGAAGATCCGTGGCGAAGAGATTAAAGACGCAGTTTATAATCCCGCATAACCGCGTTCGAAACACAGCTGTGTTAGTTTTTTTCTTTTTTTTAATGAAATGGTACGGGTGCCGGTCGTTCAGAATACAATACACAGCTGCGTTGGTTTTTTCTTTTTTTTAATGAAATGGTACGGGTGCCGGTCGTTCAAAAAACAATGGGAAACTACTGAACGTAAACTTGCCCAGGAATCACGAACAGCCAAAAAATTCTGGGATTGACTGCTATGTCCTGTAAAGGATATACAACATCCTTCTAGTGTAGATTGGTCTGTACAAATATAAATATATCCATCCATCCATTGTGTGCCATGCCGGTAAGCGTGGGTGGTCATGTTCTGCCATCTCACTCGATCACCAGAGTCGTGGATCAGCTCCGTGTTTCTGTCTCGACCATGCCACAATGCCAATCCATTTAGGTACTTGCTTCTAGGTCTTTCTCTTGGTCTGTTCACCTCGATATTACCAGTTGTCACCAAGTTCTCCTAATCATTTCTTCTCATAACATGCCCAAAAAATTGTGACTGTCTACGTCTAATGTCTCTAATCACCATATGCCCAGTGTACCGTAAAGAGTGTACAAGCGCCATTCACATTTGTTTGCCTTGAGTTGACGATAAAAACTCTCCGAAGGAAGACTTGTATGAGTGTAAATCAATACTTGCGAATTTATATCAAGTTGTTATGCGGATTTCCAGGTTATTTGCACCACGTGAACATCTTCGAAAAGACACAGTTTACGTTTGCGATTAGCCTAGTTACATGATCCGTACTTGTAAACAATCGTAGCGGCCGCGCAGAAATATGGCGGCATTGTTGACAGATAAGTCAGAAACATTGTTTCCTGTGAGCAGAGGATCAAACAATGTAAATAACAATGCCTTACACTACATCCTTCGTAGAATAAATATACGCTGATCAATGAGAAAGTGGCTGGGAGAAGTATACGGAGAATGGTACTTTCTCTAAACTATGTACATGTCATGTCAGACCATGCCATCTTTGCTTGCGATCGATCAACAGCATAAGAAACAGATAATATAGTAGTATTGTATTGTCTTTAACTAGACGGGTTGCCGTCGTTGTAAATGTACGTGTATGTGTGTGTGAGTGGTGTTTGTGCGCGCGCGAGAGAGTGTGTGTGTAGCCAGTCTCACACAGCGGTGTTGCCAACATGTAGGCTACAGCAAGTGAATTATCGAGATACCGGACGAAAAGATTTCATCTCCCATGATTAGCGCATTCTTCACCTAATTATGCCTGTATCAGGACGATTGTGTTCTTGGATTTCAACATGTCGTACCAACTTTCGCGGGCAGAAATATCAATTACGGCAAAGCCCTTTAGGTCATTTCAATAACAGGAGAAGTTCAGTTTAGTTGACGGATTAACTATCACCGCACACAGGTGTAACCCATAAGTGCTCCGTTCTCCTCCTAACTCAAGACTGAGTCTGGAGAAACTCTTCTCAGTGCACGAACTCCGTTCCACCGGCGAGGATCCTGAAATACTTTGGGTAGATTTTTAACTAGAAATTTTGCCCGGGCAGCGCCGTTAGGCTACTCTTTTTCGATTTCAAACTGCCGAGGGATTTTCTTTATGTGCGCAACAATACACACGGGCGTCTGATCTCACTACAGAGACCAGGTGACATTTTATTACTAGAAGTCGACGTGAAAAACTCCCGGTCCTCACCGGGGCGCGAACCCGGGACCTCAGGCACTCGAGACGGACACTATGGAGACCACTCAGCCCCCTATCACAAGAGAAATAAATTAACAGGTATCGATCGGTTTTCACAGAAATAGAATGAAAAAGTCGAGATCTTACGGAGAGAAAAACGAACGAGACACTCTTTCAAGCAACAAACTAAAGTCCGTCAGGTGATTAGAGACATGAATCGTAAGCAGTCAAAGGACTTGGCAGTCAGCTTCAGGCATTTTATTGTGTGTGGGCTGTTTGTGATTTTTTTGCCAATTTACGTTCAGTAGTTTGCCATTGCCTTCTGAATGACCGCCCTTCAAACCTGTCTATGGGAACCAACACAAGGTGGACTGCTTCCATATCACTCGCAGCAGTGTTTCGAACGTGGTATGCAAGATTACTAATTGTACGCGTAAACCCTTCGCCGCAGAGCCCATGTTGTAGGCACACTATCAGCTTCCGTGGGACCCACCTGCTGTGGCTGTATGAATTGTTTCCGTGGGACCCACCTGCTGTGGCTGTATGAATTGTTTCCGTGGGACCCACCTGCTGTGGCTGTATGAAGTGTTTCCTTGGGACCCACCTGCTGTGGCTGTAAGAAGTGTTTCCGTGGGACCCACCTGCTGTGGCTGTATGACGTGTTAGGAACATCGCGTGTTTGTGTGCACATGTGAACATGGCAGTCTTTTCCTCCCTTAGCGTACCCGGAACTAGCTCATGATCTAATTGTCGGCGTAACGACAGATTGCATGATTTATTACCTGGCATATTTCGCTGCATTTTTAAACTGACTATCTTGGTAGACAATTGAAATTACTGTGCGAACATGTGTTTATTTCAGCTTGAAAGATTTATCTAGTTATTTTACTTTATGTTGTGTGATTTCTGCAGTGTGTACCTGTCAAGATGCAGTGAAATGTGCCAGGCAATAAATCGTGCAATCTATTGTTTGTGTCTGTGTTATTCAAATTCATTACGGGTAAACATTGTTTTGATTTTCTGAAACGGGTTAACAGACTGATGCAGACATAGTTCAAGCACTGCGCAGTTAGCATTTCTTTTAAAAAACAAACCGTTCTTATTGAGTTATTTAGTCAGTGAAACGAAGCGCATTACGAGTGATGTGCGAAATTGATCCGTTGAAGCAAAATTGGGCAACCATTCTCGTAGTTATATTTATGTCGAAATGAACTTACAGTCAAAGAAAATAACGATCGTTAGGGTGTTTGAACATGTGTAGATCTCGCCATAACTATCTGGCCGCTAGAGGTTGGGAGGCTAGCCTTTCATTGCGCAGCTGGTGAAGCAGGTAGATTCTTGCTGGAAAAGAAAATCCCCAAAGACCAGGGAAGAGAATTAGATTGAAAAGCCACAATCAGCGTTTGCGTAAATGACTTCTTGAGAGGACAGCACAGAATAGAAGCAAAATAAAGATTTTGTGGGGGATGCCTCTCCAAACGAATGATTTCTGTCGAAGTTATTAGCGTTACCGCTGTCGTCAAGTCAAATCCACCTCCACCCTTCAATGTGCCACAGATTTAGAAGTCAATGCAGGTAACGTGGGAAGATAACAAGGGGAGAGTAGTTAGTGTCAGGCTACAAGAAATGCAGACAGAGTGACGAGTTGTCTCCTTCTGTAGAATTCAAAGCCTCATCAAACGAAGGACAAGCTAGGGAAATCGATTGGTCCTTGATATTTTTTAAGTGAAATATTTTTACAGCGCTTGTGGGCTTAAAAATAATATTACGTTCGGGAATTTTCCCTTCTCGGCAGATTACGCAGGATAATCAGAAAATAACGTTTGGTAAAAGACATTTTTTCCCCCTGTCGGTAGCCGGTCTAGTGAATGTTGTCCTTTTGTGTCCTGTAAGAGATTGCTTAATGTCGTCTTCTGTACATTATATAAGTAAAGGAACCGTTTAGTCGCATCGGGCGTCTGGTTCTAGACCCATAGTTGTGTAAACCGGTGGTCAGTCGGTCAGTGATGTGGTCAGTACCACGCCAGCCGCTTTTACTCCCAATCAGTTTTCTGGTACCCACTTTACGCTGGGTCAACCCGGGACAATTTGCAAAATTCGGATTATCCACCCCAAGGTCCCTCTAATGATCGGGAAGGCAGTCGAGTTTATAGTTAATTTAGTGATTTCCCTGTAACTTCCACATTTACTGTTCGCGAATTTGCCCTGGTTACGGCTGTTTAACGTACACACCTGCACACAAAACCTTTTTTTTTTTTTTAAATCATCACAATATGATCGTAAGAAAGCTGCTCAGTGACTAACACCCTCGCCTGCCGGCCCAGTGCTCATGTGTTCGAATCACCATTAAAAAAAAACCAAACAAAACGACGTGAACTCCCAGTTCCCTCCTTCCTAAAACAGGTACCAATAAATATTCCGAGAAGTACAAGCGGCGGGGCGTGATACAGGCCACATCACCCATCGAGTTCACTTTGGTCTAAAAACTGGATAAACATTGCCCCCAATACGCCCCGAGACGTGGCAGAGAAGAGTCCTTTTCTTTACCTGTGTAAGAAAGCTACTCATCAGACGCACTACCCCCATGGTGGTCGGAGATTAGCAGGGTGTGACCCCCACCGCTTCTCAGCAGTGTTTGCTGTAACTCCCACTGACTCACACAAAAACAGTTAATTCCATGTCCTTCATACGACCTTGCAATCAACCCCAGCATTTATTCGCGGTTTGTGATTTACTGGGCAGTTTTACATTCACTAGTATGTTTTACTTTCTGAACGGCCGAAGCCCATACCATCAACATCAACGCAAAGCGATCTGCCCCAGATCACCTGCAGCTTATTTCGAACACAGGGTTGGCTATTTCGGGGAATTATCAAACTGGGTTCACTAACCTCGAAGCCGCAGACGCGGACAACTGATTCAGACATCTATTACTTGAAATCCCCCAACTGCAGTTTTGAATAGTGTACGGATTGCGTGCCCTGTACAGACTCATGACGTCTTCAGTGCAATCTGACCAATCACTGAAGCGGTATTAACCAGAACAATCTTGCTCAACTCGGGTTTCATTCTCCTTCCCAGACCAAGACGTGAACTTTGATGCTATTCTCGGGGAACTGTATGAGCTGGAATCCCAACTTAACAGTGCTCAGACTGAGCTCTCCAGGTCTCTGGGGACGGGAGGCCACCACCCGCCACCACCTGCAGCGTTCCAGGATGGGGAGAGTCAAGAGAGCAGCGAGATCAGGCATTCGGCGGAACAGGTACGCTGTAAATGAACCTCATGTATACTAAATAAGCGTAGTCTTCCTTTAGTGCCTTCGTCATGTGGTGTGGGTGATCATGTCTTTCCACAACCCTTGGTCTCTATGATTATTTATCAAGACCCGTGCTGATATCCTTACAATCAGTACTGTACAGACCGTCTACTATCTGTTCTCGCTATTTTCGTGTACCTCTTCTTCATTGTTCCTGTTTCGGGAGAAGTGCATCACACGAAGTTATACACATCAAAGGTAAGCGCGTCACACACAGTTATACACATCAACGGTAAGTGTGTCACACAAAGTTATACACATCAAAGGTAAGCGTATCACACTAAGTTATACACATCAAAGGTAAGCGCATCACACGAAGTTATACACATCAAAGGTAAGTGTGTCACACAAAGTTATACACATCAAAGGTAAGTGTGTCACACAAAGTTATACACATCAAAGGTAAGTGTGTCACACAAAGTTATACACATCAAAGGTCGGCGCGTCACACGAAGTTATACACATCAAAGGTCAGTGTGTCCGTTGTCGGCATGCATTTGTGTCAGGATTTCCTTTCTCTAGAACAGCTTTGGAGAACGTCCGGCCCACGGGTCGTATCAGGCCCACGAAATCATTTGATCCGGACCTGAAAAGGCAACCGCCGACGGAACTCGAAATTAAATAAATCTAGGAGCCTTATAAACAATCATGAATATAGCAGCAGCGCAATCAGTACCAGCTAACAACACACGCCTCACCAAAGAGAAGCAGTTTCAGCCATCATGTCAGGAATGAATGAATTAAATGGTCGACCACATATAACAGGCTAATATTTTATAATTGTTTATGGCCCTCGAGCGATGTTATAAGTATTCAAATGACCCTCGCCAGAAAGAAAGGTTCACCACCCGTGCTGTGGACAGATTCCACCCAAGGTCACGGGCTGTATCTACTCATGGGTAGGGTTTCTGTTGTAAAATAGTTTCGCAAGGGCAGCGGCATTGTGACCTTCTCTTTCCAGTTACCGTGGGATTTTTAAGGTGGTCAACTTTCATATAGTACCTCCTGCTTTTCGCTCTTATCGGAGAAATTAGGTATGCGATCTCACTACCCAAGAGATCAAGGAGACGAAAGTATCATTAGATACGAATGGTTTTGTGGAAACATTCCCAGCCCTATCCTGGGAACGAACCCTGTACCTTCTGAAGTTGAGGTGGACACCGTTACCTCTCGGCCACGGCGCCTCGTCCCTTTCCGATACCTCTTTGTAGACTAATGCTACCAGTATGTTGAAACCCTCTTTCTGATTAGTGTGTTGACAACCTCCTTCTGATGCGTGTGTTGACAACCTCCTTCATATGTGTGTTGACAACCTCCTTCTGATGCGTGTGTTAACCTCTTTCTGATGCGTGTGTTAACCTCCTTCTGATGCGTATGTTAACCTCCTTCTGATGCGTGTGTAGACAGTTCTGATGCATGTGTTGACAACCATATATGGTGCGTGTGTTGAGGTACTCTTGAGTGAGTCCTGCTCTCAGCCATGACATCATTGTCTTTACTCATGTTATTTGTCAATGGTACGTTTAACATTCCTAAAACGATGTTGTGCTATTTTTAATGATGTTATGCTGTCTTAAATGAATGTTCTTACTTGTTTACAAGTAGCTTCCGATTCATAGCAACATCAAACACAATTTCTTATAAATTCCATTATAAAGTGTTTTGCCAAAATAGCTTGAGCGATTATGCTTTTCCACATCTCGTGATAAGCAACTGAATGTATCAACCCGTTAGCTGGTATTCTTTCATGCCATTATGAAAGGTTGGGCTGGTAAGATTGTTCTCTCGTTCTCTTCATTTATCTTTTGTTTTCTTAATATAAACCTTTCCAATATATTCCAGCTTACTTTCTAACCGTGGTCAGAAAATTGTGACTTTTTCTTCTTGTACTTGTGTTCATTTGTCTGTGTGTCTCAGCGTCCTTGAAAACACTTGTAATTTAAAGCACAAAATCAATAACTGTTGTTATTTAAAAAAAAGTGCTGCCATTTGTAGACACATAACATCTTCTTGAACTGTTGTGAGTAGATGGTAATCCCAGGCTACACATTAATTTATTTTATGTTTTGTTTTTTTTGTTGTTGAAAAAGATGTAAACTGTATAATAAAGTTGTAAGTGATGTATATAGCTGTGTGATGGTAGAGCAGACTGTTATCGCATTATAAGATCAATAGACAGTTTACCCGGTGCTAGGAACAATCAGGTTTATGCCTTGGCCAGGTTAACTTGCTGCGCATCTCTGCAAACTGTCCCAGGCAGAAGTAACTCATTGCGCTAACGTGACGACCGCGCCCTACTGCACTCCTGGGTGACTACGCTCTAGGCAAGGATAACTTACTGCACTCCTTGGTGACTACGCTCTAGGCAAGGATACCTTACTGCACTCCTGGGTGACTACGCTCTAGGCAAGGATAACTTACTGCACTCCTTGGTGATTACGCTCTAGGCAAGGATAACTTACTGCACTCCTTGGTGATTACGCTCTAGGCAAGGATAACTTACTGCACTCCTGGGTGGACCAGCTCTAGACAAGGCTAACTTACTGCACTCCTGGGTGGACCAGCTCTAGACAAGGCTAACTTACTGCACTCCTGGGTGACTACGCTCTAGGCAAGGATACCTTACTGCACTCCTGGGTGACTACGCTCTAGGCAAGGCTAACTTACTGCACTCCTGGGTGACTACGCTCTAGGCAAGGATAACTTACTACACTTCTGGGTGACTACGCTCTAGGCAATGCTAACTTACTGCACTCCTGGGTGGACCAGCTCTAGACAAGGCTAACTTACTGTACTCCTGGGTGGACCAGCTCTAGACAAGGCTAACTTACTGCACTCCTGGGTGACTACGCGCTAGACAAGGCTAATTTACTGCACTCCTGGGTGACTACGCTCTAGGCAAGGATAACTTACTGCACTCCTGGGTGGACCAGCTCTAGACAAGGCTAACTTACTGCACTCCTGGGTGGACTAGCTCTAGACGGCTAACTTACTGCACTCCTGGGTGGACCAGCTCTAGACAAGGCTAACTTATTGTACTCCTGGGTGAACCACGCCCTAGGCAAGAATAACTTATTGCACTCCTGAGTGACCACGCCCTAGGCAAGGCTAACATACTGCACTCCTGGGTGACAAAGCCCTAGGCAAGGCTGACATACTGCATTCCTGAGTGACTACGCCTGAGGCCAATGTTATCAATGTAGAACCTTCAGTTGAGAAGTTGACCCCATACAAAATAGTCACTAGAGAATCTCTAGAAATTGTCGTGGAGTGATACTGACCATATCGCTTCTCGTGTACAGGTAGAAAGGACCTATTTTCTTTGCCATGGTGGCATGTATTTGGACTGGGGTCATAGTGTAAGGTCACCAACAGCACTTGATGGGTGATGCCAGTATCTTACCAGCCGCCTGACTCCCTAGAACATTTCCCGCTAACCATTATATCAGACTGGGTGGACCCGGAAGCATATGGTCACAAAACAAAACACACACAGCACGAGGTTTGAACCCACACCCACCGGTCTTTAGGACAGAGCACTAGCCAATACACTACCGCTGCTTCCGTACAATTAAGTCACAGCAAATGTAGGCATAATAGTATATCTGTAATGTGCCATAGCCATGTGATTGTTCTACGTTTAGATTTAAGAAAATATCAGAAAACTCAAAACTAAACTTAATAGATGCTGCTGAATGCCTTATATTCACATAGAAAACATCAAACTGAGGATGCAAACCCAAAGTGAAGAACAGCCTATATACCAAAGCACAGACCATCCAATGTAGGCAGTTCCGTATAAATTGACAACAAAAATAATTTTAAAAAAACAAACAAAACATAAAGGTATTCTAAATATCGTAATGAGGGTTGCCAATAAGTGTGGCACCTTGCAGTCTTGACAGACTAAAGTATGTGAGTTGGAATGTGGCCAATATTCCATCACAATGCCTGGGCAGAGCTTCAGAGAAACATGTGGTGCCCAAACGACATGATCCCTCTCTCGACCTAATTCTTGTGTATTCCAGGGGAATGGGTAACCAATACGTCTGGCACAAGGTAGGCTGCAGACGCTGGCGGCACAGCGTCAAATCCTCCAGGACCTCGCCACCACGAGCAGGTGGCGAGTGATAGCCAGACCCTGACACCCAAGGGACCCGGCTTAGAGGCGTTCAGCCAAGTCCCACAGGTGAAGGCCTCGTACGAGCCCGGACCATAAGGGCGCGCACATCTGTCAATCACAAGTGTCCGGGCCTGTGTAAAGCGTGCACTATCGTCAGACTCTCCACCTGACTTTAGCGGACTCCGCGACCAGCGGGAATAGGCCCGCCAGAGCTACCGCAGGAGATATTGCTTGTCTATTGCGAGCAATGTCTCCCATCCTTCCACTGTGCGGCTCTCGCGACCGGCGAGAATAGGCCCGCCGGAGATTATGCTCGTCTGCTGCGAACAAATCTCTACCGATACTGAATAAGTAAATAAACGATAACAGAATTAGTAAAGAATACTTGAGAACAAGGGTTGTTGAGAAACGCAACCTACTTGAAAGAAAAACATCAGTAAATTATAATATTCTGTTTTCTGTTTTTAATATTGACAGTAATGTTTAGGGAATAGTGTTTAGAAATAGTATATTGGTGAATTCTTAAATGTATTATTTTGTACTGGTTTTTGTGTAAAATGTAATCTAGAGATACACAAAACAAAGTAAACCAGGGATATACGTTAAAATGTGGACAAAACATCGTGAGTGCAACGTAAACTAGGGACAGACACTGAAAATAATCCAGAGACAGCCAGGGAGCATCATCATGTAGCAAATCATATATGCAGGTCAGCATGGCCGAATGGGTAAGAACGCGTGTTCTTAAACATCCGGTGTGCTGATGCCGAGGTAAGAGGTTCAGCCCCAACACCGGACAGCTGGACCAAAATGTTAACCTGACTTCCTTGACTTGGGGATGTAAATTACAAGTACCTCTGAAGTCGGAGTGGGTTCGCCTGATGGCGAGGGACACTGTTAATATGGAAACCTAATCCACACAAAATTCAGTCCATCACTACTGTAAATAGTATGTATGGACTACGCTTGAGTTCAAAGCGAGCGAGCGCCAAAAAATAAAAAAATCGTATGTAGAAAGTCGCTTTCATAACGGCCCGCCGGATAGATTTTCGATCCTTTTCTAGTTCTCCTGTCTCATGTATTCTCATGCGCGAGGTGTCTGCATTGTTCTGTGTCCGTCTTCGTGCTGATCTGCTCCTGTCGCTTTCCCCATATACCATGTCTTTCATCGCCGTTCTTTCCAAACCACTGTGATGTTTAATATGTTGTATATCGGCACCTTGACGTCTTGACAGACGATAGTTTGTTTCATTGTGCTTCAAAAAGGCATAACAATAATTACAACCCATGGCGGAAACGAATGTTACTGATCAGACCGATTCGCGCTGTAAATGTCGTTCACAGTGGCTGCATGTGAACACATGATCATTTTCACAATCATGCGCCATCTTACGTCTCACACGCCCAGTGTATGACCTATCTACAGTCATTTTCTCCTTTGTCTTTATTCCATTTCTGATATTTGCCCTCCATGCAACACGTTCAGCGGCGACTTGCTCCCAATGTGCATTATCAATGCCTGTATCAATCATGTCCCGCTTACACACATCTTTGTATCGTAGTAGAGGCCTACCCTGAGATCTCCTACCCATCTGTAATTCACCAAAAAGATGTCCTTTGATATTCTCCCATTATCCATCCTCCTAACATGTCCTATCCATTTAAGTCTACGACTGAAAATGGAACACACCGTCACACAACCTGATCTTTCCAATAATTCAGTGTGACCAGACGCTTAATATGGCCAAAGTATTTCAGTTTCGGAGACATAATGCAGTTTATGAGCCATTTGTCTTCCATGGTCAGATCTTGTAGAGTGTCAGTATTTGATTTCTTTCTTAGCGCAGGGCATTCTGAAAACGTTCTATAACATTTAAATTCAAAAACTGCGATGGTTTTCTGTAGTGATTGCGAAATGATTGATGGCTCACATAGGACTAACCATAGTCAATACGAAACAAACTAAGGATAGGCATTACAAAGTATATCAGGGATAAACATGACAACAAATAAAAGGCATTGCTAATTAAATTGAAGATAAACATTACAGAAAGTAATAGACATTACAAAGTATATCAGGGATAAACATGACAACAAATAAAGGCATTGCTAATTAAATTGAAGATAAACATTACAGAAAGTAATAGACATTACAAAGTATATCAGGGATAAACATGACAACAAATAAAAGGCATTGCTAATTAAATTGAAGATAAACATTACAGAAAGTAATAGGCATTACAAAGTATATCAGGGATAAACATGACAACAAATAAAAGGCATTGCTAATTAAATTGAAGATAAACATTACAGAAAGTAATAGACATTACAAAGTATATCAGGGATAAACATGACAACAAATAAAAGGCATTGCTAATTAAATTGAAGATAAACATTACAGAAAGTAATAGACATTACAAAGTATATCAGGGATAAACATGACAACAAATAAAAGGCATTGCTAATTAAATTGAAGATAAACATTACAGAAAGTAATAGACATTACAAAGTATATCAGGGATAAACATGACAACAAATAAAAGGCATTGCTAATTAAATTGAAGATAAACATTACAGGAAGTAATAGACATTACAAAGTATATCAGGGATAAACATGACAACAAATAAAAGGCATCAAAGTATATCAGGGATAAACATGACAACAAATAAAAGGCATTGCTAATTAAATTGAAGATAAACATTACAGAAAGTAATAGACATTACAAAGTATATCAGGGATAAACATGACAACAAATAAAAGGCATTGCTAATTAAATTGAAGATAAACATTACAGAAAGTAATAGACATTACAAAGTATATCAGGGATAAACATGACAACAAATAAAAGGCATTGCTAATTAAATTGAAGATAAACATTACAGAAAGTAATAGACATTACAAAGTATATCAGGATAAACATGACAACAAATAAAAGGCATTGCTAATTAAATTGAAGATAAACATTACAGAAAGTAATAGACATTACAAAGTATATCAGGATAAACATGACAACAAATAAAAGGCATTGCTAATTAAATTGAAGATAAACATTACAGAAAGTAATAGACATTACAAAGTATATCAGGGATAAACATGACAACAAATAAAAGGCATTGCTAATTAAATTGAAGATAAACATTACAGAAAGTAATAGACATTACAAAGTATATCAGGGATAAACATGACAACAAATAAAAGGCATTGCTAATTAAATTGAAGATAAACATTACAGAAAGTAATAGACATTACAAAGTATATCAGGGATAAACATGACAACAAATAAAAGGCATTGCTAATTAAATTGAAGATAAACATTACAGAAAGTAATAGACATTACAAAGTATATCAGGGATAAACATGACAACAAATAAAAGGCATTGCTAATTAAATTGAAGATAAACATTACAGAAAGTAATAGACATTACAAAGTATATCAGGGATAAACATGACAACAAATAAAAGGCATTGCTAATTAAATTGAAGATAAACATTACAGAAAGTAATAGACATTACAAAGTATATCAGGGATAAACATGACAACAAATAAAAGGCATTGCTAATTAAATTGAAGATAAACATTACAGAAAGTAATAGACATTACAAAGTATATCAGGGATAAACATGACAACAAATAAAAGGCATTGCTAATTAAATTGAAGATAAACATTACAGAAAGTAATAGACATTACAAAGTATATCAGGGATAAACATGACAACAAATAAAAGGCATTGCTAATTAAATTGAAGATAAACATTACAGAAAGTAATAGACATTACAAAGTATATCAGGGATAAACATGACAACAAATAAAAGGCATTGCTAATTAAATTGAAGATAAACATTACAGAAAGTAATAGACATTACAAAGTATATCAGGGATAAACATGACAACAAATAAAAGGCATTGCTAATTAAATTGAAGATAAACATTACAGAAAGTAATAGACATTACAAAGTATATCAGGGATAAACATGACAACAAATAAAAGGCATTGCTAATTAAATTGAAGATAAACATTACAGAAAGTAATAGACATTACAAAGTATATCAGGGATAAACATGACAACAAATAAAAGGCATTGCTAATTAAATTGAAGATAAACATTACAGAAAGTAATAGACATTACAAAGTATATCAGGGATAAACATGACAACAAATAAAAGGCATTGCTAATTAAATTGAAGATAAACATTACAGAAAGTAATAGACATTACAAAGTATATCAGGGATAAACATGACAACAAATAAAAGGCATTGCTAATTAAATTGAAGATAAACATTACAGAAAGTAATAGACATTACAAAGTATATCAGGATAAACATGACAACAAATAAAAGGCATTGCTAATTAAATTGAAGATAAACATTACAGAAAGTAATAGACATTACAAAGTATATCAGGGATAAACATGACAACAAATAAAAGGCATTGCTAATTAAATTGAAGATAAACATTACAGAAAGTAATAGACATTACAAAGTTATATCAGGGATAAACATGACAACAAATAAAAGGCATTGCTAATTAAATTGAAGATAAACATTACAGAAAGTAATAGACATTACAAAGTATATCAGGGATAACATGACAACAAAATAAAGGCATTGCTAATTAACATTGAAGATAAACATTACAGGAACAGTAATAGACATTACAAAGTATATCAGGGATAAACATGTACAACAAATAAAAGGCATTGCATAATTAAATTTGAAGATAAACATTACAGAAAGTAATAGACACTTACAAAGCTATATCAGGGATAAACATGACAACAAATAAAGGCATTGCTAATTAAATTGAAGATAAACATTACAGTAATGTAATAGGACATTACAAAGTATATCAGGGATAAACATGACAACAAATGAAAGGCATTGCTAATAAGTGAACGCATAACCATTACAGAACGTAATAGACATTACAAAGTATATCAGGGATAAACATGACAACAAATAAAGACATTGCTAATTAAATGAAAGATTTAAAAACATACCAGAACGTAATAGACATTACAAAGTATATCACGCGGGATAAACATGACACCAAATAAAAGGCATTGCTAATTAAATTGAAGATAAACATTACAGAAAGTAATAGACATTACAAAGTATATCAGGGATAAACATGACAACAAATAAAAGCATTGCTAATTAAATTGAAGATAAACATTACAGAAAGTAATAGACATTACAAAGTATATCAGGGATAAACATGACAACAAATAAAAGGCATTGCTAATTAAATTGAGATAAACATTACAGAAAGTAATAGACATTACAAAGTATATCAGGGATAAACATGACAACAAATAAAAGGCATTGCAATTAAATTGAAGATAAACATTACAGAAAGTAATAGACATTACAAAGTATATCAGGGATAAACATGACAACAAATAAAAGGCATTGCTAATTAAATTGAAGATAAACATTACAGAAAGTAATAGACATTACAAAGTATATCAGGGATAAACATGACAACAAATAAAAGGCATTGTCTAATTAAATTGAAGATAAACATTACAGAAAGTAATAGACATTACAAAGTATATCAGGGATAAACATGACAACAAATAAAAGGCATTGCTAATTAAATTGAAGATAAACATTACAGAAAGTAATAGACATTACAAAGTATATCAGGGATAAACATGACAACAAATAAAAGGCATTGCTAATTAAATTGAAGATAAACATTACAGAAGTAATAGACATTACAAAGTATATCAGGGGATAAACATGACAACAAATAAAGGCATTGCTAATTAAATTGAAGATAAACATTACAGAAAGTAATAGACATTACAAAGTATATCAGGGATAAACATGACAACAAATAAAAGGCATTGCTAATTAAATTGAAGATAAACATTACAGGAAGTAATAGACATTACAAAGTATATCAGGGATAAACATGACAACAAATAAAAGGCATTGCTAATTAAATTGAAGATAAACATTACAGAAAGTAATAGACATTACAAAGTATATCAGGGATAAACATGACAACAAATAAAAGGCATTGCTAATTAAATTGAAGATAAACATTACAGAAGTAATAGACATTACAAAGTATATCAGGGATAAACATGACAACAAATAAAAGGCATTGCTAATTAAATTGAAGATAAACATTACAGAAAGTAATAGACATTACAAAGTATATCAGGGATAAACATGACAACAAATAAAAGGCATTGCTAATTAAATTGAAGATAAACATTACAGAAAGTAATAGACATTACAAAGTATATCAGGGATAAACATGACAACAAATAAAAGGCATTGCTAATTAAATTGAAGATAAACATTACAGAAGTAATAGACATTACAAAGTATATCAGGGATAAACATGACAACAAATAAAAGGCATTGCTAATTAAATTGAAGATAAACATTACAGGAAGTAATAGACATTACAAAGTATATCAGGGATAAACATGACAACAAATGAAAGGCATTGCTAATTAAATTGAAGATAAACATTACAGAAAGTAATAGACATTACAAAGTATATCAGGGAATAAACATGACAACAAATAAAGGCATTGCTAATTAAATTGAAGATAAACATTACAGAAAGTAATAGACATTACAAAGTATATCAGGGATAAACATGACAACAAATAAAAGCATTGCTAATTAAATTGAAGATAAACATTACAGAAAGTAATAGACATTACAAAGTATATCAGGGATAAACATGACAACAAATAAAGGCATTGCTAATTAATTGAAGATAAACATTACAGAAAGTAATAGACATTACAAAGTATATCAGGGAATAAACATGACAACAAATAAAGGCATTGCTAATTAAATTGAAGATAAACATTACAGAAAGTATAGACTTACAAAGTATATCAGGGATAAACATGACAAACAAATAAAAGGCATTGCTAATTAAATTGAAGATAAACATTACCGAGAAGTAATAGACATTACAAAGTAATATCAGGGATAAACATGACAACAAATAAAAGGCGAATTGCTAATTAAACTTGAAGATAAACATTACAGAAAGTAATAGACATTACAAGTAGTATCATGGGATAACATGACAACAAAATAAAAGGCATATGCTATTAATTGAAGATAAACATTACAGAAAGTAATAGACAGGTAGCAAAGTATTCTATCAGGGATAAACATGACAACAAATAAAAGGGCACTTGCCTAATTAAATTGAGAAGATAAACCTATTACAGGAAGTAATGAGACCATTACAAAGATATATCAGGGATAAAACATTACAACAAAGAAAAGGCATCAAAGTATATCATGGATACAACATGACACAAATATAAAAGTGCATTGCTATTCAATTGAAGATAAACAATTACAGAAAGTAATAGACATTACAAAGAGTATAATCAGGGATAAAACATGACAACAATAAACAGGCATTGCCGAATTAAATTGAATGATAAACCTTACAGGAAGTAATAGACAGTTACTAAAGTATATTCAGGGATAAACATGACAACAAATAAAGGCATTGCTAATTAATTAGAAGATAAACATTACAGAAAGTAATAGACATTACAAAGTATAGTCAGGGATAACATGACAACAAATAAAGGCATTGCTAATTAAATTGAGATAAACATTACAGGAAAGTATAGACATTACAAAGTATATCAGGGATAAACATGACAACAAATAAAAGGCATTGCTAATTAAATTGAAGATAAACATTACAGAAAGTAATAGACATTACAAAGTATATCAGGGATAAACATGACAACAAATAAAAGGCATTGCTAATTTAAATTGAAGATAAACATTACAGAAAGTAATAGACATTCAAAGTATATCAGGGATAAACATGACAACAAATAAAAGGCATTGCTAATTAAATTGAAGATAAACATTACAGAAGTAATAGACATTACAAAGTAATATCAGGGATAAACATGACAACAAATAAAAGGCATTGCTAATTAAATTGAAGATAAACATTACAGAAAAGTAATAGACATTACAAAGTATATCAGGGATAAACATGACAACAAATAAAAGGCATTGCTAATTAAATTGAAGATAAACATTACAGAAAGTAATAGACATTACAAAGTATATCAGGGATAAACATGACAACAAATAAAAGGCATTGCTAATTAAATTGAAGATAAACATTACAGACAAGTAATAGACATTACAAAGTATATCAGGGCTAAACATGACAACAAATAAAAGGCATTGCTAATTAAATTGAAGATAAACATACAGAAAGTAATAGACATTACAAAGTATATCAGGGATAAACATGACAACAAATAAAAGGCATTGCTAATTAAATTGAAGATAACAATTACAGAAAGTAATAGACATTACAAAGTATATCAGGGATAAACATGACAACAAATAAAAGGCATTGCTAATTAAATTGAAGATAAACATTACAGAAAGTAATAGACATTACAAAGTATATCAGGGATAAACATGACAACAAATAAAAGGCATTGCTAATTAAATTGAAGATAAACATTACAGAAAGTAATAGACATTACAAAGTATATCAGGGATAAACATGACAACAAATAAAAGGCATTGCTAATTAAATTGAAGATAAACATTACAGAAAGTAATAGACCATTACAAAGTATATCAGGGATAAACATGACAACAAATAAAAGGCATTGCTAATTAAATTGAAGATAAACATTACAGAAAGTAATAGACATTACAAAGTATATCAGGGAATAAACATGACAACAAATAAAAGGCATTGCTAATTAAATTGAAGATAAACATTACAGAAAGTAATAGACATTACAAATTATATCAGGGATAAACATGACAACAAATAAAAGGCATTGCTAATTAAATTGAAGATAAACATTACAGAAAGTAATAGACATTACAAAGTATATCAGGGGATAAACATGACAACAAATAAAAGGCATTGCTAATTAAATTGAAGATAAACATTACAGGAAGTAATAGACATTACAAGTATATCAGGGATAAACATGACAACAAATAAAAGGCATTGCTAATTAAATTGAAGATAACATTACAGGAAGTAATAGACATTACAAAGTATATCAGGGATAAACATGACAACAAATAAAGGCATTGCTAATTAAATTGAAGATAAACATTACAGAAGTAATAGACATTACAAAGTATATCAGGGATAAACATGACAACAAATAAAAGGCATTGCTAATTAAATTGAAGATAAACATTACAGAAAGTAATAGACATTACAAAGTATATCAGGGATAAACATGACAACAAATAAAAGGCATTGCTAATTAAATTGAAGATAAACAGTACAGAAAGTAATAGACATTACAAAGTATATCAGGGATAAACATGACAACAAATAAAAGGCATTGCTAATTAAATTGAAGATAAACATTACAGAAAGTAATAGACATTACAAAGTATATCAGGGATAAACATGACAACAAATAAAAGGCATTGCTAATTAAATTGAAGATAAACATTACAGAAGTAATAGACATTACAAAGTATATCAGGGATAAACAATGACAACAAATAAAAGGCATTGCTAATTAAATTGAAGATAAACATTACAGAAAGTAATAGACGTTACAAAGTATATCAGGGATAAACATGACAACAAATAAAAGGCATTGCTAATTAAATTGAAGATAAACATTACAGAAAGTAATAGACATTACAAGTATATCAGGGATAAACATGACAACAAATAAAAGGCATTGCTAATTAAATTGAAGATAAACACTTACAGAAAGTAATAGACATTACAAAGTATATCAGGGATAACATGACAACAAATAAAAGGCATTGCTAATTAAATTGAAGA
Source organism: Cepaea nemoralis (assembly GCA_014155875.1). Lineage (NCBI taxonomy): Eukaryota > Metazoa > Mollusca > Gastropoda > Stylommatophora > Helicidae > Cepaea > Cepaea nemoralis. Next base: position 545,186 of record JACEFZ010021550.1, on the reverse strand, counting down.
TAAACATTACAGAAAGTAATAGACATTACAAAGTAAACTAGGAATATGCATATAAAAAGCGGGAGCTACCGTAGAATTTTGACTGCTGACCTGCCGGTCATGGGTTCAAAGTTGACTTGGCCTCCCAGTTTCTTCCAGCCTAAAATGAGAACCAAACATATCTTGGGAAGCAAGGACGATAAGCCTGACACTGACTACATCACCCACTAAGTGCCGATTGGGCTATAACGGTATGAGTCTAGCGCCATATGCACATAGCGCCTTAAGGCTTGTAAATGGGTAGTTTATTGTATTTAATTGTAACAAAATATAATAGGTTTTACTATACAGAGTAGATTAGGGATAGGTATTACAAAGTAAGCTATAAATATACATGACAAATTAAGCTACTGATAGATATTCTAAAGTAAACTACTTCTATGCACTACATAGTAATCTACTGAAGGACATTCTAAAGTAAACTAGGAAGATACACAGTAAAGTTAACTAGCGAGGTACAGACTAATGTAAACTAGGGAGATATAAAGTAAGCTACTGATAGACATTCTCAAGTAAACTAGCGATACATATTTCAAAGTAAGCTATTCTATACATTAAAACGCTAACTAGAAGTCACGAAACCCCTGTCAGCTGGCGTGAACGATGATGTGTTGCCACAGCTCTTGTGCACCAACAATTTATGTGATATTTCTCCTGCCTTAGTGTAAAACTGCCCAGATGTGTTAAGCAAAATGGCGTACTGTTCAGTCAGTAAAGTGCCGTCTCCAAAGTGAAGGTTGGCTGCAATGGATCTCCAACACTGTCTTTCGCCCTTACTGTACAATCTATCAGACTGCTGTCGTCTATCTCTCTCTCTTGATGTTATCTTCCCACTTGTATCGTTGTCTACCTCTTGCTCGCTGACATTCTTTTAAAATGTAACAACAGCATTGATTGCGGTATAACGTGCATAACGATGTTGATTATTCCAACAATGTCTTTTCTAGGAGGAGCTGGATCAACTAGCAGTAGAAATTACACGGAGCCTCCATTACAATAAGCCACCCGGCCATTGTTCTTACCACCACCGACATTACCATCATCATCATACACTTGGTGGCCCCGGACATATTGGAGGTGAAAGTGTGTGTGACACTACAGAAACCGATTCAGCATTCTCAGACAACGCCTCTTTACCCTCCTCCGAGTCTCTGACATCGATGGTGACTGTGTCCTCTTCTGCTGATACAAATTCGTCATCTTCAGGAGAGACATGCAGTATGAGTAGTGCCATTTGTGGGATGCATCATATCGAGGTAAGCACGTCTGTTCATAATAGTTGCCAGTTTGATTATTAAATGGTTGGTTGTACATCTCCTGGAAACCCGAGTTTTAAGACTTAAATCGGGCTGGTTGACGTCGTCTCATCATCATAATCATCATCATCATCATCATCATCATCCAGTGCCTTGTCGGCTGGTGTGGGCGATCATGCCTCTCCACAAATTACCATCACCAACGTCATGGATCAATTCGTGTGTTGACTCCCTTCCGTGTCATGACACAAGACTGTCAAGAATTTTCCACGCTGTCTTCCTGTATCTCTCTTTACGCAAATCTTTCCGGTTATCATAACATGTTCCAGTTTTTGTCTTCTGATAACGTGGCCATAAAATGATGACTGCCTCTTTCTGATGTTTGTGACGTCTTTTGGGCCTTGAAAATGAATTTCGTCTATTGGAGTGAGGGTCTCGTAACAGCATCATCCCAACCCGGTATCAAAGCAACATCTCCACCAGGGTTGGGACTGCCAGGCTCTCCTTCTCCTCTAACGCTCGACACCAGGAGGGTGTCACAGGCGGGTACTGAAACTTCACATCTAGGCAAAGGCGTGGGGTTCACTGGAACCTTAGCCAGAGTGGGGTCAAAGGTTGTGGGTAGGCCACAACACGAAGAGGTACTCCCAGGTCATGGCCAGTGTCAGACATCTTTCTGGTTTTACCACCGTGGCCGCCCTTTCATTATTAATGAACAAGACCATATAGCAGCTGACCTCATTTACTTCCCATGACATTTCCTGGTACTCATTTTAGGCCAGGTCGATCTGAGAGCCCAGACCAATATTAAAATTCGCCTTGATGGAGTTCAAACACACCGCCGACGGGCAAGCATGCTAGCCACTTGACCATTGTGGCTCCTGGAGATCCATTGTAATCCCCCCTTTAATGTGAAGATGGCATCTTATCTTACTAATTTGTTGATCGCATATGGTCATAGAGTATTAATTGAGATAAATGTCTGCAATTCGTGCTCTGTCGGTTTTGTACTGCTAGCCAAAATTACACATGCATAGAAGTAGAACAGAAGCCATCTGCTATTGTTGAAATGTGCCTGCCTAGATCTATTTTCAAACCTTTTGGGTCTACAAAGGCATTTCCATTTCCCACCTTCTCTTATCTGTGGGGGAAAAAAAACGCCATGTGTATGGCAGATTATGACAGATTCTGCTTTCATATCTGGCATTTAGACAACAAAGGAACCAGCTGTTTTATGTTAAACTTCGCAGCCTTAAAGTATTGTGGAGTCTTTCGTACTGGAAACAAGTGGATTACGCTTGTTGAGTTTATTAATAGAGTACTGATTAAGGGGGATGTCAGAAAAATTAAATTACCGTCGAGCTCAAGAAGATCTGAAAAGATCATCTGTCGGTGTAATGTGCGCATGTACCTTCTTGTTGTGACAGTATCTTTTAGACGCCTGCAGTTTTATGTCCGTTGCGTGGATAAACGTGTAGACAGATTTGTCAGGTTATTAATAATAATCATAGCAAAGGCACATGGCGATGATGATTTATTAGTATCAATAAAACGTGGAGTGGGAGGAATAGAATGATGAGGATGAGAGATAGAGAGACTCTTATATGGCTCGTTGAAACTATCTCCGTGTTAAAGGGATGGCATATTCGCTGTCTGCCGTAAATGTCCGCGGGTCCATCATTCTGCAACTCCTAATTTTGGACGGAGTCATTGTGTGTGTGTGTGTGTGTGTGTGTGTGTGTGTGTGCGTGCGTGCGTGTGTGTGTGTGTGTGTGTGTGTGTGTGTGTGTGTGTGTGTGTGTGTGAATGAAGTGTTACCAATGTGTAGCCACATTGCCCTGCTTACATCCACATCATAAGTTACTACAGAAGCGATTAAGAAAGAAATAGCCTGTTAAAGCACAACATCATTCGTGTATTTCTCCTACTTCCATGCTATTTATTTTATTGAAATATCAATATTATGTTTATATGTTATCCTCGGAGATAATAAATGGCAGAACCAAGCAACAGTTGTCTCATCAACGGTGAAGTCCCTGAGAAAGCGCACCTGGGCGAAAGTCTGCCTCCAGCCATGCTATGGCTTTAGTTTAGTGTCTACAATGGTACTCAGTAAGTGAAATGAAAGTAAAGAACGCTTTTCCGTGCCTGTAGAGATATTAGGTATTTGGTGCGAGTCATGTCGTTTTATATACCAATGGCTATTTACTGGGAATGTGGTAAACATGGCGCTAGCTACCTTTAATTCCCAGAACATTTGTAGGTACGTTTACGACATGGATAGTAAGGTGAACGTAAATAAAAAATCGCCTCTTGGGGATTCGAACCCGTGGCCATTGGGACGACAGTCAAGCCTGCTAGTCACTGCGATACTGCGGCCTGCCTACCTGGTTGGCTGGGTACTAATTACGTCCACATCCCACATCCCTGGGTTCAGGAGGATGATACACTGGCTATCAACGTAGTCCCGATCAATACGTGCGAATTTATTTCTCAGGATCAGAATTAACAGAAGCAGCAGAGACACAAAGAGGACTGCAGAATAAACAAAACCGTCTGGGACGGGATTTAAATAATAATTAGAGCAGAATGCGTTAATATAAAACCGGCTAGGATAGAAGACCAGGTTCATCAAAAGACGGGGCAATGAGGAGGCGGACATCGATATTTGTTCTCTTGAAATTAGCTTCGTCGTGTCCTTCAAATATACTTGCAGTTGTGTCAGCCATTCCGAAATATAGATTGACTTTAATGCTTTTAGCAATTGGTGATTCGGCTGGATTTGCATATCTTTAAAGATTATCTGTAAAATATTCCTTCTTGCATGAAACGTGTTAATGTTTTCCCTCGTTTCATAGAAGATTTTCCACGGCAACAGGGTTTCAGAAATGAAAATCGACTACAGAAACAAGCAGAGTGTGTTCTCACAGAAATGCCACATTTCCCACGACAGGGCAAAATCGTGAGCACGCCCACTGCTTTCCATGTGCAGACAAGTGGAACGTAACGGATCATTGTGTTTTTGGTGTGGCGGTTCTCTCACTTTTAACTCTAGCGTAGTACACAGACGTACTATTGCCACTAGTGAGTGCATTGATTTTCCGTGAGGATAAGTTTTCCAATTACCAATGACCTTCGCCATCATCCCCCGACTGCTGAGGTACTCGTAATTTACGTCCCAAAGTCAAGGACGAGAAATCAGCATGCAAGTTCAATTGATGGGCGTGTGGAACGAACCCAATTGGTTGCGGTCAGAATTGAAAGTTTCAGCACGTTAAACTCCCAACCACATCGGCCTCCCAGCCACTTTTAAGTATATTGACAAGAAAAACTTAACAGACCTATTTAAGTCTAACAGTTTCCATATAATGTGTGTAATTTAAGTAAATACGAAATGTGCTTACTGGATAAAACTGAGAAAATGACAACCAATGGCGGCTCATTCACTTACTTGCGTAATTATAATCGGGGAGTTAGTGTTTTGTGTGAATGAAAAAGCTACCTCGACAATGGCAATATCGCTGTCGGACATGTCCTCAGTGCCAGCTTTTGTCGTTAGCTACAAGAGGGAACAACTGTTCCTACCTGCACTCAGGCCTACACCTTGTGATGGTTCCAACCCTTCACATTCCCACAACAGGTTCCAGGGTTGGCACAAGATAGGACGGGCTGGCCTTATTTAGTCGTGGACCTATGCTCCAATAAGCTTAAGGGGGATAACTGATAGCAGAAGTAGAGGAACGGGTATTAAATAAAGACATATAGGAAACGCCTATCTCCGTGGCTAAGACCTTACGGGCGCGATTCGTGAGCCCGCTTACTCGAGTTCGAAACACAGCTGCGACAATTTGACGGTATTAACGTTTTGGTATCGGAGCCGGTCGTTCAGAAAGCAATGGCAAACTACTTAACGTAAACTTGCCAAGACATCAACAACAGTACAATGCTGATGTTGGTAGCCATGTCCTGTAAATAGGATAAGCAACAACAACAACAACAAATATAGGAAACACAACATTTGCGCTTCTAATTTATTCCTTTGCAAATTATGTTTTAGTCAAATCAAATTTGACTCTTTTTATTAGAAAAGTCCTCCTCTATACATCGATATTACTAGCAGATTACTATCGCAGAATTATGTGACACTGCACAAGAAGCCTAGAGCTGTTTATTGGGAGGAGTACATAACTATTGTCTTCATGGACCGTATAACAAAGATAATCCTCAAGGTCATACAAGACATAATTCAAAACAAAACATATGAGGAAGTAGCTGAAGAACAATTTGGGGTCCAAAATAGCAGTGGCACCAGAGAAGCAATAATCTGTTTGAGGATGTTGCTAGAAAAATATATAGAAGTTCAGAAAAATATATACGTATGTATATACATGTATGTTTTATAGACTACTAGCTGACCCTGCCCGGCTTCGCCCAGGCCCTGGAGGGGATCTATCTATCTATCAGTCTGTCTGTCTGCTTGTTTGTCTGTCTGTCTGGCTGACCCGGCCCGGCTTCACCCAGTCCCTGGTGGGGAGCATCTCATTTAATTCATATAAGTAGTCATATAAGCTCTCCCGTTCCCGACTATCTGTCTGTCTGTCTATCTGTCTGTCTGTACCGGGCCCGGCTTCACCCAGTCCCTGGTGGGGAGCATCTAATTTAATTCATATACGTAGTCATATAAGCTCTCCCGTTCCCGACTATCTGTTTGTCTATCTGTCTGTCTGACCCGGCCCGGCTTCACCCAGTCCCTGGTGGGGAGCATGTCATCTAATTCATATAAGTAGTCAAATAAGCTTCCGTTCCCGACTATCTGTCTATCTATCTTTTTTTTTTTTTTTTCCAACTTTTATTTCATACAAAGCAATGTGTATTTACAAGTTGTAGTGTGTGTTTCTTTTGTTTGTGTATATTACAGAGCGTTGCCGTTTGTTAGTGTTAAGTGTGACATTGTGAATGAAACATATACAAAAATATATACAGTTATGATAATATGATATTTGTGGCATAGTGCATGTAGATACGCATTCCTTGCATATACTTCACTTCCGCAAGCGGAATGCATGAAACACCTGTCCATCTCTCCCTCTCCTCTCTTTCTCTCTTTCTCTCTCTCTCACACGCACACACACAAAACACACGCAATCTCATGCTTTCTGGAGATCGCAGTACATTTAAATGCCACGCGCTTGGACAATAAACTTTAAACTATCATTTCCATTAAAATGTGGCTTCCTTGTAATTTCTGGGTCACTAAGCTCCCGAGGCGAAGGTCGTTGGTGTTGTTGCCTGATGACAAATTTCAGGGTGACGCTCTAGTCCATGATATCTTTTGTTGTCTATCTATCTGACCCGGCGTGGTTTCGCCCAGCTCCTGGCGCACAGTAACTTAAAAGAATGTCCTTCCACACACCATTCAATGAAAACTGTAGAAAAAGATGGGTTACAATGTTATGCATTATGCATTATTTTTATGCAAACTTTGAAAATGCCTTAAAGATTATATCATTATTTATTATAACTTATATGCCTGAAAATAACTATAGACAAAGAGTTTAACAATAGTGCAAGTAAGTCCAACAATATGACTATAAAGTAAATAGAAATGTTATTAAAAGTTATGCCCCTTGAAATAACTTTTCTAGAGTGAAGTCCCCCTGCTATATAGACATTATATAATGAAAATGGAAAAGTAAATATTATTAAATAAGTCGAAGATTTTACATTAAGAAATTATTATAGTCGGTTGCACGGGAATGAAAGGAAGACGTGTAGAAAATTTCATCTCAATCGGATGTACCGTTATCGAACGCATCCAAGACCCACAAACCCACAAACAAACATACACTCTGTTTTATAGATATAGACAAGAACATTTTTGACAGAGTGCAACGTGAACGATTAATTACAATCCTTCAGGATATAGGAGTAGACGGAAAGGGTCTCAAATGTATAAATAACATGAACTAAGGACAAGTGGCGACAATTAGTTACGGAAATAATTACTCATCGCCGATAGAGCTAAAAAAGGAGTACAGTGGGGATGCATGTTACTTCCAAAGACTTTTCAGCTTATACGCACAACGAATTTTTAAATAAGTTGAAGAACTGTCAGGACTTAACATCAATGGAAGAATCATAAAGTATCTTAGGCGTGCTGATACAGTGTTAATAGCAGAAAACGAGCAAGAGTTATAAAACCTAGTAGAACAAGTAAACATGTAACTTAGATATTAACATCCTAAAAACGAACACTACAATAATTTGAAGTGGAATGGAGAGGCTATCAGTGAACATCGCAGTAAACGGGGCTATACTAGAATTAGTAACATGTTTCTTTTATCTTGGACATGTAATAATAGATGATGGCATAAGTAAAACCGGAATCAGAAAGAGAATAGAAATGGCCAAAATGTTCTCAATAACATAAAGATTAACAGAGCATTAAAAATAAGGATTGTCAAATGTTATTTATATTCAACACTACTGAATGGAGCAAAAGCCATGACAATGAACAAGCAATTCGAAAGTTGAATAGAGGTCCACGAGATGTGGATATACAGAAGAATATGTCGTATTTTGTTTATGGAAATAAAAACAATGAAATACAGAGGTACTAGAAAAACCGGACACGAAAAGAGAGTTGATGAATGAAATAAACAAGAGTCAAGTTAAATATTTCGGCCATGTTAAAATACATAACACTTTTATAAAAACCATACTAGAGGTTCAGTGGAAGGCAAGCGAGCAAGAAGTGACAACGGTACAAGTGGGAAGATAACATCAAGAGATGGACAACAGCAGTCTGACAGAATGTACAGTCAGGGCGAGAGGCAGACAGTGTAGGAGATTCATTGCAGCCAACCTTCATTGTGGAGGCGGTACCTGATTGATTGATTACTAGCAAACATGAGGAGGCGGGTTGTGGAGGGAAGGAGGTAGTTGATGAGGTATTTTGGGTGTCTGTTTTTATGTGTTGGGGTGAGGACATTTGTGTTCGTCTGTGAGTTTGTGGTGTGTGTGTGGGTGTGCATGTTGGTGTGTAGGTGTTGTCATTGGGAAATCCTCGGGTCATCAACCCATGGATTGATGCCTACATTGATATAGCATTACAGACTGGACCGGTGACAGGGAACCACTGGAGCCACCAATCAGTTTATTGACGTTGTAAGAAATAAATAATGAGTTAATATTACATGGAGGCACCGCGAATGGGAAAGCCCCGGGGGACAATAGTCAATGGGTGGATGCTATCATAGGATTCAGTATTACAGCCAGAAATAGTCAGTGGGGAAACCCTGAAGCCATCATAGAGCAGATTATGCTATTACAGAGAATTATAAGCAGAAATGGAGAGGCGGTTGTGAATGTGTGAGTGGGAGTATGTTGTGGAGAGTAGACAGACAGACTGCCGTCGTGTGTGCTGGGTATGTAGATGTGTGTATGCGTGTGTGCTTATGTCTGTGTGGGAGTCTTCGTGTGTATTTGTGGCTGTGTCGGTTTGTGTATGCGCATGTGGTATGTGGGTGGGTGGGTGTGTATGGAAGAAATAATGAATGGAGAAACTCCCAGTACCATCCAGTAATGGCTTGATGATGTTATAGAGTATAAGAAACAATACCGGTGAGTCGGTTAAGATTGGTTCGTGGGGGAAAACCCTGGGGTCATTGCCAGTTGATTGAATGTATCTATAGAGTATTAATAGTGGTATTACACGGAGAACTGTGCATGGGAAACTCCTGGGTCCATTAATTACTGAGTCGATGCTATAATTGAGTACTACATGTATGTGTAATAAAAGGCGCCCCCCCCCCCCCCCCCCCAATCACCCCAACCCAAGATCACCAGTCAATGAATTGGTGTCGTTATGAGCAATCAGGAATGGTGAATGAGAAACATCTGGTGCCATCAATTAGTGCGTTAATGTTATAATAGTTAAAAAAAATAATATGTGAATGTGTGCAGACATGTATATGCGAGAGAGGGGAAGGTAGAAAGAGAGAGAGAGAGAGAGAGAGAGAGAGAGAGAGAGAGAGAGAGAGAGAGAGAGAGAGAGAAGGGAAGAAAGGGAGGGTGGAAGATACAGGAGGGGTAGACATAGAGGGAGAACATTAATGAATATAGACATTTCAGCCTGACAACATCTGGTTTGCTTATGCCGCTGACTATAATGTGCATCTCTACAATCCTTCTGTGTTACAAGTTAGTGACATGTCCTTTACAAATGTCTGTCATTTTTCTAGGCAATTTTACGTTCTCTAATCGCCAATTGCTTTCTGAACGGCCGACGCTCACACCATTGTAAAAATCAAAGCAAAGCGGTCTGTTATCCTTCTGTGTTGTAAATTATACATATTAACAGTACAGTTTGTGACAAGCATCTAGAAATAACGTTATCAAGTGGTACAATTAACTTTAATGGTGTGAATCTGTACGCGTGTTATTGACGCTGAGGAATCTGAAGGATGGTGCGATTTCGTGACGCCACGTGGAAAATCATTTTTCTAACATACAACGTTCATATCGAATATCAAAATGTATCATGTGTCTAGAAACATAACAGTATCATGTGTATTGAGATGAAACGAGCCTGTTATGTTCTGATTCTATAAATTATGACCTTCCTTAACAGACTCTGTGCCATACAAAAAGTAGATTTGGACCAAACAAATATGAATGACAGAAGGTGGGAAGATGGGTGTGTCATAGTTATGACTTTACGGTTATTAATATGGTAGCAGACATGTTGTATTATAACGCAAAGGCAACATTTCGTCGATATATAAACCTATGGCAGATACGGGAAGTCAGTTAAGACGATTAATCATCCAATGACACTTAATCAGTTACATTTTCTGCAGTTTTCTAATTGAACACAAGCCGCATTTGGC